>JACEFZ010014793.1:0-544218 GCA_014155875.1 Cepaea nemoralis | reverse complement strand
TTACCACTGCTTTCTGAACGACCGACAGTCATACCAGCATATGAAAACCAACGCAAATCGGTCTGCTTCCAAACGCCCACAGCTGTGCTTCCAACGATGTCTATGCGGGATTACGAATTCTACTCATCAAATGCTTAAAAAAAAATTATCGTCTACTTTATTTACAACTAATTTCTATAAACAGTTTCAGGTTTTCATGTTTGTCAAAGGAATACCTCAAGTCTGGCTGTATCAGTTTATTTAATAAAAGTATGAAGAAGCAGGTTTTTGAACATAAAATGTTACAGAAATTGTCAAAACTGTCAAACTCTGTCATTTACTGCCAATATAGTACCTTGCGGTGTATGGCAGAGGGGTCTTTGAGCCTGAGGGATTAAGGCCGCCTGGCTAGTGCAGTCGCCGCGAACTGTGCAGGTTAGGATTTTCTTTTTGCCCCGACAGAAAGAAATCCCACACCTTATCGAGGGATCGAACCCGGGTCTCCCAAGGGAGAGACCGGCGTTCTAGCCACTCGGCCAGTCGCTCCTATTAGAAAACAACAGATGGTCATAAAGATGGGGGGGGGGGGGGGGGGGAGAGACATTTGGCAACACTTGAGCATGGAAGAAAACTGGCATATAAACCGCATTGTGTTTAGGAAACTGAAATTCTCTGGCAGTGATTAAAAACACTCCGCCGAGGAGCAGACACGGCAGAGGGTTTCTGATCATCAGAAGTAGTCTCCTTCCTCAAATGTTTCGGCCCTTTCACTTCTTTACATTCTCTAGGGGCGGGCCCGTCGAGACGTTCGATCGTTAGCGGTGTCCTTGCATTGTTCCGCGTCTGTCCCATATCTGCTCCCAAAGCACCCCTCCCTCAGGGAGGAGAACCCTGTGCACCCGGTGCTTCGTGCCCTCACACCATCCTAGCACCTGAGGTCGTGGAGAGCCAGCTTCTTCCCCAGCCACTGACATTGTTCGTCTTTGTTGCCATGTTCCTTCTTCCTGCCCCGTTCACGACGCCGCACTCTGGGAAGCCGGCTCCTCTTCCAATCTCTTGGTCTCTGCTGCGGAGTGCGGCTTTCGTAAGACGACTACCACCCTGGTAAGGAGGTGGGACTTCGGCCGACATTTGCATGATTTGGGTACTGCAACCGAACGGCAATTTGCCCCACCGAGCAGTCCCGTGCTCGGAGGGAAGGCTATTGAGTTGATACGAGACTGCAAGTTCCAGCTATTGTTTCAGAGACTGGTTCCGATGTTAGTTGTCTTGCAGTTACAGAGACTATAACCATATCAATGTCGAGATTCCACACTGTCCCATTCTATGTTTCGGCTGTTCCACAACCAACTTTTCGGCTGCCTACCAAGTTGTTTTTGTGCCCAAGTTCTCGCTCGTACTTTGATGCCTAACAGCTTTAACACGTAATATACGGAGTGGGAGTCTAGACCTCTTGCGTCCACCTCCACGGCGAATAGCCTGACAGTGAACCCTTCCTGTCTCAGACTAGCGACAATGTCACTGTATTTTTCCAGTGTACGTGTGCTGCTCCTCGATATTCGACTCATATGAAACGGTCAGCTCAATCAGCGCCACTTTAATTTAGGAAGGGCAGTAATGAAAGGCTGGCGCTGTGGCAGAGGGGTACTGAAAGCAAGTCGTGAGTAACGTGACGGCAGCGAGAATCGGTAGCGGTTCTAACCGTGTCGGTAACTTAGGGGTATGTGAACCGGTCGCTCAGAAAGCAATGGCAAACTACTGAGCGTAATCTTGCCAAGAAATCAACAATCAGCTGAAAGATGCTGATGTTGACAGCGATGTCCTGTAAAGGATATGCAAACATTTTTAAAAACTTGTCCAGGAATCACAAACAGCCAAAAAATGCTGGAGTTGACTGTAAGTCCTGTAAAGGATATGCAACTAACTAAACTACGAAACAAGATAAACAATATGACGACCACAGTGAGCGATACATCGTCCTTCTGTCCAGATAGGAGGCCACATTTATCGATCCGTCAGCATGGAATCAATTAACGTGTCATTTGGCGTTGATAGAAGGAGAGACTAAAGGACACATTAGACAACATAAAGATCGAAAACCGCTAGCATAACTATAGCTTTCAATGTTTATCTTGTTTATGGTGTCCTCTAGTGTCTTCTTTTTTTCTACTTCTGTGCCAGACAATACATCTGAATCTAGTTACAAACTGTCTTAGTGGCCTCATTGAATTAACCAATTGATATAGGAAATACATAATACAACTTATCACAAACATCAGAAAGAGGCAGTCATTTTTTTTGTGTGTGCCAAGTTATGAGAAGACAACAACTGGAACATGTTGTGAAAACCGGAAAGATTTGCGGAAAGAGAGATAGAGGATGACAGTGTGCGAAGATTCTTGACAGTTTTGTGCCATGGCACGGAAGGGAGTCGACACACTAATTGATCCACAACGTTGGAGATTGTAATTTGTGGAGAGACATAATTGCCCACGCCAGCCATCAAAGCACTGGATGATGATGATGATCTGTTTTGATACATAATGTATTGAACTGCTAGTATATGGTGTGTAGGCACCAAATAATGATGCTGTAGTTTTTGGTAATTGTTTTAATCCGTCTCCGTGTTTCTGATTCGTGAGTGCCATGGAGAATATTTTTCCTGGTCTTTCTAGAATATAATTGTGCCAGAGGTTCTAGAATATAATTGTGCCAGTGGTTCTAGAATATAATTGTGCCAGCGGAGAATAGAACTAAAATGGTATAACAGAATCGCCAATGTGGAACTCATGGAGAAAACTAAACACCAGTGTGGCACTTAGGAAGAGAACTAGACAAACACCAGTGTGGCACTTAGGAAGAGAACTAGACAAACACCAGAGTGGAACTCAGGGAAAGAACTAGACAAACACCAGTGTGGAACTCAGGGAGAGAACTAGACAAACACCAGTGTGGAACTCAGGGAGAGAACTAGACAAACACCAGTGTAGAACTCAGGGAGAGAACTAGACAAACACCAGTGTGGAACTCAGGGAGAGAACTAGACAAACACCAGTGTGGAACTCAGGAAGAGAACTAGACAAACACCAGTGAGGCACTTAGGAAGAGAACTAGACAAACACCAATGTGGCACTTAGGAAGAGAACTAGACAAACACCAGAGTGGAACTCAGGGAAAGAACTAGACAAACACCAGTGTGGCACTTAGGAAGAGAACTAGACAAACACCAGTGTGGCACTTAGGGAGAGAACTAGACAAACACCAGTGTGGCACTTAGGGAGAGAACTAGACAAACACCAGAGTGGAACTCAGGGAGAGAACTAGACAAACACCAGTGTGGAACTCAGGTAGAGAACTAGACAAACACCAGTGTGGCACTTAGGAAGAGAACTAGACAAACACCAGAGTGGAACTCAGGGAAAGAACTAGAAAAACACCAGAGTGGAACTCAGGGAAAGAACTAGACAAACACCAGTGTGGCACTTAGGAAGAGAACTAGACAAACACCAGTGTGGCACTTAGGGAGAGAACTAGACAAACACCAGAGTGGAACTCAGGGAGAGAACTAGACAATCACCAGTGTGGAACTCAGGGAGAGAACTAGACAAACACCAGTGTGGAACTCAGGGAGAGAACTAGACAAACACCAGTGTGGCACTTAGGGAGAGAACTAGACAAACACCAGTGTGGCACTTAGGAAGAGAACTAGACAAACACCAGTGTGGCACTTAGGGAGAGAACTAGACAAACACCAGTGTGACACTTAGGAAGAGAACTAGACAAACACCAGTGTGGCACTTAGGAAGAGAACTAGAAAAACACCAGTGCGGAACTTAAAGAGAGAAATAGACAAACACCAGTGTGGCACTTAGGAAGAGAACTAGACAAACACCAGTGTGGAACTTGAAGAGAGAAATAGACAAACACCAGTGTGGCACTTAGGAAGCGAACTAGACAAACACCAGTGTGGAACTCAGGGAGAGAACTAGACAATCACCAGTGTAAGAATCAAGATAGCAACAGAGAAATTACTAAATACCAGCAATGGTACACAACCTGTGGTGCTATTGACAGATGCAAAATCAGTACTCGAGGCGCTCCTGTCTGGGAAATTGCCAGTACTAAGGACACTACTTTCTGAACTTAGCAGTCAGCATAAGGTCACCATACAGTGGATACCATCCCACTGTGGAGTACCCGGAAACGACAGAGCTGATCAATTGGCTAAGGAAGGAGCCAAAGAAGAACAGCCTGATATGCCCATTACATACCACCAAAAGAAAAGAGTGATCAAATCAGTCAGAAAGCCACCAAAACCTGCTCAAGATGACTACCATGTTATGGACAGACCAGAACAAGTCATTATTCTGCGCCTCAGAAAAGGGCACAATAGATTACGCAACCACATGTATACAAAATTCAAGATTGGTGAAACAGCCATGTGCACATGTGGATTGGCGTCGCAGACAGCAGAGCACGTACTCCAAGACTGTCCAAAATATAACATATCTAGGCAAACCTTCTGGCCTAGAGAGACGACAGTGGAAGATAAACTCTATGGACCGCTGTGTGAACTGAAAAAGACAGTTCATTTCATACAAGAGACAGCATTGCAGTTATAGACTATTTCAATCGAACAAAAGAAGAAGAACCAGTATAAGAACTCAGGGAGAGAACTAGACAATCACCAGTGTGGCACTTAGTGAGAGAACTGGACAAACACCAGTGTGGCACTCAGGGAGAGAACTGGACAAACACCAGTGTGGCACTCAGGGAGAGAACTGGATAAACACCAGTGTGGAACTCAGGGAGAGAACTAGGCAAACACCAGTGTGGAACTCAGGGAGAGAACTAGGCAAATGCCAGTGTGGAACTCAGGGAGAGAACTAGACAATCACCCATGTGGAACTCAGGGAGAGAACTAGACAATCACCCATGTGGAACTCAGGGAGAGAACTAGACAAATGCCAGTGTGGAACTCAAGGAGAGAACTAGACAATCACCCATGTGGAACTCAGAGAGAGAACTAGACAATCACCCATGTGGAACTCAGGGAAAGATCTAGACAAATACCAGTGTGGAACTGAGGGAGAGAACTAGAAAACACCAGTGTGGAACTCAGGAAGAGAACTAGACAATCACCAGTGTGGAACTTAGGGAGAGAACTAGACAATCACCAGTGTGGAACTGAGGGAGAGAACTAGACAATCACCAGTGTGGAACTTAGGAAGAGAACTAGACAATCACCAGTGTGGAACTCAGGGAAAGATCTAGACAATCACCAGTGTGGAACTGAGGGAGAGAACTAGACAATCACCAGTGTGGAACTTAGGAAGAGAACTAGAAAATCACCAGTGTGGAACTCATGGAAAGAACTAGACAATCACCCATGTGGAACTCACAGAAAGAACTAGACAATCATCATTGTGGAACTCAGGAAGAGAACTAGATAAACACCAGTGTGGAACTGAGGGAGAGAACTAGACAATCACCAGTATGGAACTGAGGGAGAGAACTAGTGAACATCATCAGTGAATGAAGAGGTCAGGACACAATGCTGGCGCTGGAGAGGGCACACATAGAGAAAATCTGAGATTAGTATAACTAGATCGTCCGTTTCCTGACCACACAGGGCAGACGAACAAGATGAAGACCTACAACCACAAGGAGAAGAGATTTAGGGACAGTAATTAATACAATGGATGGGACATGGAGGGAGAAGCATGGGACAGCAGAATATGGGAGGGTCTGGGGAGAGTTGCTTGACGGCCTATGCTCCAACGGTGGATAAAAGGCAGAAGGAAGGGGAAGAGAGACTGTCAGAGAGAGAGAGAGAGAGAGAGAGAGAGAGAGAGAGAGAGAGAGAGAGAGAGAGAGAGAGAGAGAGAGAGAGAGACTGACATAGAGGAGAATGAGAGAGACGGACATAACAGACAAAGCCAGAATGAAAGAGACAGACAAGAGAGAGACAGACTGACATAGAGTGAGACAGATGGCCATAACAGACAGCCAGAATGAGAGAGGCAGAAAGACTGACATAGAGTGAGAGAGATGAACATAACAGGCAGACCCAGAATGAGAAAGAGAGGCAGAAAGACAGACAGAGAGATGGACATACAGAAAGAGAGACACAGATGACAGATAGAGAGAGACCAACCACATATATATGCTAACTTTGAGGCAAAGGATTGCACCAAATTCTCTCTCTGTTCTGAACAATATTTCTTCAGGTGTGTGCATGCAAATCTTCTTTTGTTTGTTGTTCTTAAAACTACATTAATCTACCATCATTTGTTACCTTGTTAGTTATACGCCACAATAGTTTTCCTGTTTGCTGGTTTTTGTAACATGTCTGAATTCTCTCGTGTTTTATCTCTTTCTAGACCATGCATTGCCCCATAGTTTTCATGATTACTTTATGCCTGACACACTTTTCTAAGGATTTTCTAGTCCAGGTAGTCATTACTTTAGTGTAATATACTGTCTATATCAGAATTAGTATATGTAATAATTGTCAGGACTACAGCGGAATTTAGTAATAACTTTTTCTAACGTTTTAAATTATTAACTAGATGTTACAGTTGTAGTGTCAGTAAGGAATCTTCAATCCCCCGCAAGCCTACAGGATGCCTATCTGCAAGGTGGAACACCTGTTTAGTCCCTCCTGCCAACCAGAGTAACATGAAACCATGCCACAAATGGCATACTGAGCTTGAGAGCAGCTGACAGATAGTTGTTGATTATGGTCTCATTCTGCAATGCTAGGCAGAGAACCTCTCTATAGAGACAATGGCTACAGTCACTGCCAAGAAGGAAAGCAATGGCGGACTGCCTTTTTTTCCCCCACAGATGCCTAGTACATTATAATTCAACAACTTTAAGGTTCAACAAATAAAATAAAGTTAAAAAAGAATAAATGATCATCAAAACAAATTGCTTGAGTTAATTAACAGTTTACTGCACAAAACGAGCAACATAACAATACACTACTTAATTAACCTACATTTTACTGAGTGTAACAGTTACATCCATAAGTTTTATTTTAACAAACCCTTTGATATAAATCTGAACTTCTATTAGACAAGATAGGTTGAAGTAGTGATGTAATGTCAAGTAAATAATCTAAGACAACTACTTTAACTTTATCAACAGCAGATGATATCTAATTAACATGCATGGATACAGAATTAAACAACATATTAATTAACACGTCTAATTCAATGCTTTTTGTACTCTCGAAACTGAGCTATCCTAACATTTCAGACTGATAAAATACAATGTTAAAAGTTATTTGTACACAGAAAATCTGGAAGCGTTATGTCACTTACTGAGAATTATGCTATGAGGGGGCTTCAAATGAAAACCTTAAATTGTGTGTGTGTAAATATAGTCTTAAAAAGTAAAGAACAAATGTATCATTTTTTGATGTAGTCATAGATGCATTCGATGCAAGCCCTCCAGAGCCGATAAAGTGATTGGATGCATGTAGAATAAAATTCTCTGTAGTCACTATTTGGTGTGCCTAACCTGGTCGTGAACAGTCTGTCACAGAAGTCACGCTGTTTTGAAACTTCCTACTCCACTCATACACTTGCTGGACTGATAGGCATGCATCAGCATACTGGACCTTCATTTGCCAATGAATTTCTATAGGTTTCACCCCTTCAATGATCTAAAAATGGATAACAGAAAGCTGCTACTCTCTGGTGCATGTCAAAAGTGGATCGGCCATCATTAAACAGTCCTTAAGACATCACCTTGTTTGTCTGCATTATGATATCATGTGCTTAACCCTCTTGACATCCTTAACAACAATATTGACAGGCTACAAGACAACTGCATGGTTATTATAATTTCTATCACACTTTTGAGGTTTTCATTTGAAGCCCCCTCGCATAATCCCTCACAGGAAATGATACAATGATGTACTATTTTCATGCATGCTTTAACAACAAGTAAAATAAAAAAAAGTAATAAAGCCAAGAATTAGTATGTGATTAAAGTAAAAACATGCACAGATTTTTGGTTGACATTTGATGTACACCCAGTGTAAACAGGTGTTTTCTTCACCTGTATACTGAAATTTAACATGACTTGTGCTCTCAAAACTGAGCTATTACTAACAGCATTTCTAACTGATAAAATATAATCATAAGCGTTATGTGTACACAGGAGATCTGGAACTGTTATGTCAGTTGTTGAGAAATATGCTATAGCCCTCATGGGAAATGATACAAATGTGTACTATTTTCTGAAGAAACATACAAATATTACCAGTAATATTGTTTGGCCTTCTCTTCTCTTGAGCTAACAATATTTTCTAGAAAACATTGTATATTTGTTAAAGTGATCACACTTTAAGCTTAGAGCATCCCAGCGACTTTACACTGTCATCTTTAGTATTTAGTTCTGGATTTACACTTTGAAGAACATCCTAACCACTACACAGTGTGTTTATGTGTTAACTAAGTTCCCATGAACCATTATTTCTTTGTAATTGTTGCTAAAATGGGAAAATGTTGATATTCTTCACACATTAGGAATAATTGCTAAAACACTGATTACAACATTCAGGTTTGATGTGTGACCATTCATCACTAAACTGTGCAAGTGTAGTACAGCTAAAATAACTATTTCAGTATATCTAATGTAACTATTTCAGTCTAGCAAAGGTAACTATTTCCTAATGAACTGTAACAATGTTTGCTATACACATACATAACTCTCAACACTATTCACTGTATAGTTGTACCAAGTAACATGTTTATTTAGAATAAAACTGTTATTTTCTTCTAGAGTAACAAATTAAAGAAAACATATCATAAACTCTTACTTAAAATTATAAAAAAAACCAGTGTTTATTAAATTTCTACTAATACATTTATTCTCCTAAATGTTATGTGCATGTAAAAAGTAACACAGGTAATATTTATGCAAGAGTTACAAGTAACTGCCAAAAGAAACTGCCAGTAACTCTCACATTCAGTGAGTAATAATCCCATACAAAACAGTCTGTAGAAGGTTATGAATTAAAAGACTATTTCCTGATAAACAATTACAATTCAAAAGTTTACTATTTAACTTCGCCTACAGTCTTTAAAGCAAGAGATTGTTGTGAGCAAACATGCTCTTAAGGAGTTAGTTTAAATCACAACTTTAGTAGTTACTATTGTTTTGAACCAATATTTATGGATTGCATACCAAATTTTGAACTTTCATAAATGTTACAGGCATCTACCAACTACCGTTTATATTCTTTATTCATCAGTGATAGATAAGTCTTACAAATCTAGTTGTTACATTCATGTTGACAAGTATATCTAAAGTAAGTGTTTCTCTAAAATATAACAAAACCTGTTTTTTTTTCTATACAGCTATCAAACAAATTATTTTTATTACCAAAATTATTTCCTTAACAAAATAAGAACCATACATCATAAGCAAAGAATCTTCATGAAACAAAATATTTATTATGTCTCTACATATATTTATTATGTCTATACTAATACTTACTATGTTTATAAAATGTTGCTTATAAATCTCACAACTAAATGTAAAATATTCATCACACTTACTATATTGTAACTGTTACAACAGAACACCAACTGTTACATTAAAGCTAACCATGTGAAACAACTATTTTCTCAGACATGGTTATTTGTAAAACTGTTGCGCTGAAAGTCAAAAACGAAGCACAAACAATGATTATTATTATCCTAAAGTACAAAACTTATTTTAATATATTGCTTTTTATTGGCTAGCAACATATTTAGAAACCTTTAATTTTCTTCAAGTGACAATTAAATTCTGTTTGTTCAACACATAAGTTAAATCTAATACACTTTGTATGTTAATGAGCACTATACAATTTGACAGCTTCGGAAAGTTAACAGACTAGTTCAAACACAATTAATGCTAACAATTAAATAACAGTAACAAAAAAGTAAACTGTGAATTAAATAGAGTGATCACATCCAATTAGGCTTCACTGTTGTTATCTTCATATAAAGGATTGTCCAGGGACATAGCATCTTTAAGCTTCATTGGCTGAAATAAGAGAATATAGGAAGTTAATCAAAGAAAACAACACCTGATATTCATTCACACTATATATATATATATATATATATATATATATATATATATATATATATATATATATATATATATATATATATATATATATATATATATAATGTTCACAGAAAAAACAACACATGATAAACATTTACACAACATATGTAGAAGTTAACAGAAGAAAAAACACCTGATAAACATTCAAACAACATGTAAAGAAATTAACAGAAAAAAACATTTTATCAGGTTGCTGTTTGCGAATCACTTGGATGACTTTCAGTGTTAACTCTTAAGTATGAAGTCGTCTGAGCACTGACAAGGGCTTGCATCTAGCGAAGTGAGGTCAGTGTAGAGACATTTCTTTTACCCCAGTGCCTAAGTAATCTAGGATTCTACTCTCCTACCCCAGTGCCAAAGTACTCTAGGAATTTACTCTCCTACCCCTATGACAAAGTACTCTAGAAATTTACTCTCCTACTCAGTATCAAAGTATTCTAGGATTCTACTCACCTACCCCTGTGACAAAGTACTCTAGGAATTTGTGAGGAAGTGAGGTCGGTGTAGAGACATTTCTTCTACCCTTGTGTCTAAGCAATTTAGGATTCTACTCTCATACCCCAGTGCCAAAGTATTCTAGGAATTTACTCTCCTACCCCTATGACAAAGTGTCGTGAAATGCCGCCTTAACATCCCAGAATATTTTCTCGGCCTCAAAATTTGAGAGGCCAAATTGAGAAAGATTGAATTAATCGCGCTGCTCCACGGCTATCTAGTCGTGAGGTAAGATTATTCACAAAAAGCCTCTAGCCATGATGTAAGCTTGCAGATGGCAAGTAAAATGGACAGTGTAATTAAAACCGACCAGGCATGACACCTGATAAGCAGAGGTAGGAAATCGCCCAGGTGTGAACAACATTGACACAGGGGAAGATAATAGCCCCAGGGCTGTAAACAAGCCCCGTCCACTCTGACTGGCAGACTCAGGAATGTGTGAAAACAGATCTGATAAGGCAATTAACACTGGGCCTGTAGACTTTGTACCAGACAGAGAGGAGCAAGGTGTGATGGCCAGGTTGCAGTGATAATTGCAATTACCGTCAGGGGGAGATAAGAAGAATTTATGACGGGAATGCCAAGGAGATAATACTGTCTGCTGGACTCAGCTTAAATAAGGGTCCCTAGCCTGTTTTATGTTAGAAAATGTTTGACTTCAGAACAGGTGAGACAACCAGCTCGTTTGTAGTCATACGTATGATTCTTATGTTGCTAGATTTCACTAGGAGAATTATTTCTTAGTAACTAGTCCCTTAGTAAGTCTCTTAGTCTCTTAGATGGATGTACCGATTTTCAGTCTATATCTGATCTAGGTTATTTCAAGAACTATCTTTGGCGTAGGTTACTTGAGTGTTCTTTCTAAGTTCTGTGTTCAATATCATTGTGCTTCATGTATTACTCTTCTGAGAAGTAGAAACTTGTGAAAGGCATATCATTGTCTAAGTATACTTTTAGGTGTCTTGGTAGATGCTTGTCATTTCTTTGTAAACTAGACTAGTCTCTTTTTGGTGTGTGCATTTGTTGTACAGAATATAGTCAACTGACTATTTATTTAATTCTTACAACAGCAGTAACTAAGTGGTGATTAAACCGGGCAGATCAGCAAATATGGCTGGTCTGTGTGGTCACTTCAATTAGACTTGTTGTATATCTCATTTTGTAGCTATACAATATTAGTACTCATTAATAATGCCTGATGCTATTATGTTGAGTATCATTATATGTCCACCTTGAAGTAATATAATGTTTACGGATATGTTGGATGTATGTATGTGTAATTTCATATGAATATACGATGCTAGGAATATACTTCGTACATATTCTTTTTGTGTATATACGTCTCATTTCGTATACATACAAACTAACTAGTGCATTATGCTATGATGTTAAAGTATCATAATATGTCTAGGTTAATCAATATGTTTATGTGTATTGGATGTTTGATATATTGATTTGTCATATGCAAACCTACCAATATGAAGTGTTATGCGCATTGGCACATTGGCCAACGATTGTGTTGGAAGCAGAGGTGTAATGGTACAGACATTACCCACAATTGGTATAGGGTATATGGTGCTAAACTTTCTCAGTGTATTGTGGGCGTGCGTTCACGGTAATGCATGGGAACCTGGCACAGCTACTGGTCACGGCTTGTAAGCCCGGATGACCCGGCATTATTATAATACCATTACCGATCCTGTGAGCTGCTAAACCAACTTTGGACGGAGCGGCTGTACGACACAGAATTTCTGTATCAGCGACATGGACAGGGGGCGGCAGAAATGTAATCATTACAGGCGTGTGAGACAATTGAAAAGCCCGTTCCCGACTAAGACAGTAGGGAGAAGGAGGATGGTGAACGCAGTAGAGCTGGAAGATAAACTTGGCCAGACTGGTCATTGTATATGTTTGTGTTATGATATGTTTTAATTAGGATTGCGCTGATGTAGAATTAGATATAACACATTCTTGACTTTCTTTCAAGCTCTCACAAGGAGCACCTATGTTATAGATCTCAAGACGAGTGAAGACTAGGTAGTGTCAGGACTGACAGGATTGTCAGAATACCGGCAAGCTGTTTCTTTTGTTGAGTCTACTGGAGAGTGGGGATCTGGACCACAGATTCCAGATAGATCAAGTAACAAGTAAAGTTACGTAATGTTTCTCATCACAATATGTTATATGATTTCATCATCATCATATTGAATAACCATCAGATGTTATATGATTAGTAAATAAATGTTGTAGTATTGTAACTCATAGTTCTGTCATTATATTTTTTTCCAATTGTGCATACGTGTTGTGTGTGTACACTGGTGGGGGTTCACTTACACACCAAGGAAAGGAGCAGTCAGGGAGAAAAACCTGTACTAGGATAGTTGTCCTTAAACTTTAATTCAGACGTAAAAATCTATCCTAGCTAACCTTCTCTTTCCTATTCCTTGGCGAATATTCAGCACAGTTCATTTCAATTTTGTAACGAGCCACTTAGAGCTGTACGTTGGATATTCACGGGCCTAATCTATAGTTCAGCCATATAGATTTTGTCCCTAGTCAGTTTCTGACTATTTGGGGTTGCTCGCCAGTGAATAATACTTTCATCTAGCCGGTGGGGCACCCCTGACACAAAGTACTCTAGGAATTTACTTTCCTACTCAGTACCAAAGTATTCTAGGATTCTACTCTCCTATCTCCGTGACAAAGTACTCTAGGAATTTACTCGCCTACTCAGTACCAAAGTACTCTAGGATTCTACTCTCCTACCCCAGTGCCAAAGTACTCTAGGATCCTACTCTCCTACCCCAGTGCCGCCAAAGTACTCTAGGATTCTACTTTCCTACCCTAGTGCCAAAGTACTCTAGGATTCTACTCTCCTACCCCCATGACAAAGTACTCTAGGAATTTACTCTCCTACTCAGACCGAAGTATCTTCCAAAGTCGGGGAGTATCTGCTTGCATGGCGATGAACCACCAGTCTGCAAACAAATAAGCCAGATCTGGGACAACGGATACTCACGCACACCTCAGGTCCGGTATGACATCACACTGATGTTGGACAACATGATGACTTCATCCGACATACAGGACCTTGCGCTGGAGTTCATAGCCAGTGAACACAAGCATGCAAGTACCAAAGTACTCTAGGATGTACTCTCCAACCCCAGTGCCAAAGTACTCTAGGATTTTACTCTCCAACCCCAGTGCCAAAGTACTATAGGATTCTACTCTCCTACCCCAGTGATAAAATACTCTAGGATTCTACTCTCCTACCCCAGTGCCAAAGTACTCTAGGATTCTACTCTCCTACCCCAGTAATAATATACTCTAGGATTCTACTCTCCTGCCCCAATTCCAAAGTACTCTAGGATTCTACTCTCCAACGCCAGTGCCAAAGTACTCTAGGATTCTACTCTCCAACCCCAGTGATAAAATACTCTAGGATTCTAATCTCCTGCCCCAATGCCAAAGTACTCTAGGATTCTACTCTTCTACTCCATTGTCATAATACTTTAAGATTCTACTCTCCAAGCCCAGTGCCAAAATACCATCTCTACTATCATTGTGTTACAGAGCTCTTCGTTGCTCTCCAAGCCAGAAATCAACAAGTTGTGCAAGGTCAGAACTGGAACTTCCACATCTGCAGAGAGGCATATCAGGATGTAAGGTCTTCATTCATACTGGCTGGCTGGAATTAGGCCTAGGTCGGTAATGATTCCCCAACAACATACTGTCGGTTCTACCAAAAGTCAATTAAAACAGTGAAACATCATAAGTTTTTCTGCCCAGCACAAGAATAGATAGGACAGCTTCTAATACACTAAAACAATATTTCCTGAGTGAGGCTAAGCATCTATGACTATGCAAAAAATGCAACGATCCAGTTTAATTTGGTTATAAGTAGCTCAAAACCGTATGAGGTGTATAAGTCTACAACTCAGTAAGTGCAAGCAGACACAGTCTTGTGCCAAGCACATGTTTGATCAGCTACTGATCATGTGTACGAAGCAATACATGGGCTGTTGTTATATCTTTGTATTTGGTTTGAGCATACTAAAGACATCTGGCAAGACATTTTAACATGCAGCACAGTATATTTCACCACTTTGAAAGTGACACGCTCATTCTGTTTTGATTGTGATTATTGTCCATCTTGCTCATCTACTACAAAATCTTCTGAGACTAAAAAGTTTAAGAACAGTGAAAACCACCTATTGTCATTTAAAAACAACATATCAAAGTAGTTAAAGACTTACACTTGCACCGTGGTATTTCTTAGTTTCATGTCTCTGAAAAGATGGAGGCTCAATTTCTTGCATTATCTGTGAACAATGCAATGGAGTATGAGCAATAAGAATTGTATTATTTAACCATATAACATAACTCAGTATAATTATGTTTCCATATTACTGCAATGAAACATATCTGAAGACGTAGAGGTTAGCATGGCCGAATGGAAACAAGCGCTAGCTATCAAACTTACAGTGTGCTGGTGCCGAGGTAGCGGGTTCAACCCCTACACTGGTAAGGTGAACAAAATTGTTGACTTCTCACCCTTGACTTGGGGATGTAAATTACAAGTACCTAAGAAATTGGAGTGGGTTCACCCGATTGCAAGGGACACAGATAATAGGGAAAAACTAATCCACCCGCAAAAGTCAGTCCAGTACACTAGAAGCAACGCATCGTGCACGAACTATGCTTGAGTTTAAAGCTAGGAAATGCCCCCCAAAAAATCTGCAGATGTCATTTACAAAGTGTCGCAAACTTAGTCATGCACAAGGATATTACCTACAATTATTTCCCCAAAACATTATTTTCCATTCATTTTGAAATGAATCAAGCTCACAACATTGACTCATATGAGATACCCAGATCAAATTAAGCAAAATCAATATGGTTATATTCTTTAAAGAATATGCATATTATAATACTCATTACGTGCCATGCCGATACTCATGAGACTTCATGGTTTGCCATCTGACATGATCCCTAGTCCATGAGACTTCATGGTTTGCCATCTGACATGATCCCTAGTCCATGAGACTTCATGGTTTGCCATCTGACATGATCTCTAGTCCATGAGACTTCATGGTTTGCCATCTGACATGATCCCTAGTCCATGAGACTTCATGGTTTGCCATCTGATATGATCCCTAGTCCATGAGACTTCATGGTTTGCCATCTGACATGATCCCTAGTCCATGAGACTTCATGGTTTGTCATCTGACATGATCCCTAGTCCATGAGACTTCATGGTTTGCCATCTGACATGATCCCTAGTCCATGAGACTTCATGGTTTGCCATCTGACATGATCCCTAGTCCATGAGACTTCATGGTTTGCCATTTTGTATTGCTTACTTTACCTAGCGGCTTCTCTTATACCTGTGATAGTTTTTTAGTTAGTTAGTTGCGGTTCCAACTTCATGGCAACGGGTTGCCCCATTATACTCTGTTCCTCTGCCAGTGAATATCACACAAAATGCTCCTCACTGCCCAATGTGAAAAGTGGAAAAGAAAAAGTCTTGGCAAGCCAACACTCCGCACAGGTACACTGTGCATAATGCCACCATCAGAATGCCAACACAAAAGTCCTCCATGAAAAATACAGTTCATCATCGATGGAATCGGCAGTCACCAAAAAGATTTAATTGAGCTGGGTTTTATCCGATATGGCTCGGTCTCTTGCCGCAAGGCAACCCGCCGAAAGCGCTGCACAAAGCACGAATTCCATAGCTTTAGCGACGACTCCCAGGAGTCTCCTGCAAAATGCACTCAAGAACCGAAAAGGCGTGGGGCTGGTCTGGTTCGCTAGATCAGTTCCGCGTCTAGCGTTCGTTGTCTCGGATGGCTGTGTGAGGTGCACCAAAATGGGATCTTCTCAGCCAACGTGAGTTAGCGAGGCAGGCGTTTCAAGAATGTAACCGCATCGTGCAGCCAGGGTCGTGGTTTGAGCGGGCAAAAGAGCAAAATTTGTACGACCGTTCGACAAAGTCTCGATAAGCGCCCACTCTCTCTCGATGAGTAGTGGGCCTGCAGTCAGTAAGCTGGTATAGCTTTTTTTCGGTTAGTCCTGCCGGCGTAGCTTGAAAGCTCGTCGGTAGGCGTCCAGTGGTTTTGCATGTATCACCTTGTACCGGGAGGGCGCGCTTTAGCGATGCTACTCTTGGCTTGCGTGTGCGTGAATAGTCCGTCTGTCCGATAGATATCTGGTTGATCCTGCCAGTAGTCATATGCTTGTCTCAAAGATTAAGCCATGCATGTCTCCCCCGATGTGTCTCCACCTTGACGTGGTGGGGGAGCTTGCGTGTCCCATCGACCCCATTTGCTTGCCGATGGATGAAAAACTACATATCGGACAGCTTATGGGATAGGGATAGGGACTAAGAGAGACACAACCTGCTGCTCTGCAGGTATAGACTGAGGATAACAGTCAAAAGTTTAAAAGGTGCACGAAGGCAGACGTTTTGTGGTCCGGACAAAACTCTTAAGGCTCCCTGTCGAGGGCTGTGGCTGAACGCCTCTAAGCCACAAACCCTCGGATCTGAGAGCCAGGCCGATACCAGTCTACCGGAAACTCTTAAGGTTCATTGTCGAGGGCTGTGGCTGAACGCCTCTAAGCCACAAACCCTCGGATCTGAGAGCCAGGCCGATACCCGTCTACCGGAAAATAGAAACATGATACTGAGCAAGCTACATGATCAGGTCTGATACATGTTCGAAGGCTCTCAGCTGGGGGATATGAGAGATTCCCGGATGAAGGGGCCTGGCCGTTTCCCGTTCACTGCTGCACGAAGGTAAGGTGCTGAGCCGGCAGCACATGTAGCCTACCTCGTGAGCGAGTACAAAAAAGTCAGAAAAGTGCCCCAGTCGAAGGGTTACGGAAACTGTCTGTATCTAACTCATAGAGAGTGTAGACAAAAGTGGAAGAATGTCTCACCAACGCGAAATGGAACGCACGGCGAGCGAACCTATTGCGTGGTCTGAAGTCACAAGCAAAAGCTTACCGAGTGGATGTCACTCGCAGTCTGACCGCTCCTGGTGTGTGATTGAGCGATCAGTGGCAAGTGGGATGCCCAACACATGGAAGTGAGGAATTAAAGCAGCCATGAGCAGGACGTGGAAACTCCTTGGGTGAGCCCAGTCTCAGAGCAATATGTGCCGGCTCTGCAATTATGGAAGCCTCCTTGGATAGCGAGATAATGCCCATGGTCTGCCCCTGCCTTCCCTTGAGGGCAGACCACGATATCGTTGATCGATCTATCTTGACCAGCTGAGATGTGGGTTACATTACAACAGTCTAACGTGTCTCGAAACCAGAGGAAGGCTAACCTCACTAAAAAATGCCCGCCGGAAGTCGGAAGTGTCGTCCTACGGGTGGCAAACTAAACATTGACACTACGCATTTACGTCCGAGTGAAATGTCTCGTCCGAATGTCTCCCGTGCTAGGAACAGCTCTGACTACCTAGTTTCCGAATGCCGCTCTTGTTCGGAACAGCTCTGACTAGGTAGTTTTTCCGAATGTCTGTCGTGCCTGGAACAGCTCTGACGGGCGCAACGACAAGCACATGTGCGAAAACTCGCTGAGTGAATACCTTCTGCAGACCTGTCTGGTTTGTGCAGGAACGGCCCGGGGCGAACGAAAAGCCCAATATATTGAAGTGAGGAATTAAAGCAGCCATGAGCATGACGTGACCATTCCCTCGGTGAGCCCAGTATCAGGGCGTTATGTGTCGGCCCTGCAACTATGGAAGCAACCTAGGATGGCGGAAAATGCTATGGACTGTGCCTTCCTTCTCTTGAGGGATGACCGAAGTCCTCGACTGTTCCAACTTGACCAGCTGGGATGTGGACGGCACCACAAAAGTGAGAGTCTCCCAGGATTGCTAACCTGGTCAAAAATGCACGCGAAAGCCGGATGTGTGACCTAAGGGTTTTCAACCCAAGGGTGCCTAACGAACACCGCAATCACATCTGAAAAAACACTCCGGATGAACGAAAAGAAGAAGAAGAACCGAAAAGGCAACCAGTCAATTTAGCAACAGCCAGCCGCCATCGTTCCGAACATGCAGTTTACGCTACAAACAACTGCGGACAGATATAAAAGCATTCCACACATCTCTTGTACCTGTGATGCAGAGGTCAAACATATTATCATCAATTGGCCTGTCCTCTACAGAACTTCAATCCAATAATCATCTTTCAAAATGTCTCTCCATCATAAGCCAGATATTCTGCCTCTGTTGCTGCCATATGTAAATTGTCTATCACATTTTGAATCCAGCTATATTGTGGTCTGCCTCTTCTTGGTCCCCTGTATTCTGGATCAATACTAGTTATGATATACTCCATATCACCATCTTAGACCAGCAATTTTTATTTCTCTCTGTCTGCCTCTGCCCCTCCCATCACTGATCTTACCAGTTGTTACAATTTTCTCCAATGCCCCTCTTCTCATTACACTACCAAAGAACATTGTATGTCTCTTTCCTATAGCTGTGTAGAATGTTCTATTTTCATTAACTCTTCTGGGCAATAATTTTAATGCCAGTCTTTTGTTTTGTTCTATAGTCAAGATTATAAATGAAATCAAAAGAACATACTACAAGTTACTGCTAAAGCCTAGAACATTTATAAACTTACACCGCCGCTTCCATAATCATAAACTGGATTACTCAGGCCACCATCTTCATCCTCAATGGTCTCTTGTCCAAACCTCTTGAAACGAATGTTTCCACTGTAACAGTAACCAAACAAAATATATCACTGTAACATATGTATTTCTCTGAAGGCCATAAAAGTGCAACACAAACAATTTTACAATAGAAGTACTAATATTTCCAGTTAGTCTTTCTTAACTATCGACTGTCAATTAGTTTGTCTTTATTTAAAAGGAAAATCTCTCAGTTAGTTCTCCTTTACTTTAAAAATAAAAAGCCAGCCAGTTAGTTCTCTTTTATTTTAGAAGTCAGCTAGTTCTCATTTACTTTAATGTAAGAAGCTAGACTTTATTTTTTTTCCACCACATATCCTATTACAGGACATTGCTGTCAACACCAGCATTTTACCGCTGTTGTTGATATCTTGGCAAGATTATGCTCAGTAGTTTGCCATTGCTTTCTGAGCGGCCGGCTCACATATCCCGTAAGTAACTGGCATGGCGAGAACCACTACCGATTCTCGCGCAGCTGCATTTGCTCACATGGATAAACGGGATTACGGAGAAAGTCGCTAACCCCTAGGCCAGAGAAACCGGCAGACTTTATATAGAAGGAAATAAAACTTTAAGCCTAGATATATTTCACATAAATGCACACACTACACATTATGTCTTCATTTGCAAGCTCAGTTACTCAAAAAGGAAATAAACCCAGAAATGTTCGGATGGAGGCAAGTGTGTTAATGTTCTACCATACAAGCTAATGATTGTTCTAGCATTTAATGTCTGAGCTTATACCATCTAGTCTGTTTTTATCTTTACCCTCTTCTTCTTATGCAGGTGCCTGATCTGGAGCAGACGTTGGCAATCTGGTCTCTCTAATCCTCTCCGACATCTGATACTTTGATGGAGTTGGAATTACTTATAGTATTATTTGTTATCTTGCTATTTAAGCTTTCCCTCTAGGGGTCATCGCTGGAGCTACAGAGTTTGTGCCTTGTGAAAGGCTTTCGGCAGACAGCCCTATGGAAAGAGACTGAGCCATGAGGGATAAAACCTGGTGCAATGAAGTCGATCCTTTGCCTTCTTTCTCTTCCTCTCTTGCCTAGTATTTTACCACATAAGGCTAATTTCTCTATTCCATACATTTCATTTCTCTTTTCTTTATGGTTATGACAAGTGATTCTGTAACACAGAGCCATGAAAAATTCTGCCTTTAAAGGAATTTGAACCCAGGAGACAACGATGAAGTTGGCAAGTGAGGGAACTAGCTACTATGCTACCAAAGCTCCTTATTAACTCTTATTAAAGTATTGAGGATTTGGTGCAGGATTTTCTCTCTGAATTTTAATTTAGAATTAAAGAGCAATAATGAATTTATTCCAAGTAGTTTGAAAACTATATTAATGTTGTAACAAGGAATAATTTGAGTAAAAGTTATCCCACCATGAACACTTTGAAATATCAGCCCCAAATATTGGCTTCGCAGACTGTAGAGTGTCAATTGTGTGATCAATAGACAATAATATGGTCATTCTGCATGTCAAGCAGTACAAAATAAGGATGAGTTGATAGTGATGAGTGTACAAACTGGAAAATGTTCAACTTACAGTCTGCCTGTCTTTTTCAGGAAGAAAAATCCACCAACTCCAATAGCTGCCACTCCTAGAATGCCCAATACAGCACCAACTGGAGCTTTCCAAGAGCCTAAACATTAGAAATCAACAAGAATATGTTGAAGCCACAAGTTTCAATGTTGGAATGAGCTAAATAAAATATAATCCATTATATTCTGTTCCGCCTGCTTATTTCTTGCACACATATCTTCACTTTTGTATATTCAATTATTGCAGTTTTCTTTCTTCGTCATATTACAATTTAAATGACTATAGAAATGATGCTGGATGGACTGCAATGTTGGTGTGGAAGGATACCATCAACAGAATTGATCCAGAACACCAAAGACTGAGATCTTAGAGATGTATAATCACCTACACCAGTTGGCAGGGCACATGAGAACAGTACAGAAACACACAGCTGAATTCATCCATCCATCATGTGCCATGCTGGAAAGCATTGGCGGTCATGACTCGCCATTTCACTCGATCACCAGAGTCATGAATCAGCTCAGTGTTCCTGTCTTGACCATGCCATGTGGCCAAGCCATCCAGGTATTTACTTCTCAGTCTTCCCCTTGGTCTGTTCCCTTCGATCTTGCCAGTTGTCACCAAGTTCTCCAATTCATTTTTTCTTAAAACATGCCCAAAAAATGTTGACTGTCTACGTCTAATTTCCCTAATCAATTTACAATTTTCATTTGTTTCATGTAGTACTTGGTCATTGGTTTTTCTGTCTGTCTGTAATAATTAAAGTCATTTAGTGAACAGCTATAAATACACAAGCAAAAACAACTGGATTATACAGCCGAAGTCAAATGAAATTATTCAAATAGAAGACTACAACACTCTAAGTGGCAAAGCTTAACAGCAAAAGGATAATACAACACATCTCTATTCAGAAAGTGAAGAACATGTTAAGAATATAATAACTGAAAAACGTGAATAAGATATTTAAAAAATCAGTTATCTGAAATAACAATAGACACTAGTATTAGAGGGGATGAACAGGATATTACAATGAAATAAAAATATTACCACTACTGCTTTCCCCTGTTGATCCCTGTGCAACAGGTGTTAGTGGCAGGCTGCTGGTGGCAGTAGTTTTTGTGGCTGTAGATTTGGTGGCAGTAGATTTGGTGGTCATAGTTTTGGGTGTTGCAGTTTTGGGTGTCGTAATTTTGGGTGTCATAATTTTGGGTGTTGTAGTTTTGGAAGGACTTGTGGTGAAGGGTTTTGTGGTGGTAGTTGGTTCTGTTACATTTGCTGATAAGTTACATGTGACTCCATGATAACCATTGGCACAACTGAAAAAAATACAAACAAGAAATTAGTTGTGTTCACAGTTCAACTCTCATTAATCACTTGAAAACTATGTTCACAGCTCAATTATCATTAAACACCTGAAAACTATGTTACAGTTCACCTCTCATTACACACTGGAAAATTATGTTCACAGTTCAACTCCCATTAAACACTGGAAAACTATGTTCACAGTTCCACTCTAATTAAACACTGGAAAACTATGTGTACAGTTCAATTCTCATTAAATACTGGAAAACTATGTTCACAGTTCAACTCTCATTAAACATCATTGGCACCTTTCCATCCTGACAGATGATAGTTTGGTACATTGTGCTTCAAAAAGGCTTAATAACTACGACCCATGGCGGTGGCGAGTGTGGCTGGTAAGGCCAATTCTTGCTGCAAATATTTGCCCACAGTAGATGCATGTGAAAACATGGTCATTTCCACCATTGTGCACCATCTTACGTCTCTCACGCTCTGTGTGTGCTTTATCCGCAATCATTTTCTCTTTTGTCTTTATTCCATTTCTGATGTTTGCCCTCCATGCAACACGTTCAGCGGCGACGTGCTCGCAATGTGCATTATCAATGCCTGTATCAATCATGTCCCGCTTACACACATCTTTGTATCGTAGTAGAGGCCGACCCTGAGATCTCCTACCCGTCTGTAATTCACCAAAAAAGATGTCCTTTGGTATTCTACCATCATCCATCCTCCTAACATGTCCTATCCATCTAAGTCTACGAAGACTGAGCATGGAATACACTGTCACACAACCTGATCTTTCCAATACTTCAGTATTTGTGATTTTGTCTTGCCACTTAATACCAAGTATTCTTCGCAGACACCGCATATGAAAGCTGTTTAAACGTTTCTCTTGGCGTGAGTAAGTTGTTCAGGTTTTACTGCCATAAAGAAGAGTACTAAGGACACAGGCTTGGTAGACGAGGACTTTTGTTTTGGCAGTAAGCTTCCTGTTCTCCCAGACTCTTTTTGTTAACATGTTCATTGTTGTTGCTGCCTTGCCAATCCTGATGTTGATTTCCTGATTGAGGCATAATTTACCTCTGATCCTAGATATGTAAAATGGTCTACTGTCTCCAGTTCGGCGTCGTCAATAAAGATTGATGGTACACCATGTGCACCTTGTGACATAATCTGTGTCTTCTTTTTGTTAATTGTTAAACCAAATTCAGAACAAGCATTGGAGAATGCAGATAGTAGATGTTGTAATTCTTCCTCAGAGTGGGTCGTAATCGCAGCATCATCCGCAAAAAGCAACTCTCTGATTAGTACCCTCCTAATTTTGGTCTTGGCCTTCAATCTCTGAGCATTATAGAGGCCACCATCTGAGCGTGAGTGAATGTATATACCGTCATCCTGATCACGAAAGGCATATTTCAGTAGAAGTGAAAAGTATATCCCAAAGAGGGTGGGGGATAGTACTCAACCTTGCTTAACTCCACTCTTGATTTCAAACTCTTCTGAAGTTGAGCCATCAAACTTGATTATACCCTTCATGCCTGTGTGGAACGATTCCACAATGGACAGAAGAGTTGGTGGGCAGCCAATCTTCTTTAGTGCTTTGAACAGACCCTCACGACTGACCAAATTGAATGCCTTTGTGAGGTCGATGAAGGCAATAAACAGTGGCTGATTTTGTTCCCGGCATTTTTCTTGCATCTGTTGCAATGAGAATATGATATCAATGGTAGACCGGTTCTGACGGAGGCCGCACTGTGATTCGGGGTAGACTTGATCTCCCAGGACTTGAAGTCTGCACAGGACAATTCTGGCAAATACTTTCCCAACAATACACAGAAGTGAGATACCCCTATAGTTGTTACAGTCGCTCCGATCGCCCTTGTTCTTGTACAGCGTTATGATGTTTTAATCTTTGAAATCCTGTGGGACTTGTCCTTCTCACCAGCATAGCTCCATTAGCTGGTGGATCTGTACAGCGAGTGTGTCTTGCCCACTCCTGATTACCTCTATTGGAATCCCATCCTTACCTGGAGCTTTGCCAGATGCAAGCTCATTTATAGCACACTTAACTTCTGTTATAGTGGGAAGTGTGTCCACGTGGTCAAGAGTTGGCAGGGCCTCTATGGCATTGAGGGCATCATCCGCTAGCTAGGTCTCACTTGAGTAAAGCTCTAAATAGTGCTCGACCCATCTATCCATCTTCTGTTTCTTATCAGTGATGATTTCTCCAGTCAAGGTTTTCAGCGGTGCACTTCTTTTGATCATTGGACCATAGGCTTTTTTTATCCCTTCATACATGCTTCTGATGTTTCCTCTTATCACTTGCGATTTGAATGGACTCACATAACTTGATCCAATAGTCATTCGCACACTGCCTGGCAGCCTTTTGTACATCCTTCCTTGCTTGCTTCAGCTCACTCAGAGTGTTACACGTTGGTCTTTCCTTGTTTCTTAAGAGAGCTATCTTCTTTTTATCAATCAAGGGCTGCAGTATCTGGCTGTTTGCCGCAAACCAGTCCTGCCTCTTATGATCCACAGTGCCGTAAACCCCTACCACTGTTTTATAAATAGTTTCCGTAAGTTTATTCCATTTATCATTTACTATACAATTTTCTGATGTATCATAGAAAGCGTCTTCAAGTTGCTGTTGAAATTCAAAGCACTTTCCAGGATCATGAGTGTTAATAATATTAATCCTGGGGCAGGACTTGTGTTTAGCTGTGTAGATTCTCTTTGGTCTCAGTCTAACCCTTGCAACAACCAAAGAATGATCTGTATCACAGTCAGCACTGTGGTAACTTCGAGTTAATGATGTATGGTTCAGATGTTGTCTCCGTGTGATAATGAAGTCCAGCTGATGCCAATGGCTGGATCTTGGATGTTTCCATGTGACCTTATGCATCTCTTTTGTTTTAAAAAAGGAGTTTGTAATACATAGGTCATTTCTAGTGCAATGCTCCAGCAGCCTTTGCCCATTATCATTCATGCGACCGATGTTGTATTTTCCAAGGCACACTGGCCATGAACTCGAGTCCTTGCCCACACGAGCATTGAAATCACCGAGCATATAAATGTAGTCGGATTTTGGAACTGCCTTGATCGCAGAGTCTAGCTGCTCATAGAACGTATCCTTCACATCATCAGAGGAAGCGAGTGTCAGTGCATATGCAGTGAGAATGGTGGCAAATCCACAAGAGGTTGCCAAGCGCAGTGATAATAATCTTTCATTACCTCCAGCTGGGATATCAATCATTCCCAGTAGCGAATTCTTCACTGCAAAGCCCACACCATGTTGCCTTTTTTCTGCCTGCCCTCTTCCCTTCCAAAACAAGGTGTAATTGTTTTCCCTGAGTGACCCTTCCTCAGCGAAGCGAGTCTCCTGCAGGCCAGCAATATCAATGTTAAGACGATTGAGTTCAGTATCAATCACAGCCGTTTTTCTCACATCGTCAATATTTGTCAAGTCAGTGGAAAATCCTGGACACATGGTTCTCACGTTCCAGGTTGCAAGTCGTAGCTTGAGGTTTCTATTATTCTTTTTATTAGTACCTGGTGCATTGATTTTACAGCCTGCGATTCAGATTTTGTCCTAGCCCCAAGCACCTATTGAAGCAGGCAGGCTGTGGCGGATCAGCACCCAATTGGCCGGGGGCTGCCCAGCTTGAGGCGGGCGGTAGCTGATCAGTGACACCTGTAGGTGTCTCCCACCGTCAGAGGCAACGCGTGGCGCCCCTTGTCTACGCCAACTGACAAGGACTTATAACCCGTAACAGTTGCCTCTCGCTTTGATTCCGAGACCGGTTAAGACCAGGGATGGAGTTATTGCCTCTCCATAGCACAAAGCCTGGGCTAAAATAAAGAAACCATGTGTTGCCCATGCAGCATGATCCCTCTCTCGGCCTGCCTAGTTCACTCCAGAGGAAAGTTAACACCTATACATCTGGAACAAGACAAGCTGCAGAAGCTGCCGGATCAGCAAAGCAATGCTCTAACTGTCCGCCTGTCGGAGCTTCGATCCTAGACCAGCTGCCAACCAAGGCTTAGGGCCTGGTCTGCCCTGCCATGACTTATTTTGTCTTTGGATTGCATTTCCTCGCACCAGGATAAGGCTTGTACCCTCCCAATTGCGCTCTTCCACCCGAAGCCGTTGGCACAATGTGGGGTGTTGGGTTAGGTAAGCGCCGCCCAACATTCGGCGCTGACAGAAAGCAGGTAGTACCGTCTACTGTCATACGGTAGCTCAGTCAGATCTGACTAAGACCTGACTGACAGGTCTCATTAAACACTGGAAAACTATGTTCACAGTTCAAGTCTCATTAAAACTGGAAAACTATGTTCACAGTTCCACTCTAATTAAACACTGTAAAACTATGTTCACAGTTCAATTCTCATTAAATACTGGAAAACTATGTTCACAGTTCAATTCTTATTAAATACTGGAAAACTATGTTCACAGTTCAACTCTCATTAAACACTGGAAAACTATGTTCACAGCTCAACTCCCATTAAACAATGTCTTCACATCCATTTACACAAATATATAGTCTACAAATAGCAGACTTACTTGCACTTCTTTAATCCATTGTTAAAGACACAAGTTCCTCCATTCTGACAGTAATTTGGACAACCTACAGGAAATAAGCCAGTATAACATGCTCAAGTAAAATCAATTATTTCTTCTTTGCAATAGTTTGTAATAACAATGTGATGTACACTCAAGCTGTGAAAAAAGATGCACACACTGTTACATTTTCTGTTATTTAGTATTTCACTATTACAATAAAGCCCATAATCATCATTTAACTTTTCAGAGGAACCAAACTTTGTACAGTTTCTAAATAGCTGCATGCCCAATTTGTAATATTACTTTCAAGATAGATTTTCATAAACTTTTAAAGCCAGCTTCCTAGAAATCATTTCTAGAAAACAAAAACTATTTCAAACTAACTGGCATTTTATTTGAGTGAAACTTAAATTTTCCTCCACACAAACCACTATGCCCCTCAAGTTAATCCACTCATTCAGTGTTGAAGTAAACACATTAAATGTTTTACTTTGTAATGCAAGGCTCAAATGCCAGCCAATATATTCACAGGAGAGATTACAATTTTCAAATGAGAAAATCTACCAATATCAGAATATTTACAATATGTGAAGATTCTTGTGCCTGGAGAGTGATGGGCCAGTGACACATCACAGGTCGGTAGCTACCAGAAAGTGAAATCATGCTATAGTGGGTACCATCCCATTGTAGTGTACACAGAAATGAGCGAATAGATGATAAAATTGCACAAAGGTACTGCACAAAGGTGTAGAAGAACATAATGAAGTCTCATACTTTGTTGGGGAAAAAAAGAGCTCTCTAGGCTATCAGGAAAGTACAGAATCAACCACAGACTACCACACTCTTAATTGGCAGAGAATTGAACATCATTCTTTGCCTAAGGATGGAGCCTAATAGACTGTATAAACACACACATAGGCTTCATCTCTCTGCTTCACTATTATGTGTGAGTGGACAAAATAAACAAATTGTTAAACATTGTTATGTAGGGTTGTTCTCTGTACAGCAAGTTAAGAAACATATACTGGCCCACTGAATTAACACTAAACTCCAAGCTGTATGAAACTAAAGAGGACCTTGAGAAAATGGACAGGTTCATCACGAGAACTTTCCTGATGGCATAATCAACAAAGATGTGATCACAACAAACAACACCTCAGCAAGGGTGGTGCTCCAACGATCTTCCAGTTTATGGAATAAGGTGGATTACTGTAGATGGACAAATTACATTGTTGGATTTATTTTCTCTTATACAACATGAAGAACAGGATAGTGGTAATGACATTGTCTCCATCCCAGTAGACATGCATCATACTCATCTCAGCCATGTGCTCAAACACTCCAAATGTCAGTGCAAGATTCGAGTGTTGATTGTTTCTTATCATCATTGGGAGTTTTGTGTCAGTCTGAAGCACACAAGGCACATAGTCCTTGGCAGGCTTCATCGTATGAGAGACAATGAAGAGGAGCAGACACACGTATACTTACAGGGGGACTTCTCATAACTAGACTTGTGAGCTATCATAGCAGAGACCATGAAGAGGATATGTGTAACTTACTGCAAGACTAGGTCATATATATATATGTTACTGCAAGACTAGGACATATGTATAACTTACTGCAACACTAAGACGTATGTATATGTTACTCAAAACAATGTTTTCCCGTGATGAATTTGAATAACGAAGACACAAACAATAGATTGCACGATTTATTGCCTGGCATATTTCGCTGCATCTCGTCAGGTACATACTGCAGAAATCACACAACTTACGTGAATTAATTAGATAAATCCTTCAAACTGAAATATACACATGTTCGCACAGTAATGTCGATTGTCTACCACGGTAATTTTAAACTGACTAACATGTCTTTCTGCTTACACAAGGACGGCATTACGAAGGTTGATTAGTATGGCTTCAGCAAACTTTAACAATCGACTACTTTGTGTGTTGAACAACACACGGAAGGCACTGTCTCTTTCAACCACGTGAGCAGTCTCGAGCACATGTCTCCCGACCGAAGAAGCCAGATTTTTCCGGTGTGTCGGCCTGCCTAGGCTACCATCTTCTGTGTGTAGTATTTTGTCCAACCAATTCGGAATATGTTCCGAAACCCTGCAATGTAACTGTCGCTCAGTTCTGCCTATGTAGATGGCCTCGCATCTGCATGTAAATTGGTAAATACAATTTGATTTGGCGTACAAAGCTACAGGTTCTTTTACTGCTGGGACTGGGATCGGTGTGTTTCGGTACCTGATGACTAGAGCTGCAGCACAGAATGTTCGCTCGACTGCTGTGGTGAGCAGACTGTATAAACACACACAATGGTAATGTTGGCAGGAAAGTATATGTTACTGCAAGACTAAGACACATGTATAACTTACTGCAAGACTTCTCATCGCTACCATCACTACAGTCCTTCTGGCCATCACAGAAGTGACTCTGGGCGACACAAGAGCCATCGGACACACAAGTAAACTGTGTTGGAGAGCAGGTTATGGGCAGCCGAGGCAGTGTCTGACCGGAAGACCTGATTAGACAGAAAGGTTTGTTTTCAATAAACAGCATAACGATCACCATAATAAATATAATATAGAATCCATGCCCTGGAACTTTGCAGTGGAATTCTAGCTCTAGTTCCAATCCACATACTTTCATCTGTAAAGACGTCATAGTGCCACTTACTTACTTACTTATATCATAAACATAATCATAATTTCATCTTCATTATCACGTGCCCTGCCAAACAGTGGAGGCGCTCAGGTCTGTCCACAGATCTCGGTCCTTAGTGTTCTGATCAACTCTGCTGATGACTCTCCTCCATAGCACCATCTTAGATCATAAAGCATAATTTCTCTTGGTCTAACTCTATCTCTTCTATCGCTTATCTTTCCAGTTGTCAGTGTTCTCCATTGATTCTCTTCTCATCATATGACCAAAGAACACTGTTTGTCTCCTTCTTATAGTTGCGTGTAATATTCTGATTTCATTAGTTTTTTTGAGATATTCACTGTTAGTTATTTGCAACATTTGTCTCAGAAAACAAACCTCTGCTGTTTCCAAGTTCTTCTAAATTTGTTCGTTCACATTCCAATATTAATTCTTCATAGAAGCTGCCATGAAGTAGTTGCTCATGAACTCACCTATCAGCCAGGTGGCCATATGGTCAAATTCTCTGAAGCGACATGTCTTCATATCCATATAGCTCTAGGGGGTTGTCCAAATTTTATAAAATGGGTCCAGAAAATTGTTTTAGAGGTCAGGTGGAAGCAGTGATTCTGACATCACTCGACGAGTCCTGTCTGGACCAGAAACTGTGGGCCTAGAACCATAATCTCAACATGCCACATCATCATCATGTGGCAAGTCTCTTCCAGAACATTCTCCATCATCACGACCCACTTAAAGACTTTTGATCATTAATCAGTTTTCCTGCCTCATGTAATTTTATGTCCAGGGTATCTATAGTGTTCTGTGTTCACACCATGTTGGTTGAACACTGACTCTTCCACCATGAACCAAGCCTTCCATTACTTTTCTTTCTAAGCCACTACAATGTTTAATATGGTCAAAGTATTTCTGTTTCTGACGGGCAAGCTAGCATAGTTGATAACTGTTTCTGACGGGCATGCTAACATAATTGATAACTGTTTCTGATGGGCAAACTAACATAGTTGATAATTGTTTCTGACGGGCAAGCTAACATAGTTGATAACTGTTTCTGATGGGCAAGCTAACATAGTTGATAACTGTTTCTGACGGGCAAGCTAACATAGTTGATAACTGTTTCTGATGGGCAAGCTAACATAGTTGATAACTGTTTCTGACGGGCACGCTAACATAGTTGATAACTGTTTCTGATGGGCAAGCTAACATAGTTGATAACTGTTTCTGACGGGCAAGCTAACATAGTTGATAACTGTTTCTGACGGGCAAGCTAACATAGTTGATAACTGTTTCTGACGGGCAAGCTAACATAGTTGATAACTGTTTCTGATGGGCAAGCTAACATAGTTGATAACTGTTTCTGACGGGCAAGCTAACATAGTTGATAACTGTTTCTGACGGGCAAGCTAACATAGTTGATAACTGTTTCTGACGGGCAAGCTAACATAGTTGATAACTGTTTCTGACGGGCACGCTAACATAGTTGATAACTGTTTCTGACGGGCAAGCTAACATAGTTGATAACTGTTTCTGACGGGCAAGCTAACATAGTTGATAACTGTTTCTGACGGGCATGCTAACATAGTTGATAACTGTTTCTGACGGGCACGCTAACATAGTTGATAACTGTTTCTGACGGGCAAGCTAACATAGTTGATAACTGTTTCTGACGGGCACGCTAACATAGTTGATAACTGTTTCTGACGGGCAAGCTAACATAGTTGATAACTGTTTCTGACGGGCACGCTAACGTAGTTGATAACTGTTTCTGACGGGCATGCTAACATAGTTGATAACTGTTTCTGACGGGCAAGCTAACATAGTTGATAACTGTTTCTGACGGGCACGCTAACATAGTTGATAACTGTTTCTGACGGGCAAGCTAACATAGTTGATAACTGTTTCTGACGGGCAAGCTAACATAGTTGATAACTGTTTCTGACGGGCAAGCTAACATAGTTGATAACTGTTTCTGACGGGCATGCTAACATAGTTGATAACTGTTTCTGACGGGCACGCTAACATAGTTGATAACTGTTTCTGATGGGCACGCTAACATAGTTGATAACTGTTTCTGATGGGCACGCTAACATAGTTGATAACTGTTTCTGACGGGCACGCTAACATAATTGATAATGAACTCCACTGGTAATGTTATGAGCATGGTCGGACTGTTATAGATGCCACTGTATCATTCTGCTGACTTCCCTCTATATACCCATATTTAACTGTTTTCTTACTTGGCACCTTTCAAAACTGAACTTCTGTTTTGCATTCCTAACTACGAAGGATGTGTAATAGCCTAGAAACAGGTCATACCCAGACTTTTTCTGTTTGTGGTTCAATATTAAAGTTTCTGATTTCATGTTTGTGTTGTTCCTGAGGATGATTATTATAACCAAAACGTCAATTCGTTGTGTTGTATTATAATTATTTTCATTTTATTATTCTTTTGGATTTCCCCCCGTGATTTACGTTTGCGGTAGTGGAGTTCGTTGTAAGGTATGTACATTGTGTCTGTGTTTATTATCTCTCACTTGTTCCCAGGAGTTACACATACCTGACCGTTTTTATTTCCTATTGTTATATCCTGCTGCAGCCGTTCCTTCTCTTATTTTTGGCGATCATGTCTGTTCACAGCCGTCAGTCTTTTGTGCTCAAATCATTTCTGATACCGACGTTCTTTCATGACATATTATTAAACTGTCCAGCATCTTCTCTTTATGTCTTCCCTAGGCTCAGCTTCCCTGCCAACATTACCATTATGATGAATGTCTTCCCTAGGCTCACTTCCATGCCAACATTACCATTGTGATGAATGTCATCCCTAGGCTCACTTCCCTGCCAACATTACCATTGTGATGAATGTCTTCCCTAGGCTCACTTCCCTGCCAACATTACCATTATGATGAATGTCTTCCCTAGGCTCACTTCCCTGCCAACATTACTGTCACGAATTTGCAGCCTTTACTTCCCAGAACAATTTTCGGTTCCCTTTTGATAGGCCATGTAGAGAATCAACAGATGAACAAAACTGTTTTCTCTATATTCAAGGCTATAGTCTTGACATAAGCTTGCAAAGCCTGCAAGTAAACAAACCACCACAGATGGCTTTCTATTTGGGAAGTTAATTTGACACCAGTACCGGTCACCCCCAGAGGTTATCAATCCAGCCAGACTGGAGGGCAGACTCAGGGGACTGAATGGTAATTAAAACCAACCAGGCATGACGCAAGCAAACCTGGTTTACCAACAGAGTTGTAAACTGGCTGTTGACCATGAGAACCTAATTGTTCCCTTGACATGACACCTGATAAGCACAGCTAGGAAATCTCCCAACCGCGATGGCTGACCTCCATCTGAAACAGACTAGGGGTGCAAGGTGTGAAATCACTGATAAGACTCAGGGGGCTAATAATTGTTAGACTCACAGGTTTGAGGGCTAGTGTGCATGCAGAAAGATTGATGACTGACATGTTGGGAGATAATGTGGCTGCCCTGTAGAAGAGTGTGAAAACAGACCTTGTAAAACCGGTCAGCTGTGAAGTGTCAAGACTGGCCACACAAAGTAAATGTTGGCTATTGAAACTGAAGCAGGAATGCTAGAGGGTGTGATAGCAAGTTTTGCTGTGAGAATTGCAATTAACGTCAGTGGGAGATAAGAAGAATTTATGACTGGAATTCCTGGGAGATAAGTGTCTACCGCTAGGCTAGGTATAAAAACCCATGCTAGACCTGTTCCCTTTAGATTAAGTCTGACTTCAGAACAGGTAGGCACCCAGCTCGTTTTGTAGTCATATGTATGATTCTTATGTTGCTAGATTTCACTAGGAGAATTAATTCTTAGTAACTAGTCAAGTTTTAGATGTATGTACTGATTTTCAGTCTATATCTGATCTAGGTTATTTCAAGAACTATCTTTGGCGTAGGTTACTTGAGTGTTCTTTCTAAGTTCTGTGTTCAATATCATTGTGCTTCATGTATTACTCTTCTGAGAAGGAGAAACTTGTGAAAGGCAGATCTTGTCTAGATATACTTGAGGTGTCGTAGCAGATGCTTGCCATTTCTGTCTAAACTAGACTAGTCTCTTTTTTGGTGTGTGCATTTGTTGTACAGAATATAGTCAACTGACTATTTCTTTAATTCTTACCACAGCAGTAACTAAGTGGTGACTAAACCGGGCAGATCAGCAATATGGCTGGTCTGTGTGGTCACTGCAATTAGACTTGTTGTATATCTCATTTTGTAGGTATACAATATTATTACTCATTAATAATGCCTTATGCTATTATGTTGAGTATCAATATATGTCCTATCTTGAAGTAATATAATGTATGTATATCGGAGGGTTTTCTTCGTTTATCCGGAGTTTTTTTCGGACGTGATTGCGTTGTGCCTGTTTACAGCAGAGCTGCGTTCTTGCGCCGTTAGGCCGACACATCCGACTTCTGCGGGCATTTGTTGACCGGGTTAACCTTCCCGGGGATATTGGAGGTTTGATATATTTGAGTTGCCGTATGCATCAGTGTTGTTATACTCTGGATATGCACTCGAAAACTTTATTTAGTCTGTAACGTATATGGAAACTATGTTTCCCAGTTGGTTGTAGATAAGGATATTACTTACTTTTTTGCATTATACAATGTAAGAAAGAATAGCCTTATATGCCATTTTGTATTCGTATACCTTAGATTTATTTGATGTTATAAGGTAACTCACTAAGAATAAATTGGTGTTGTGCTGTTGTGTTCGCATGGACACACTGGCCATCGACTGTGTTGGAAACGGAGGTGTAATGGTACAGACATTACCCACAATTGTTATGGGGTATATGGTGCTAAACCTTTTTCATCGTATGGTGGATGGTAATTCACAGAGGTCTGGCACAGATACTGGTCATGGCTTGTAAGCTCGGATGATCAGGCATTATTATAATACCATTACCGACCCTGTGAGCTGCTAAACCAACTTTGGACGGAGGGGCTGTACGACTGAATTTCTGTATTAGCGACATGGACATGGGGCGGCAGAAATGTAATCATTACAGGCGTGTGAGACAATTGACAAGCCCGTCCCAGACTAAAGACAGTAGGGAGAAGGAGAATGGTGAACGCAGTAGAGCTGGAAGATAAACTTGGCCAGACTGGTCATTGTATATGTGTTTACTAGAATATGTTTTACTTAAGATTGCGCTGATGTAGAACTAGATATAACACATTCTTGACTTTCTTTCAAGCTCTCACAAGGAGCACCTATGTTATAGATCTCAAGAATGAGTTATGACTAGGTAGAGCCAGGACTGGCAGACGTCAGAATACCGGCAAGCTGTTTTCTTTTGTGTCTACTGGAGAGTGGGGATCTGGACCACAGATACAGATAGATCAAGTAACAAGTTACGTAATGCTTGTCATCAATATCAATATGTATATGATCTCATCATCCTCATATTGACAACCATCATATGTCTATTTTTATGATTAGTAAATAAATGTTGTATTGTAACTCATAGTTCTGTCATTATATTTTTTTCCAATTGTGCATACGTGTTGTTGTGTACATTGGTGGGGGTTCACTTAGACACCAAGGAAGGGAGCAGTCAGGGAGAAAAACCTGTACTGGGATAGTTGTCTTTACACTTTAATTCAGACTTAAAATCTAACCTAGCTAACCTTCTCTTTCCCATTCCTTGGCGAATGTTCAGCACAGTTCATTTCAATTTTGTAACGAGCCACTTAGAGCTGTATGTTGGATATTCATGGGCCTAATCTATAGTTCAGCCATATAGATTTTGTCCCTAGTCAGTTTCTGACTATTTGGGGTTGCTCGCCAGTGAATAATACTTTCATCTAGCCGGTGGGGCACCCCGACTTCTGACAATTACCATTATGATGAATGTCTTCCCTAGGCTCACTTCCCTGCCAACTTTACCATTGTGATGAATGTCTTCCCTAGGCTCACTTCCCTGCCAACATTACCATTGTGATGAATGTCTTCCCTAGGCTCACTTCCATGCCAACATTACCATTGTGATGAATGTCATCCCTAGGCTCATTTCCCTGCCAACATTACCATTGTGATGAATGTCTTCCCTAGGCTCACTTCCCTGCCAACATTACCATTGTGATGAATGTCATCCCTAGGCTCACTTCCCTGCCAACATTACCATTGTGATGAATGTCATTCCTAGGCTCACGTCCCTGCCAACATTACCATTGTGATGAATGTCATCCCTAGGCTCACTTCCCTGCCAACATTACCATTGTGATGAATGTCATCCCTAGGTTCACTTCCCTGCCAACATTACCATTGTGATGAATGTCATCCCTAGGCTCACTTTCCTGCCAACATTACCATTATGATGAATGTCATCCCTAGGCTCACTTCCCTGCCAACATTACCATTATGATGAATGTCATCCCTAGGCTCACTTCCCTGCCAACATTACCATTGTGATGACGTACTCCAGTTTTCCTCTTCTCATGGCATGACCAAAGAATGAGGGCTGTCTGCTTCTGCTGCGAGTAACCAGTTCTGTTTTTTGTTTCAAGATATCTTAATAACTCTTTCTATCCATCTGCAGTATTCTGTTAACTCTTCTATAAAATCACATCCCCGCAGCTTCCACATGATTCCAAAATTGTCTGATAATTTTTCATGCTTTGCTTCCATACAACAGGATTGGCTCATTATAGCACTTCAGAACTCTTTTGCTCACCTCCAATGACAAAGATAAACCGTAAATAATATTCTTCATCCTGTTAAATGCAACAATAGCTACTATACTGACTACTGATTGGTTGAAAGAACATACCTGCAACCTGCACTAAGAATAATGTCATCAACTGCTACAGCTCCATTTGGACCTCCTGGCTGACCCTCAATGATTATCTGGAAAGGCTGCTGGCTTTTCACGGTGCCCGTAATTTGTTGCCAGTATGAGCCAGGTATCGGATTATTCGTGATCACTTGTGTGTCTGGTTGCCCATTGCTATGAGTTCTAACAACCACCAGAATTTTCTGATTCGCAGAAGGTATCAATGCAAAGAATGTAATCTGTAAAGAAATTAAAGTAGAGACAAGTTATAATTAATACATTATTGAAAATAACTATGATATTTATGGAATGCCTGAAGTCATTTTTTAAAATCTTGTCCAATATATATGAACTTGTTAATTTCATTATCATGAAAGCACTAACGTATTCTATACATATTAATTTCTACATTGACTTAGATGGCATCTGATGTTTATTTACTGTTTCTTATTATAATATTTATACTGACTTTGCTGGTATCTAATGTTCACCTTGTTGTTCGATTTTGTACTGTATATTTCACAAATGAAAACCAACCAGTTCAACATGTAGACCACAACTGGCCACTGATCTGGCAAAACTGCACAAATGAGAAAAACTACTTACAACAGAATATTAAACAAATAAAATCGCTTCTATAGACGTGGGAGTCAAAGGAAAACCATTGCATTAATTTTTTAAGACTATGTTTATGAGCAGTCCCAACATTAAAGTTATGGTTCCTTTGACAAAACAGTAACAGGAGGCAAGGTGTTTGAAAGGAGAGGCAGAGGTTGGCTAGAACCAGAGGACACAGAGGAATTGTCGAAAGATCAAGTCTTTTCAGCCGGCTGTGATAAGAGTGACGTTCTGTAAAGGACCTGCAACATGATGATGATGATGACTTTTAAAAAACGTCTTAACAGTTTTCAGGCTGAATAACTGTGTTTTTGTCTGTTACTTGACCTACACTTGTTTAAGAAATGATGAATAATATAAAACAAGAACTAAATTCAACTATATAAAGATTAACTTGTATGAGAGACAAGACCATTGATTCTATAATATCTAGATTTTAAAAGCATATTTTACCAGAAGAAAGGCAACACTGTATTTTGGAAATACTATTTAGAGATTTGAATAAGAAATCGTTTGCAGCATTTGTTTCTGTTCTATCATAGGTGAACATTCTTGGTATAGTCCTTGGCTTGTAGTGTTGGTGACCCTGTCTGTCCACGGCGTTCTGTCTCTTGTGCTGCCAATAATATCTGCCATTATGTGAAACTGTCCAACATTTTCTCTCCTGGCCTCCCGCTAACTCTCCTCCCTTCCAACCTTCTCATTGTGATGACACACTCCAGTTTTCCTCTTGCCATGACATGCCCAAAAGTGAATGTAATTCAATACAAATTCTTCACATAATTTGACATTCATGTCAATTTGCCTCCACAGATCACTCCATCTTTCTGTGTGCCACAGTAGTAGATGATTATAACAAGTGCTCCTATTATGGAGAGGGACACTAGTAACAGAGAAAGCTAGCCCTACATGCAAAAATCAGTTCAGTGTGCTCCCTAGTTGTAGCAACTATTGGCAGTAGCAGCATGTGTGTGAACTATGAGTTCAATAGCGAGCAGGCAGGAAAAAAATGCTGAAACAATTAGAAAAAGCACATACTGTATCAAAGGACAGGAATTCTATTAGCTAGACATCTTGAAAAACTTGGTGATAACTAGAATGATTGAGAGGAAACGAACAAGGGGAAAGCAGAGAGATAAATAACTGGATTGCATGGACAAATGGCATAATTGAGACAAGAATACAGAGCTGATCCACGCTACTGGTGATCATGTGAGATGGCGAAAAATGGCTGCCCATCTTTACTTATCGGCATGGCACAGAATGATGGTGATGATGTAGAGAAATAATTAATAGTAGAGATTTACTGTCTTGTGTAGAGGAATAATTATCAGTAAAGATTTATTTGTTAGTACAGAGATATAATTATTAGTAGAGATTTAGTGATTGCTCTAGTTGCTGGGGTTAATTGCATTGTTCTGTAAAGAATATACAACTAACTTAACTGTCAGTGGATTTATGTGTCATGATCATTTAAAAAAAAAAATTAGTTATTGCAAGTGAATTTGTCTGTCTTGATCATGTTGTTTTATAATTAGTTACTCATCTCATCCTGTTCCTCTTGTGCCTTGCGGTTTCAAGGTGATGCATAAACAGTGGGAGGGTGCCCATTTATGGGCTTCATATATTGTAATTCCCATGGATTCTGTTATTCCCTATGTCCATTACTTACATGGTCAGCCTCTTCTTCTACTTTCATTTGATCTGTACGTCTGTGCTTGTTGTGGTATACTGTTGGTTGGTAGTCTAGTTATATGGCCGAACCATTTAACTTGCTGCTTTCTGATGATTCTAGCGATGCTATAACCCCCACTTTTGTCCTGATTTCTTCATTTTGATTTTCTCTCTTCTTGATACATTGAGTATTTCTTCTCAGGAATCTCATATTTGTTATTGTAATTTTTCTTTTCTCTTGTCTGTCATTGTCCATGTTTGGCATTGGTAGTATAGAGCTGATAGGAAGATTGTCTTGTTGAGTGCTTTTTGGTGTCTGTTGATAAGTGTTTATTCTTTAGTAGTGGTGCTATTTTTCTAATAAGTTGGCTTGCGTTATTGCATCTATTTTTTATCTCGCCTTCTGATTTGTAATTTGATGATATTATACTGTCTAAATACTTGAAGCTCTTTAATTGTTTCCGGGGTGTTCTTTTAGATGAATCTTTGATATTTTTTTCTACTTTGATTATAGTCATTACCTCTATTTTACTAATTTTCATGTTTTTTCTCCTTACACACTTCGTTTAGTGGTTTTGTCTGCCATGATCATGTTGTTTTATAATTAGTTAGTACAAGAGCATTTGTCTGTCATAATGTTGTTATTTTATAATTAGTTAGTACAAGAGCATTTGTCTGTCATAATCATGTTATTTTATAATTAGTTAGTACAAGAGCATTTGTCTGTCATAATCATGTTATTTTATAATTAGTTAGTACAAGAGCATTTGTCTGTCATGATCATGTTGTTTTATAATTAGTTAGAACAAGAGCATTTGTCTGTCATGATCATGTTGTTTTATAATTAGTTAGTACAAGAGCATTTGTCTGTCATGATCATGTTGTTTTATAATTAGTTAGAACAAGAGCATTTGTCTGTCATGATCATGTTGTTTTATAATTAGTTAGTACAAGAGCATTTGTCTGTCATGATCATGTTGTTTTATAATTAGTTAGAACAAGAGCATTTGTCTGTCATGATCATGTTGTTTTATACTTAGTTAGTACAAGAGCATTTGTCTGTCATGATCATGTTGTTTTATAATTAGTTAGAACAAGAGCATTTGTCTGCCATGATCATGTTGTTTTATAATTAGTTAGTACAAGAGCATTTGTCTGTCATGATCATGGTTGTTTTATAATTAGTTAGAACAAGAGCATTTGTCTGCCATGATCATGTTGTTTTATAATTAGTTAGTACAAGAGCATTTGTCTGTCATATCATGTTGTTTTTATAATTAGTTAGTACAAGAAGCATTTGTCTGTCATGATCATGTTGTTTTATAATTAGTTAGTACAAGAGCATTTGTCTGTCATGATCATGTTGTTTTATAATTAGTTAGAACAAGAGCATTTGTCTGCCATGATCATGTTGTTTTATAATTAGTTAGTACAAGAGCATTTGTCTGTCATGATCATGTTGTTTTATAATTAGTTAGAACAAGAGCATTTGTCTGTCATGATCATGTTGTTTTATAATTAGTTAGAACAAGAGCATTTGTCTGTCATGATCATGTTGTTTTATAATTAGTTAGTACAAGAGCATTTGTCTGTCATGATGATGTTGTTTTATAATTAGTTAGAACAAGAGCATTTGTCTGTCATGATCATGTTGTTTTATAATTAGTTAGAACAAGAGCATTTGTCTGCCATGATCATGTTGTTTTATAATTAGTTAGTACAAGAGCATTTGTCTGTCATGATCATGTTGTTTTATAATTAGTTAGAACAAGAGCATTTGTCTGTCATGATCATGTTGTTTTATAATTAGTTAGTAACAAGAGCATTTGTCTGTCATGATCATGTTATTTTATAATTAGTTAGAACAAGAGCATTTGTCTGTCATGATCATGTTGTTTTATAATTAGTTAGAACAAGAGCATTTGTCTATCATGATCATGTTGTTTTATAATTAGTTAGTACAAGAGCATTTGTCTGCCATGATCATGTTGTTTTATAATTAGTTAGTACAAGAACATTTGTCTGCCATGATCATGTTGTTAAATAAAATTGTCTAGTTAAGCATCTACATATGATCAATTTAGAATATTCTTACCGTACAAGAATCTGTTTTGTCAAAAACCTGAGACAGCAGCCAAGCTTGGTCTGTAATTCCACTGCTAACTCCACCGGTGGCAAAAATGTAGTGACCACTGGCAAGGCCGGTACCGTGGTCAACTCCCTGAAGACCAGGAGCTACTGGGTGGCTCTCATCCCACCTCTGCCAGTCCAGCTGGTCCTCTGTGCTTTGAGAGAAGTTACCAAAAGAGGTCTCAAAGCCAAAGTATTTATAACTAGAGCAGGATGATACATTTTCATCTGATCCATCTCCACAATCGTCATCTGTGTTGCAAACAAGGTCATTTGTTATACAAGCTCCGTTTGCACACCGGAAGTCATTTGTGGGGCAGCTGGTCTGTGATGCAGGTTCACCACATGTGGTAAAGTAAAGGTTATCTATTGCTGTCTGTCCTGAGTACGATGAATTCGCAGCCAATGAAAAGGCAAGTGTAAATGGTGCTTTCCTTCGGCCAATGCCAACATTAATAACTTGCCAGGTTGCAGTTTTCTGAGATGTCTGCCAAAGAACTTGGTTTGCAGTAGTAAATGTGGTCAGCAAGAGCTTGAGTGTTCCTGGATTAGTGCCATTCATGTAATAGTAAAACCTGAGCACACAACCAGCAGCAGATCTACTATAGCTTTGACTTATTAATACTGCCTTTTGACCAGCTGTATTTCCATTACTCCTGTCATTTATGTATGCATACCCACCATCAGTTCCATCTGCATCTGAGGTTGGACCTTTATTACTGGACATTGAGGAAGCCAGAACTTGCTCCCAGTCCAACTGATCAGGAATTGCTTCAGACCACGTGCACAGGTCATTACTGAAGTCACACATGATGGATGTGTCACACTTAGCCTCATCACTTCCATCAGTGCAGTCCCTATGGAAGTCACAAACACTTGTCATTGCGATGCATGTTTTACTGCTGGCACACTGGAACTGCCCATCGGCACAAGGCTGGAAAGTGAACCCTGAGGGTGCTAAGGAAGTGGTTGTGGAAGGTGTAGTAAAGGGAGCTGGAGTTGGAACTGCAGGGATGTTACATGAGGGACTGAAGGTGATATCATCAATGGCAAAGTAGGCTTCGAAATCGATTCCACGAACAGCTTCAATAATGAAGGTGAACGGCTCACTGAGTATTATAGTAGGGATTACGTGTTTGATCCATACATTAGTGCCATTGCTGGAGCTGAACGTATCCTGAAGAGACTTCTGACCTGATGCAGTGACTGTACGAATGTTAATTTCCCCAGTACTGACGCTGTTCATAACATACCACAAGCTCACATCACAGGACATCTTTGGTGCAGGCATTTCATATGAAATAGAGGAAGTCGAGTTAACAGACTGGCTGTTCAAGGATACAGCTATATAGTGTCCGTACATGGAATGGGTGGTGTGGTCAGATGATGGGAATGTATTGGGGAGTATGTTGGGTAATGCGTTGAGATTATATATTCTTTCTGTCTCCAATCCCTGGACTATAAACCACTCATTTTGAGCTCCAACATTTATCTTCCACTTTCCAAGTCCGTCCTCAAATGTAATTTTGCTGTAAAAATAGCACTTATTATCATTCTCATCAGAACCATCGCAACAGTCATTGTTGAGGTCACAGAGCTGGTTTTCATTGATGCAGTCACCATTTGAACACCTCCATTCATTGACACCACACTCTCTTGATGGAGGAGATGCACAGTTGGCAAATACAAGGTTATCAAGCAACATGTAATAATTTTGCACAGCACTGAAAGCAAAGTTCACTGTAAATACCAACTGAAATTCAGAGACACAACCTGGAAGTTTGACAATAGTCGTCTGCCACTCAGTGAGTGTGTATGGTTCTGAAGTTGATGCATCAAACTGCCATATCTGATTATCAAATCCTCCAGATCGGATGCTCAAGGTTATTGTCCTTGGGAGTCTGTTTGTCTTATAAGAGAACGAGAACTCACACGATTTACTGGCACCAGTAAAGTATGGTGATAACAACGTTGGATTATTGCCTCTGCCTACCAGAAAATGACCCTCATCTGTTCCAGGATTTATATCTACATCTGAAAAAGCAGACGATGCATTAATAATCCAGTTTGGTCCTGGTCCTTTTATGACAGTCTGGTCTGTCCATCCACACATATCAGTTTCAAAATCACATACAGCAGGGCAGGTCTTTTCATCTGTTCCATCTGTACAATCATTGTTAAAGTCACACATAGCCTGCACGGACTTACATGCAGTTCCATCGCACTGAAATTCTAACCCTGCTTTGCAGATACCTGGATTCACTGTTGGTCGTAGCGGTGGTAATGTTGCAAGGGTGAGTCTATAGCAACCCAAGGTAAATGAAATATCATCAATGCCAGTATCTCCTGTATAGCTGCTCCCTCTAACAGCCTCAATGACAACACGGAAGTTTTGAGTTTCTTGAAGTGGTATGCTGATCCTAGTCCAAACATCTCCTTGATCTTTATTAGCAGACCATTTCAGAGACAGAGATCCATTTTCTTTATTTTCTGTGTAAACATTCAATGCACTTATATGCTGCCCTGTCATGTAATAGAAAAAACGAATGGCACATGTTCCCTGATTATTGGGGAAAAATACAGGGCTCTTCAGTCTTGCTGTAGCAATAGACAGTTGTGTGGTTGTTGGCTCAATGTACATATAATTGCCTGTTTCATTACCATATGTGTGATCCTCACTTGGGCCATAGTTATTAATGGAGGTACTACCACTGACTAATGTCCAATCGAAGTCATCAATATCATCCTGCACCCACCCACAAGATCCTGCCTCAAATGTGCACTGTTCATAGTTCTGACACAGACTGTCGCTCTCATCTTCCCCATTCAAACAATCATTGGCCAAATCACACATGGCATCATTGGGTTTGCATTCATCCGTTGATGCACATCTGAAGACGTTAGCAGGGCATGTAGCATTACCAGATCCCCGCATACAAGACTGGCTGAATGAAATATCATCTAGAGCTATTCCAGGGCTCTTCATAGCTACTTCAAACCGATACTCAAAAACAAGCCTAAAGCCAGCTGCTCGAGAACCTATTCCAACAGTTGCCTGCAGCCAGCCAGTTCCAAAGAAATAATTTGTGCTCCACAACCTTGGCCCAGAATCACGGGAATATTTTGTAATGCCATTTGGATACAGGTAAAGATTTATAATTCCTGAATTATCTGACTGATAATAGAAATTGATTTCACAGCCCTCTTCTGTGGCACCAAGAACTGGCCCCTCTAGAAAAGCAGAGCTTGCATAACCGGTCTCTGTAGACAGCACAACCATGTACCAGCCTACAGAAGAAGTGCCCACCGTGTGGTCAAATGTAGGTTTGTAAAGTGCATCTGGTGAAGAGATGTTTTTTCTACCCCAGAAGTACATACTTGGACTTTGGTCGTTCCATCCACAGGCTGATGTCTCAAAAGTGCATGCTCCACAAGCAGACTCATCTGATTTATCAGTGCACTGATATATAAAATCACAAACTTGTGCTACAGGGATGCATTTGGTCTTGTCTAAGCACTGCCACTTACTGGAATCTCCACATGGGCTGGGGGATGTGGTCACAGTTGCATGGGTTGCTGTTGGTAAAGTGTCACTGCTGATGACACAGCCAGGAGAAAACGTAATGTCATCAATGGCTATGTCTCCAGCTGGGCCATTTCCTCTGACGCCTTCGATAACCACCTGGAAAGGTAGTTGACTATTCAAGGGAATAACCTGCTGTTGCCAGAAGTTTCCTATCTCTTGTCTTCTAGAGAAAGCAGATGCAAGTGGTCCATTGAAAGCCGTCCTAGTGTACACATTGAGAAATTCAATGTTAGTTCCATACATATTTATAAACATGCTCATCTTGCAGTCAGATGAAGGTTTGAAAGTGGGACTCAGTAACCATGCTTTGTCTCCTGGCATTCTTGGAGCTGAGGTCTCGATGTAAAGATAATGACCTGAAGGTAAAGAGATTGTGTGGTCTACATTTGGTCCTGTGCCTTGAGTGGAGGTTCCATGGTCCCCAAGGGACCAGTCAAAATCATCTAAAGAGGTTTCCTGGACCCAGTCACACATGTCAGTTTCAAAAGTGTAGTTGTGATATGCTGAGCATATTTGTGGGTCTTCATCGGAGTTGTCGCCGCAATCATCAGCAAAGTTACACTGCATGGCTGGTTCCACACAGGCTGCATTTTTGCATTTAAGTGTGTTAGTTGATGTACAACTGGTCTGGGGCTGTGGGAAATCACAATTCCTGAACTTGATATCATCAATGGATATATCCCCATGAACATTAAATGTCCGTCTGGCACTAAAGCTGATGAAAAAAGATCTTTCTGATCGGCCCAGAGGTACAACTTGCTGCAGCCATTTGTCTCCATCATGATCGTTTGTTGTTGACCACAATGTGTATGTTTCAGCACCTTGTTCTCGGTTGACGGACAGGGAGCCTATATTATTGCCTGACATGTGCAAGTAGAAGACCAGCTCACATGTTGGTGAGGATCTCTGCAGGAGAGGGCTCTGCAGAACAGCCGCTCCATATGGACCTATATTAGAGGCAACACTGAGATAGTGACCAGTTTCTGTGCTTGTTGTGTGATCAACTGAAGGACCACCATTTGCAGAAGCATTTGCACCACTGTTCAAAACCCACCGGAATGCAGAGACACTGGTATCCGTCCACATGCACGTCTTGTTGCTGAATGTTTGCGAATCAAAATCACAGGTATAGCCGCATGCCTTTTCTTCCTCTCCATCAACACAGTCATTATGGAAGTTACATATCTGTGCAAGTGATAACAATTGTCCATTTGCTCTGCAGAAGAAAGAATTCTTTGTCTGATCAGGTAGAGAAGTTGAATCACATGATCCTTGTTGGATGGACAAGTCATCTAAAGCTATATCACTGAAGCCTGGGTCTCCTACCTGACCATCAATCAAAACAATAAAATCAGATGTGGTAGGTCCGACTGTCAACCGTTTTAATGTCCAGTCTGAGGTTTTAGTTCCATTGGACCATAAGTTTGTGGGTGTCCCACTAGGCAGTGCTACCCAGGATACACTCAGTGTTCCTATATTTGTGCCCGCGCTGTTCATGTAATACCACAAGTTCACACAGTAAGTGCTATTACTTTTCAATCGAGGGGAGATAAGTGTGGTGCGATCATGTGTCTTCTGAGGTGCTGCACTGTCCATAAGTAGATATCCACCATACTCTGTGTTTGTAGTGTGATCAGCTTTCACTCCAGTGTCAGCAAAATGTCTGGCACCTCTGGCTCTCATCCAATCAAAATTGTCACCGGCCTCTACATTTGTCCATGAGCAAATGTCTACCTCAAAATCACAAGAGCCAAGTCCAGGACATGGTCCATCCTGCATCACAATGTCATCAATAGCTATGTCACTATAGACTCCATTTCCAACAACTCCCTCAAAGATGATGTAGTAGTACAAAGCACTTGCAACTGTAACCTGAGCCAGTTGCCAGTTTGGTCCCTGTGGTCCAGATATCGACCAGACCTGAGTGGCAGGCATCATGAATATATTTGGCTGTTGTAGGATATTCAGAGTTCCCATGGTGTGCCCATTCATGGAGTACCAGAAGTTCAAACAGTCACTAACTGTTGGATGAAATGTGTCGCGTGTCTTCAGTTGAGCTTTGTCACCCATTTTACGCGGAGCTGATGACTCAATATATGCGTAATGTCCATCAGGAGTGTTGAATGTGTGGTCGACCTTTGGTCCCGTGAAACTGGTGTTTGTTTTAGTTGTGCTGATCAGCCAGTCAAAGTCATCTGTTTGTAACTGAGTATAACCACAGTTACCATCCTCAAAATCACATACTGATTGCTGTGGACAACTGCCCACATTTTTGGAAAAGTCATCTACAGCTATGTCCCCAGTAGGACCCGCTCCGCTGATGCCTTCAACAGTTATGTTTGAGTTGCCACTCACACCTTGAATGTGAATCTGTGCATATTTCCATTCTGGTCCTTGTGTTCCTACTCTGGTCCACACAAGAATCCTTTTGTAATCAGTAGAAGATGTTACGTAGATGTTGAGACGGTTGATATTAGATCCATACATGTAATACCAGAACTTAAAACATATTCCTGTAGCATTTGAAATGCTGACTGGGGGACTAATCAACCTAGCACTGGAATTAGCACGTATCCCAGATACCTCTGTGTATATGTAGTGTCCATCAATGTTATTTAAAGTGTGATCAGAGGGAGGGCCGGTTCCAATAGAAGTTGTGGCACCTGCATGCCAAGACCAGTCAATATCATCTGACTTATCTTGAATCCAAAGACAGGTATGACTTTCAAAGTCACAGTCAAGATTGGATTGTGGATACGTTACTGGCAATGACATAGTTGGGCTCACTGGATTCACAGTTACATTGCTGCAGGGGATGTTGCTGTAGACAATATCATCAAGGGCTATATCTCCTCCATAGTCTCCACCATACGAACCCTGGAACCCCACTTCAAATGTTACTGGAGAATGCACTGAAACATGACCCAGCTGCCACAGATCTCCCTGGTTTCCAGAAAGCAGCCATGACACATGGCGGATGCTAGTATTTGTAGGTTTAGTATAAACACTGAGATTCCCAATACTAGCTCCATACATGTGGTACCAAAACTGCAAGCAGCCTCCATTAGTGGGAGCTAAAGGTGCACTTAGCAGCAGTGCCATATCTCCAAATTTATGACTTCCCATGGTCTCTATGTATACATACTGTCCACTCGAAGTCCCTGTCGTATGGTCCACTTGTGGTCCCAAGGTATACTGTTCTGTGATAGCGCTATCCAGCACCCAATCAAACTGATCACCTTGCTCGACGTTAATAAATCCACAAAGGCCACCTTCAAAAGTACAAGATGCTGGTGGTGGGCAGGTATCTTGACTAACTTCAACATCATCGATAGCAATATCACTTTGAATGGCAGTTCCCACAATTCCTTCAAACTGAATTTGACAAGGTTTATTTTGGGCATCAATACTAACTAGGGCTCTCTTCCACATATTCTCTTGTGACCCTTGAAGACTCCAAAGTTTGACTCTAGCCGTAGCTCCTAGATCAAGCCTATAGACATTCAGAGTTCCTATTCCAGATCCATACATGTAATACCAGAATGTCAAACAGCCTTGGCTACCATACATCTGGCTTGTGATAATGGCATTGTCATTTGGTCTTCTGCCTGTTGCTTCGATATATGCATACTTCCCATTAGAAGAGCCCAACGTATGGTCTAAACTTGGTCCATGTCCATGCGAATCTGAACTACTGCCCAGAGACCAGTCAAATGCATCAGTCGTTTCTTGGGTAAACCCACAGAAGCCATCATCAAAAGTGCAGTATGGGAGAGAAGCACATGAACCAAGAGTTGTCAGTATGTCATCAAGGGCAATGTCACTTAAGTACCCACTTCCAACTATGGCTCGGAATGTTAGTGTGTACTCCTGGCTCGTGTTGATGAAGACACTTTGATGGATCCAGGCATCTTTCTGTGTGCCACTTCTAGACCATAAAATGCCTGTGCCTTTAGGGTAATTAGCTATCAGTTGAAGGCTGCCCATATCCGATCCATGCATGTGGTACCAGAATGAAAGACAATAACCAAATTCAGAAGTTGGAGTTAACAGTTGGCTGACTAAATCTGCAGTATCATTAGCCTTTCGTGGGTCTGAAGCTTCAGTGTAGATGTACTCCACACCACCATGTGCATAAGATGGCCCAGTGCCATCACTTGGAGTTCTTCCTGATTGCAATGTCCAATCAAAATTATCTGTGTGTGATTGGATCCAGTTGCATGTATCGATGTTTTCAAAGTCACATGCAAGAGTTGGTATGGTTTCTTTTGGGTTGCAAACATAAAAGCTGATGTCATCAATGGATGCAATATCTTTGCCAGTTGAAGATTCAGGATAATATGTGATATCAATTTGAGTGCCTGGAGGTAGGTCACTAATGCCTATATTGTCTCCAATGTAGACATAAGCTTTAGCCCACTGTGATGCTGATGTGAGCTCGGATGACCATATTATGGTCTTCACACCATCAACAGGCACATAGACAGTAATGACACCTGATGTGATGTGGTAGGAGAATAACATGACACAAGCTGTTGATATAGCACCAAGAGGTCGAGAGCGAAGTATGGCTGGCCCAGGTGTCAGCCCAAAGTCTGGTGCAATGTACACATAATGTCCGGTTGAATTACCAGGATTAACATCTGTAGGAGGCCCAACAGTGCCCATGACAGACTGTGAACTCAGGGACCACTTGAAAGGCCCTGTGCTGGCATAATACCATCCACACATACCATTCTCAAATGAGCATGTGCCACACATGTCTTCATCTGACCCATCTGAGCAGTCATTCCCAAAGTCACACACTTTGCTGGAGTTAATGCAGATACCATTGGAACACTGGAATTGAAAAGGCGGGCATTTAGATGTGGTGGTGCTCTGGGATGTAACAGGGTAGCTTGGTGTCGGTAGGGTAGTGCCTTGTGCTGTCAGTTTGCAGCCTTCTGAAAGTGAGACATCATCCAGACCCATATCACCATAGATGGAAGACCCAACAACGCCTTCAAAAATAACCTGGAAATTTTTGGTGCTGTTGAGATGTAACACTTCTCTGGCCCAAAATTGTTGATCATAGATTTGTCTGGTGTACAGGAGTGTGGGGTAGCCGCCTCTCTCTGTGACAATATAGATGTTTAGAGGGCCCATGCTGGAACCATACATGTTATAGAAGAAAGACAAGTGACAGTCATCACTCAACTGTGCTGCATTTATGACTGGACTCAGAAGGCGAGCCTTTTGACCAGGTTTTGCCGGTAATGATGTTTCCAGGTAAATATAATGACCGGTGTTAATGCCTGTACTGTGGTCAACATTAGGGCCTGTATTTGGAGTTGGTGTTCGACCTGAATGTAATGTCCAGTCAAGATCATCAAAGGTGTCTTGTGTCCAGGTGCATAAGCCTGACTCAAAATTGCACTGGTTTGCAGAGCTGCAGTTGGCTTCATCAGAGCCATCGCCACAATCATCTGTGAGGTCACACTTGTAGATGCTGTTATAGCAGACATCGTTGGCACATTGTTGCTGGTTGCTCTGACAAGATGGTGATGCTGGGGGAAGGCCACAGTTGACTAAGCTGGTGTCATCAATGGCAACTGTTGTGGGTGTCGTGTACAACCTTGTGGATTGGATTAACACTTTTATAGGACTCTTGTAGTGGCCTATGTTAACCAAGGCTCGAGCCCATGCAGTACCAGTGACCTGGTTTGTTGTTTCCCAAATCAGAACATCTCTGGATTCAATCTGGGGAATACAAATGAAGAAACTAATGCTGATATTTGAATACAGAGAAGAAAGCAGTTTCAGTTGACTCAATTTAACACTAATTCTTTCTGTTACAGGTATTTCTTGTTGTAAAGAAATAACAGTCTGGATTAAAAGGACATAAAAGTATTAAATGTCTGGTGTAGGAGAAACCAAGAAGTGGAGTGTAGTAGATTATATTTACTAATTATAGGACAGGAGTTAGGAAGAAAAGATTAATATCTGTTATTTCGGTTAAAATGAGAAGCAGCCTATGAAAGGCTGTATGTAGAAAAACATAAATTCAGATGTTTAAAACAAAATTAAATATTGAGGAACACGATACATTAATGATTGTTAAATTTTTAGTTGACATAAAAAGACTTTGTTCCTATTAATTATTTTTTGTAATTGTGTACTATGACTGGCTGGCTGAGTGGCTAGAAAGCTGTTTTTTGTAAGTGTACTATGAGTGGCAGGCAGAGTGGCTAGAATGCCAGGCTCTCCTGGGCTCGAATCCTCGGTAAGGTGTAAATTTTTTCTGTCCGGGGCAAAAAGAAAACTCTACCCTGCAGTTTGTGGCGACTGCACTAATTAATTCCTCAGGCTCAAGACCCCCCCCCCATGACCTACATTGCAGGGTACTACAGGCAGTAGATGACAGACAGTGACTATTGTAAATACCGGCTCCATGGCAAAGGAGTTACGGACACAGTTTGTAATCCCGCATACCGCATTCAAAACACAGCTATGGGTGATTTGGCAGCAGATTGCATTGCGTTGGTTTTTTATGAAATGGTGTGGGTGCCAGTCTTTCAGAAAGAAGTGGCAAACTACTGAATGTAAACTTTCCCAGGAATCACAAACAGTCAAAAAATGCTGGGAGTGACTGCTATGTCTTGTAAAGGATATGCAACTAACTTTAACTATTGTAAATGAAAGCAATAATTTACAAAGAAAACATGAAAAAATTTACATAGATAAGAGAATAAATTGACTGAAGCCGTATCATTTGTAATAAGCTACAGAGCCTAATCTGAAATTAATAATTACAAACTGAAATAAGATAAGTGCCCATTATAACCACTTGTTTTTGCTGCTATAAAATAAACATGAGAACACTGTGGATGAAAAGAAAGAGGTTACTCGCATCAGAAGAAGACAGTCCACATTTTTTGAGCAAGTGATGAGAAAGGGAAAGCTAGAGCATGTTATCACAATGGGGAGGTTGGAGAAAAAGAGAGACAGGGAGAGATCAAGACACAAGATGCTTGACAGTTTGAAATCATGGCATAGAGGAACATCAGTATCAGAAATGATTGGCAGCACACAAGACAGATGGCTGCGGACAGACATGATCATCAGCACCACACAGCAAGGAAGATGAGAAGATTGGCAGCACACAAGACAGATGGCTGTGGACAGACATGATCACCAGCACCACATGTCAAGGAAGATGAGAAGATTGGCAGCACACAAGACAGATGGCTGTGGACAGACATGATCATCAGCACCACACGGCAAGGAAGATGAGAAGATTGGCAGCACACAAGACAGATGGCTGTGGACAGACATGATCATCAGCACCACACGGCAAGGAAGATGAGAAGATTGGCAGCACACAAGACAGATGGCTGTGGACAGACATGATCATCAGCACCACACGGCAAGGAAGATGAGAAGATTGGCAGCACACAAGACAGATGGCTGTGGACAGACATGATCATCAGCACCACACAGCAAGGAAGATGAGAAGATTGGCAGCACACAAGACAGATGGCTGTGGACAGACATGATCATCAGCACCACACGGCAAGGAAGATAAGAAGATTGGCAGCACACAAGACAGATGGCTGTGGACAGACATGATCATCAGCACCACACGGCAAGGAAGATGAGAAGATTGGCAGCACACAAGACAGATGGCTGTGGACAGACATGATCATCAGCACCACACAGCAAGGAAGATGAGAAGATTGGCAGCACACAAGACAGATGGCTGTGGACAGACATGATCATCAGCACCACACAGCAAGGAAGATGAGAAGATTGGCAGCACACAAGACAGATGTCTGTGGACAGACATGATCATCAGCACCACACAGCAAGGAAGATGAGAAGATTGGCAGCACACAAGACAGATGTCTGTGGACAGACATGATCATCAGCACCACACAGCAAGGAAGATGAGAAGATTGGCAGCACACAAGACAGATGTCTGTGGACAGACATGATCATCAGCACCACACAGCAAGGAAGATGAGAAGATTGGCAGCACACAAGACAGATGTCTGTGGACAGACATGATCATCAGCACCACACAGCAAGGAAGATAAGAAGATTGGCAGCACACAAGACAGATGTCTGTGGACAGACATGATCATCAGCACCACACAGCAAGGAAGATAAGAAGATTGGCAGCACACAAGACAGATGTCTGTGGACAGACATGATCATCAGCACCACACAGCAAGGAAGATAAGAAGATTGGCAGCACACAAGACAGATGTCTGTGGACAGACATGATCATCAGCACCACATAGCAAGGAAGATGAGAAGATTGGCAGCACACAAGACAGATGTCTGTGGACAGACATGATCATCAGCACCACACAGCAAGGAAGATAAGAAGATTGGCAGCACACAAGACAGATGTCTGTGGACAGACATGATCATCAGCACCACACAGCAAGGAAGATGAGAAGATTGGCAGCACACAAGACAGATGGCTGTGGACAGACATGATCATCAGCACCACACAGCAAGGAAGATAAGAAGATTGGCAGCACACAAGACAGATGGCTGTGGACAGACATGATCACCAGCACCACACGGCAAGGAAGATGAGAAGAAAGTCTACATAAACAAGGTCTTGCACAATCTCATTAATCCAATGCCAGTGGTTGTGAAAAGCTGCTAATTATAATGACCTAATGAATAAGTGCCAGTCTCCCTGGCGAAGAAGTTAAGAACGCTGTTTGTAATCCCTATACCCACGTAAAAAACAGTGAGATTCAGCAGCAGGTTGCATCGCATTTGTTTCTTATGGAAAGGTATGTGAGCCGGTCGTTCAGAAAGTAATGGCAAACTACTGAATGTAAACCTTGCCAAGACATCAACAGCAGCTGAAAAATGCTGGTGTTGACTGCAATGTCCAGTAAATAGGATAAGCAAATAAAAATACATGAGTAAGTAAATAGTAAAGGACCTTTGTCCACACCATACTAGGTATATGGTGGCAGCCCCACATTTGTATAGAGCAACTGACACTTGATGAGTGACGTGATCAACATCACACTGGCTGCCTTTACTTCCCAGAACTAATCCTGTCAGCCATTTTAGGCTGGGTCGACCTGGCAGCAAGGCCAATGTTTACAACATCAGCTCGACAAGGATTCAAGCACATGACCGCAGGCAAACAGGCTAGCCACATTGCCACCACAACAACAAGCTAGACACAGTGCTACTACAATTCAAAGCTAGCCACAGTGCTACCACAACTCCAAGCTAGACACAGTGCTACCACAACTCCAAGCTAGACACAGTGCTTACACAACTCCAAGCTACCCACAGTGCTTACACAACTCCAAGCTGGCCACAGTGCTACTACAACTCCAAGCTAGTCACAGTGCCACCACAACTCCTGACATGATGAGTATTGCACCAATATAGAAAGCTGCTTCTGTGACTTTTCAGCACTATAAAACACCTCCCCCCACCTCCCAACCTCAGACATGAATTTTGAAATAAAACCACAAACATGTGATATTAGTTACCTGTACAAACACCTGGAGAGTTCCTGAGGTCTTCTTGTAATAAAACTGGAACTGACAAGTCTCAAAAGTTGGCTGCAACTCTGCAGACATCAGTATTGCAGTTGGTGAGTACGTATCACCCCTTCCTTGAGTGACGTACATAAAATGTCCATTGACACTATGGAGTGTGTGATCTGCTCCAATACTGGTCCCCACATCATCTGCATCAGCATCTGTGGCCTGCTTCCATTGAGCAGAGCCCTGGCTAACATCTACAAATCCACACTGGCCTGATTCAAAGGTGCAGTCTCCACAGAGGTCTTCATCTGCATTATTTGTGCAGTCTTTAATATAGTCGCATGTCTGCGAAATGAATATTAAACAGAAATGATGTAAGTAATTAGTCCAGTCTTGAATATACTCGCAAGTCTGTGAAATTAATGTTAAGCAGAAATGATAGTGACATGTCTGTGAAATGAATGTTAAGCAGAAATGACATTAGTAATTAGTCCAGTCTTGACATGTCTTTATTTTCAGCTGTTAAAACAAAGTTAGTTGCATGTCCTACACAGAACACCACAATCAAGTCCTTCAAGTTGCAGCTGTTTGTATTTTACAGACAATTTTACATTCTGTAGTTTACTATGGCTTTCTCAACAGCCAACGACTAATGTCACTGTAATCAACACAAAGCAATATGCTTCTAAACCATCTGAGTCTGATTTCAAATCCTCGACTTGGTGTGTCAGAGAATTGTGAAACTGTGTCACTAACCCCTAAGCCACAGACACTGGTTTCAGCTGTGCGATCATTTTATTAAACCAAAGACAATGACTGGTTGATATTTTTAGCTTCCTACTAGTATATGATGTGATACCACATGGCCTTCAGCTTGGGCTTATAGTGAACAAAGCATCTCTGTTCAGACAGATACATTTAGACCTCTGGGTTAAAGAGTTAATAGTTAAAGAATATGTTTGTTTTACAGGTAAGATTTAAATTGCTGCATAAATGTGTCCATATACACCCAGTTATATTACCTTGTTTATGGAAATTAATTGGCCATTGCCACAATCAAATGTGGTAGGTTGATAAGGGCACTTTCCAGCAGTCAGCATCACATCATCAATAGCAATATCACTCAATGAACTAATTCCCAGATGGGCATCAAATACAATCATGTAGGAGACATTCGACTGGATGTCAATCTGGCACAGACAGAACAATCAACAAATAATAATGTTAGTTTATGTTACAAAAAGGATGTTTCCTAATGTTGGAAAGAAAAGTTAAACAATCCAGTCCGGTCTTTGAAGGCAGATGTTCAGATCCAGTACAAGTGTCTGTTTATCAAAGTGTAATAACTGGGGCTTTTATGGTGTTTCCTTACAACTTGTGCTTTTGGATATATTGTAGCTTGTTTTGTTTTCTGTGGTATATGCATTTCTTTGGCTTTGTATTGTAATCTTCTTTGTTTGCTTTCTTGACGTAAAATTAAACACATTTATTTTCACTATATATACAGGGTGGTTGTAAAGTCTCACTATACTTTGCATGTAGAACAATTTTTAAAAATGAAGTACATGACATCATAAATAAAATGTGCTCCACAGTCCATCGTGATGCAATATGCAGCAAATGTCTGTCATCTGCTGGAGTAATTCTTTACACTCCAAACAGAATGATGTTATCAATGGAAGAAAGAATTTGTTTGGATGAACAAGTGTTTCGAAATGGCGGTCGATACACACGGGTGGTTGTTCAAAGATTTATAGCAAGATTTCCTGATAAACAACCTCCTCATCGCATTACAGTTAAAAATTTGTTGAATAAGTTATAATGAATACTTCATGGTACTTTCCAGCTTCCCCAAAACAGCAGTGACTAATCTAACTAATTTAATGAAATTTTTAGCACATTTTTTGATGACGTCATGTACTTCATTTTTCAAAATTGTTCTGCATACAAAGTGTAGTGAGACCTTAACAAACACCAAGTACAATGGATAGTGCAGTCGCTGGCATGCAAGCCTGCTGACCCAGTGGTCATATGTTGGAATCCTCATCGAGGCAGGGATTGTTTAAACTGATCCAACCTTCAAAGTCAACCCAGCCTACATATGTACCCAGGAAATGTTCTCAGAAATAAAGGCAGCTAGTGTGATAATGAACACATCACTCATAGAGTGCTGATTATTCTAAAAATATGGGGCTAGCACCATATACCGTACATACCACAAAGAGTGCTTTATTTTACTTACTTTACGTATACACAAACAAACTGCATGCAGTGTTTTCATGATATAAGAACCTAATAACATCAAGAGTGTTTATGCTCTGCACGACTGTTTTGTTAACATAGGCATCACTTTCACTACATACACATAATTTGTTTTGTTAACATAGGCATCACTTTCACTATGTACAAATAATTTGTTGTGTGAACATAGGCAACATTTTCACTATGTACACATAATTTGTTTTGTTATCATAGGCATCACTTTCACTATGTACACATAATTTGCTTTGTTAACATAGGCATCACTTTCACTATGTACACATAATTTGCTTTGTTAACATAGGCATCACTTTCACTACATACACATAATTTGTTTTGTTATCATAGGCATCACTTTCACTATGTACACATAATTTGTTTTGTGAACATAGGCAACATTTTCACTATGTACACATAATTTGTTTTGTTAACATAGACAAACCGGTCTCCCTGGCAAAAGAGTTAACAACTTTCTCCGTAATCCTTTTTATCCACGTGAGGAACACACCTGCGCGAGATTCGGCAGCAGATCACATTGCATTGGTTACTTACGGGATATGTGAGCTGGTCGCTCAGAAAGCAATGGCAAACTACTGAGCGTAATCTTGCCAAGAACATAACAGCAGCTGAAAAATGCTGGTGTTGACTGCAACGTCCTGTAAGGGATATGCAACTTTAAAAAAAACATAGACAACACTTATAGGCATCACTTTCACTATGTACACATCATTTGGTTGACATTTTGTGTGTGTTTACTCACTTTGAACTCAAGCGCAGTCCATACATGTGCTATTACTTCTAATAGTTGCCACTACTTGGAGTGCACTGGGCTGATTTTGGAATGCGGATTAGCTTTCCTTATTACTTGTGTCACTCGCCATCAGGGGAACCTACTCCCACTTCTGAGGTACTTGTACTTTATATCCCCAAGTCAAGGTTGAGTAGCCAGAATTTTAGCCCAACTGACCAGACTAGGGGTTGAATCCGATATATTACCATCAGAACACCGGAAGTTTAAGAGCGAGTGCTTTTATCCACTCACCCATGCTAACCTCTTACATCATTTGTTAATTCCCTACATTTACTTTGTGCAAATAGGCAGTATCACCTGCCTGCCAGGCTAGTGGTCATTGTTCAAATCCACACTGTTAATTCCCTACTTTTACTATGTGCAATTAATTTGTGCATATAGGCAGCATCACCTGCCTGCCAGGCCAGTGGTCATGGTTAAAATCCATATCGAGACATGAATTTACAAATAAAAACTGATCTGTTCTCCCAGGTTGACATAACCTATCATTGGTACCAGATTATGTTTGGGAGGTAAAAGTGACTGGCATGATATTGACCACATCACCCATCACGTGTGGATTGGTCTATAATAGTATGGAGCCACCACTATATATATCCAGTATTTCGCCAGGCGTGGAATAGAGCCCTTTACTTAATTATTTTATAGACAGCACTGTCATTATGTAACATTAATTTCCCACAACAAGCAGTATTTTTGATTGGCTAATGGGGTTCTTCAAGAAACAAATGCAGATCGTCATTAGACGTAGACAGTCAAAATGTTTTGGGCATGTTATGAGAAGAAATGACTTGGAGAACATGGTGATGACTGGCAAGATCGAAGGGAAGAGACCAAGGGGAAGACCGAGAAGTAAATACCTGGATGGCTTGGCCACGTGGTCGAGACAGGAACACGGAGCTGATCCATGACTCTGGTGATCGAGTGAAAAGGCAGAACGTGACCGCCCACGCTTATCGGCACGGCACATGATGGATGGATGGAATGGGGTCTGACTGCCTGTTGGCACATGATCCACCTGGTTAATGGGGGTCTGGAACCCAAGCAGGCACAAGATCCACTTGGTTAATGGGGTCTGAACTGCCTGTTAGCACATGACCCACCTGGTTAATTGGGGTCTGTACGCCCTGTTGACACATGATCCACCTGGCAAATGAGTGTCTGAATCACTGAGGCAGAGATTGTTGTAAATTAACCTAGGCTAATGGAGGGTCTGGTCCCCCAGTAGTGTATGAACCACCTGGTTAATAGGCTCTGGACCCTCTGTTGGCACACGTTTCACCTGGTTAAATTTTCCCTCAAGTTGTGACTGAAGTAGCAAGCCAGCAGTGGAATCATATTGCTTGAAGAATCAATAAGAGACTTAATGGAGCTAAAACATTTGGCACACAACGTTAAATCATTAACAGACTTTAATTCATCTCTGAATAAAGATCTTTTTATTTTTTTTATTTTCTGGGATTTGAACCCATGTCTTCTGATGAGAAAAATTGGCACTCTTGCCACCATCTCTTCACTATCACATATGTCCAAAATATTGCATCATCATAATTTAATCTTGCTTTTTCTTTTAATTTATATTTCAATTTATCGGTTTCATTTGAACTTTGAAGGTATTAATAAAGTTAGTTTTATTGCATAGTAACAACATTTTTTAAATTGATAATAAATGTAACATTTTCATAACAAGCCATTGTAGACTCAAACATGAAGAATCCAATAACATGAAATTAAATAAATGTATATGTATCCCTGTGGAGAAGGCAAACAAAACCATGGAACATGTTCTCCAAAATTGTCAGGTCAATGAGAGGACAAACAAACAATAGACCATTTGTCCAAGATTGTCAACTCTATAAGGGGACATACATACAATAGAATATAGCCTCTAAGACTGTAGGTTTCATGAGAGAATAGACAATGGAATATGTCTTCCAAGATTGTCAAGTTCATGAAAGGGCAAACAATGGAATATGTCCTCCCCCCTCTGCTGTGTGTCCACCGTGACGAGGTAGAGGGGCTTGCGCGTCCCAATGACCCCAAGAGCTATGCCGACGGTAGCACAGCTACTGGTAGGGCCACCCATGTCGGACAGGTCAAGGGAGAGGGACCAGACGAAGACACACACAAACCTGCTGCCTTGTAGGTAGACTGGGGACAGTCAAAGGCTAGGGAAAGCACCCCGAATACATGCTTGTCGAAATCGGATGTACTGAGCCACAGGCTTGACAAAGCAGTGCAACGTAACTTAATTCATGATGTCACAAATCAAAATTAATCGTTATGGTGCTAATCCCGTGAAGTCCCATCAGGCGGTGATAGTGCCGGGCCCCCTGCCTCGAGGGGGTCCACCCATGACTACTGGTGGTCACCTTCCCCTGTGCTGTGGAGTCAAGGCACAGAGGAGTAGGTTAAGAGCTATTGACCAAATACCCCGGACACTCAACATACTACAGTGGAATGCCGAAGGAGTTTACAAGAAGAAAGACTCCCTAACACAGCGTCTTCATAAAGATAGAATAGATGTGGCATGCATTCAAGAGACACACCTCAACGCCAATCGCAAATTCTCAGTCAGAGGATATCAGGCCACACGTTTCGACCGCGAAGGACACAAAGGAGGAGTTCTAATACTTACACGAAATACAATACCTTGCAGCGAAGTATCTGTGATCTCTGACAACCAAACGGAAATTATAGGTGTTGATATAATGATAAAGGACGTGAAAATAAGAATCTACAATCTGTATAGCCCAGCAGATAAGGACCTTACACTCTCAAACATGAAAATAACTGACACAAACTGCATTATTGTCGGAGACTTTAATAGCCGTTCAGAAAGATGGGGATACCCAGATACTGACAAAAGAGGAGATGAAGTGGAGGACTGGGAAATAGACTCAAATCTCCATCTACTCAACAAAGTGGATGACACACCGAGCTTCTACTCCAGAAGATGGATTACCACTTCTACTCCAGACTTAGCTTTCTGCACAGGAGACATCCTCCACAAAATCGATCGCCATGTGCTGGACCAATTAGCAGGTAGTGACCACAGACCAATCAAGCTTGTAATGAATATGGAGTATGTTCCACAGGAGCAAAAGCCCTTGCCCCGCTGGAATTACAAACGAGCAGATTGGGACAGATTTGCCATACTAACAGACAAATATTGTGAAAACATAAATACACGATATGGCAACATGAAAGCAAATGGTGGAAAGTCTAAACAGAGCGATAATACAGGCAGCCACTGAGTCCTATTCCAAGAGGAGCGAGGAAAAATTACAAACCATACTGGACTGAAGAACTACAAAGTTTGGAGGACAAAGTTGAAGATGCCAGGAAGACAGCAGAGAGAGAACAAACAATTGAAGCGAACATCTCTCTCAAAGCCATCTCAGCAAAATATAAAAGAACAGTAAATCAAACAACAAGAGATTGTTGGAGGGAAAAAAACAGAAAACCTGAATTTTGACAGGGATGGAAACAAACTATGGAAACTAGTGAAAGCCATGAACAATGAAGGACCTAGAAACAAACAAATAACAATTAAACAAGGAAATGCCTTGCTTACAGGAAAAAAGGCTGCAAATGCACTAATGGAACACTATGCAAATGCAAACCACATTGATATTACAACCGAACAGAAGAAAGCAATCAAAGACAAACAGATACATCATAGAAATACAGAGACAGCAGCAGAATATATGATGGCAAATCTAACAATGGAAGAAATGGAACAGGCAATGAATACCCTAAAAAAGAAGAAATCACCAGGAAAGGATGGAATCACAAATGAAATGCTAATAGGACTAGGCACCAAGGCAAAGAAGAAACTACTAGCAGTCCTAAATAACAGCTGGAAGAGAGGAATAGTCCCACAGGCATGGAAGGAAGCTATACTAATACCAGTCCCAAAGAAAGGAAAAGACCTGGAAGAACCAAATGGCTATCGACCTATCAGTCTACTTAGCTGTGTAGGAAAATTAATGGAACGCATTATCAATGGCAGGCTAACATGGCATCTGGAAGAAAACCAACTCTTAACACCACACCAAGCAGGATTCAGAAAGTACAGATCCACTGAAGATCAAATAACCTATATAGCTCAGGAAATAGAGGATGCCTTCCAAGAGAAAAAGCACACACTAGCGGTCTGGGTAGATTTAGAAAAAGCATTTGATAAAGTATGGAAGGAAGGACTGAAAGTAAAACTGCAAAAAATGCATGTTTGTGGAAAAATTTATAAATGGATCAGCCACTACCTTGAGAACAGAACTGCCAGGACAAAAGTACAAGGACAAACAAGCAAAATGATGCTGTTGGAGCAAGGTGTCCCCCAAGGAGGAGTTCTTTCACCAACATTATTCCTAGCATATATAAATGACATCACAGAAAATTTTCCAGCCAGAGTACACACATCCTCCTTTGCAGATGACCTAGCCATATGGACATCTGAAGAATATATTAGTACAGCTAACAGCAGAATACAGCAAGCCTTATTAGCGCTAGAGGACTGGTCAAAATCATGGCTAGTGAAGATAAGTGAGGAGAAAACAACATGCACAGTGTTCTCCCTCTCAAATAAAACTCAGCAACCTAAGCTGGTATTGAATGGAAAAATATTGCGCCATGAAGAAAATCCAAACTATCTAGGAGTCACCTTTGATCGTCGCCTGACATGGAAGACACAGGTTGAGAAAAATCGAACAAGAGCAAGACAGAGAATGGCAATCATGAAAAACCTTGCTGGTACAACGTAGGGAGCAGATGAGAAAGTTCTCAAGAAGTTATATACTGGACGGGTGAGGCCAGTACTGGAATATGGCATTGCAGCTTGGGCAACAGCAGCTAAGTCAAACTTTAACAAAATAAGTAGAGTCCAAAACCAAGGAATGCGAATCATAACTGGAAGCCTGAAGACAACGCCTATTAATGAACTAGAAAAGATCACTTGTTTACAACCAATGCAGGACAGAAGAGATAGCAGAGCCCAGCAACAAGCAGAAAAATTTAGAAGATTGACAGACCACCCTATGTATAACAGGTTTAATGGTTTTGGAAAAGGAAGACTGAAGCGTAGCAACTTTGTAGAAACTGCAAAACGAAAGATTAGGGCAGATCCCATACTTAACATATCAACAGTCAAGCCCATTTACAATGCACCCAACTTCCCAGCTTGGAGACAGCAGCAACTGCCTGAGATGATAGAAAACATTCCTGGTATTGAGAAAAAGAACACTCAGAATGAAACCGAAAGAAGAAAAATAACCCTCAACTACATAAAAGAACATTACCCAAGCAGCAATTGGACCCATGCATATACAGATGGATCAGCCAAAGATTCAATTAAAAATGGAGGAGGAGGAATTCTCCTTAATTTAAAAAATGGAGTGATAAAAACACAGTCAGTGGCAACTGGAAAATTTTCAAGTAACTTCAAAGCGGAGGTAGAGGCTTTGAAAACTGCAGCAGAAATGCTCTTGATGGAGGAAAATAAAGAGAAGCAAATAGCTATCTTCACAGATGCAAAGTCAGCTGTCTCAATACTGAAGAGCAAAAACAGCACAGAACTAGCTGACCTAAGAGCAGCACTCCATGGTCTATGCCAGAAATCCAAAAAAGTTGTAATACAGTGGATCCCATCACATTGCAGTATACCTGGAAATGAAGAGGCTGACAGACTAGCAAAAGAGGGTGGCCGATTACCACAGCCTGACATAGACATAACCTATAATGAGGCAAAAAGATTTATAAAAAGCACTTATAGAACCAAATGGGAATCAGAGCATCCAAGCCACCAGAAGGATGATGCATATTACAAACTCGACCAAAGAGAACAAGTAGCAATCTTCAGACTCCGCACAGGACATAACAGGCTGAAACACCACTTGTTCAATAAACTAAAGATAGGAGATACCGATGAATGTAATTGTGGAACTGGTAAAATGACAGCTAAACATTTGCTGCAGGAGTGCCCAATATATGCAGAACAGAGAAAGATATTTTGGCCCACGCCTGCTTCATTTGAGGACAAGCTCTATGGAGATATCAACAAGCTCAAGTTGACTACAGCTTACTTTAACTACATTCAGGTTGACATCTAAAGGTGCATGAAGATGTATTTAGACTGCCACACTTCATACCACAGGTATGTCGGTTACAAAAGCGTCCCAGAGGCATGAAATGGAATATTGCTTGGATAGCACATCCATTACGTGGAAAGTCTGAATCAAAAGCTCACTGTGTTGGCTTCGTAAATGGTGGAAAAAGTGTCCTAGTGACACGAAATGGAATATTGCTTGGATAGCAAATCCATTACGTGAAAAGTCCGAATTGAAAGCTCACTGTGTGGGCTTCATAAAAGGTGGAAAAAGTGTCCTAGTGGCACGAAATGGAATATTGCTTGGATAGCAAATCCATTATGTGGAAAGTCTTAATCGAAAGCTCACTGTGTGGATGTCATCTGCAGACTGCATTCTTCTGGTTTCCGGAGGAACAGCCTATGGTGAACAGAAGGCACAATATAGGGAAGTGAGGCTAAGCAACCATGTGCAGGATGTGACGATTCCTTGGGTGAGCCCAGTACCAGTGCACTGTGTGATGGCTCTGCAAGTATGGAAGCCTCCTTGGATGGCGGGGAATGCCCATGGTCTGCCCCTGCCTTCCCCTGAGGGTTGACCAGGATTTCTTTGGCTGTTCTATATGGGCCAGCTAGGATGGGGGAATAACACCACAACAGTGAGATTCAAACGTCCTAAGAAACCCCTGGGAAGGTTAACCCGGTCAACAAATGCCCGCAGAAGTCGGATGTGTCGGCCTAATGGCGCAAGAACGCAGCTCTGCTGTAAACAGGCACAACGCAGTCACATCCGGAAAACAAAATCCGGATGAACGCAGAAGAAGAAGAAGAAGAATATGTCCTCCAAGATGATCAAGTTCAAGAGAGGTTAAACCAAACAATGGAACATATCCTCCAGGATGATCAAGTTCAAGAGAGGTTAAACCAAACAATGGAACATGTCCTCTAGGATGATCAAGTTCAAGAGAGGTAAATCAAACAATGGAACATGTCCTCCAAGATTATCAAGTTGAAGAGAGGTTAAACCAAACAATGGAACATGTCCTCCAGGATGATCAAGTTGAAGAGAGGTTAAACCAAACAATGGAACATGTCCTCCAAGACTGTCAAGTTCAAGAGAGGTTAAACCAAACAATGGAACATGTCCTCCAAGATTATCAAGTTGAAGAGAGGTAAAAAAAAAAAAAACAATGGAATATGTCCTCCAAAATTATTAGCTACAGGAAACAGCAAACAATGGAACATGTCCTCCAAGACTGTCAAGTTCAAAAGAGGTAAAACAAAACAATGGAACATGTCCTCCAAGACTGTCAAGTTCAAGAGAGGTAAAACAAAACAATGGAACATGTCCTCCAAAATGATCAAGTTCAAAGAGGTTAAACAAAACAATGGAACATGTCCTCCAAGATGATCAGTTCATGACAAGTTAAACCAAACAATGGAACATGTACTCCAAGATGAGCAAGGTCATGAGAGGTTAAACCAAACAATGGAACATGTCCTCCAAGATGATCACGTTCATGAGAGGTTAAATCAAACAATGGAACATGTCCTCCAAGATGATCAAGTTCATGAGAGTGTTGGGGAATGCTGCATTAACATCCCAGAACACTTTTCAGTTCTTCTGAGGGGTCACTTAGACAAAGAACAGAAGAATGAACTGCATTCTCTACAAGCATTGTACAAGACATCTAGCCTTGACGTAAGATTACAAACCAGCACTGTCCACTGCTACATGGGAACACTCTTCAATTTGACACCAGGGCTCATCTGTCAGAATACAGGTGAAAGGTTCTGCTTGATAAGACGCCCTGGGTTAACAAGAGAGTCAGACTAATAGGGCCGTCAAGCTACCATGTCAGTTCAGCTTCAAGCCATAGGCGGGTCAAATTGATAATAACACCTCACAGACATGCAGTGTTAAACGGATCAGTGTGAAATGGAGCTGTTGGGGAGAGGCTATTCATTACCTGTGGGAAGTGTCTGCTTGATAAGGAACTGCCCAGATATAACACAAGTAAGCAGTGTTATCACAGAGTTGTAAAACCACACAGACTGAGCTGACTCAATGGCGGGTGAAAAGGCCACAGGCACAGGCTATGGTCAGACATGAGATGGACACAGGAAGATAATTCAGTCTGCACTATAAAAGAAATGTGAACCAGTCCAATACTTGGCTGGAGGCAATTAACTGTAGGAGGTCAGGCGTTTCAAACTGATAATAAACATTCCAACTGGATCGAGAAATTAGGTGTTGGGTGTCTGGTGGAGGTAATTCAAATTGGGCATGTGTACCTTGTACCAGACAGGGAGGCGCCAAAGAGATTAAGGGCGTTTGTCGTACTTAGTATAAATGGGCGTGCGAGACCTGTTCTCTTTAGATATGGCAAATGTTTGAAACAGCTCTCAATAAAAGCGCCTGAGTATAGATCCCAAGAACAAGGGATGACTGGGTAGTGCCAGGACTGGCAGACGTCAGTACACTGGCAAGCTGATTCTACTGGAAAGTGGAGATCTGACCATAGCTGCTTAGCTGATCAGGACCACAGATCCAAACAGGATCCAAGGATCTCAGAGTTATGTATATGTACTTTCCATCATTTCACATGTATGAGTATATATTGTATAGTCCACCATCACCATCATGATAATCATCTATGACTAATGATAGACAATAAATGTTGTAGTTTGTTTTAAACTACGTTATCTGTTATTATTCCAATCATGCATGCATGTTTGTGTGTGTACATTGGTGGGAGCTTACTTAGACACCAGGGAAGGGAACAGTCAGGGGAGAAAACCTGCACTGGGCTAGTAGTCAATTTGTAGACTTAAATCTAATTCAGCTAATCTTCTCCTTCCCACTCCTTGGCGAATATTAAGCGCAGCTAATTTCACTTTGTTACGAGCCACTTGTAAGCTGTACTCTTGATATTCATGGGCTTAATCTATAGTTCAGCCATATAGATTTTGTCCCTAGTCACTTTCTGACTATTTGGGGTTGCTCGCCAGTGAATAATACATTCAACTAGGCGGTGGCACACCCTCATTTCTGACAGAGAGATTAAATCAAACAATGGAACATGTCCTCCAAGATTATCAAGTTCATGAGAGGTTAAACCAAACAATGGAACATGTCCTCCAAGACTGTCAAGTTCATGAGAAGTTAAACCAAACAATGGAGCATGTCCTCTAAGATTATCAAGTTTATGAGAGGTTAAACCAAACAATGGAACATGTCCTTCAAGATTATCAAATTCATAAGAGGTTAAACAAAACAATGTAACATGTCCTCCAATATTGTCAAGTTCACGAGAGGTTAAACTAAACAATGGAACATGTCCTCTAAAATTATCAAGTTCATTAGAGGTTAAATCAAACAAAGGAACATGTCCTTCAAGACTTTAGACCTTACAGGGCACACAAACAATGGAACTAAAATGTAGGTTCTATCAGAGGGCAACCAAACAACGGAATACGTCCTCCAAGACTGTAGGTTCCATTAAAGGGCAAACATAAGTGAGATAAACAATGTCATATGGAAGCAAATAAAGAAGACAAGAATAAGGGTCTGTAATGAATCTTACCGCTTCTGGTAACCAAGGTGGAACTTGTGGGTCATTCAAAGTCAATTTATTTTGCAGGTGACCATTCCCCGTCATGTCTGTATCTATGCTGACGGAAAGAACTGATCCCCTTTTAATTCTAGGCATTGCCACAGAAAATGTCAAGCAGGAAGCTTTGGTCGGAGGTAGCACTTCAGTGTACAGACGTGCCTTTGAGCCTTGGGGCATGCCGAATGAGTCAGCCAACATATAGTGACCTGTGATACATACACACAAATTAAAAACTAATCTAATGTTTGTTATAAACATCTAAAGTATTACATCCTGATGGATGCAACATAATATTTCAGCCAATACCTTTCTTTATTCTGCTCACACCCCTTCATCTTCTTCTCCTTAATCTGTAACAATGCTTTATGTTGCAAATACAAACTATGTATCTCTCTCTCTCTCTCTCTTTCTAGCTGTCTTTTTCCAATTCTCAATATTCAGTTCCTTCGGATCAGACTAACACATAATCATAGAGTAAGCTTTCACTGTCAAGATTCAATTAAAATAATTTAACATGAACAAACTATCTTAAATTGCTGAAAATTGACTGACACCTTGCCAGACGATAGTTCGTAAAATTGAGTTATACCTCTCCATAGCACAAAGTCTGGGCTGAATTTAGAGACCATGTTTTGCCCATGCAGCATGATCACTCTCTCATTCTGTCTAGTTTACTCCAGAGAAAAGGTAACACCAATACGTCTGTAACAAGACAAGCTGCAGAAGCTGCCGGATGAGCAAACAAATACTGTCCGCCTGTCAGAGCTTCCGTCCTAGACCAGTTGCCGGCCAAGGCTTAGGGCCCTGCCATGACATTTAGTCTTTAGGTTGCATTTCCTCGCACTAGGCTTGAACCCTCCCAATTGTGCTCTTCCGCCCAAAGTTGTTGGCACAATGTCGGGGTGTTGGGTTTGGACAGCGCTGGATATCATGAGGCTAACAAACAATGCTGCTTATCTGGTTGCATTACTTCTGTGTTCTTAGCCTCCTTTCTTTGGCTTTACTGTCTCTGACTGAGCTAGGGATTCTTCTATGTTTTCAACTTTCAACATGTTGTAGCTGAGCAAGACAATTCTTTGTTGCACCCCAGGTTTCTGATGTTTACAAGGTTGTAGGTTTTCTCAATATTCCAAACTTCATGACATCTGAAAGATAAGTATCTGACTTGCAGGATGTCATTGCCTTAATAACGAGTCTTGTGTTTTAGACCACAGCTCTTCTTTCCTGACATTTCTTTTATTTCAGTATAAACAACGGTAAGTGGGTTAGAGGCATGCCATATGTCTGTAACTCATAAAGGATCACATTTGAATGAGTGTAACTCAAAGTCTCACATTCAATGTTTAGAGGTATGTCATCTATATATAATTCATGAAGTGTTACATTCAAGGTTTAGAGGTATGCCATCTATTATCTAATTCATGAAGTGTCACATTCAAAGTTAGAGGCATGGTATCTATCTCTAATTTATGAAGTGTCACATTCAAGATTGAGAGATATGACATCTATATCTAATTCATAGTGTCAGGTTTAATGTTTAGAGGTATGGCTTCCAGCTCTAATTTATGAAGTGTCACATTCAGGATTTAGAGATATGGCATCTATCTGAAACTCATAAAGTGTCACGTTCAAGGTATAGAGGTATGGCATTTATCTCTAATTCATGAAGTGTCACATTCAATGTTAGAGGTATGGCATCTATCTCTAATTCAAAGTGTCAAGTTCAAAGTTTAGAGGCACGGGATCTATCACTAATTTATGAAGTGTCACATTAGAGGTATGGCATCTATCTCTAATTCATGAAGTGTCACATTCAAGGTTTATAGGTATGGCATCTATCTGTAATTCACAAAGTGTTACGTTCATTCAAGATTTTGTGGTATGGCATCTATCTGTAACTCATAAAGTGTCACATTCCTTAAAGGTTTAGAGGTATGGATTCAATCTCTAATTCATAAAGTGTCAGATTTAGTCAAAGTCTAGAGGTATGCTTTTATCTCTAACTTCTACAGTATCAGGTTTGAATACAGTTTAGACACTATTTTCAGGTAAAAATTGGGTCAGTCATCACATGATGTCATTCGCCCACATCTGAAGTCAGATATGTCAGTCAAAAGACGCAAACATCACAGCTAAACAGATACAAAGCAGCCAATATCATTTTAAGGACAAAAGAAAACATTCAGAAGAACAAAGAAATACAATAAAGATGATTTCACCTAGTAGAGTTTGCAGGGTGTGATCTGTGCTGGGTCCTCCATGGATAACCGAGCTGCCTTGGGATACATCCCAGTCAAAATCATCATCTCCTTTACTGTTGATAAACAAGCAGGCACCACTCTCAAAATCACAAGTGGCTGGAGCAGGACATGCCCCTGGGACTGTTGAAATGTCATCTAGAGCAATATCACTGGAATCAGAGCCGCCCAGAACTCCCTCAAATACAAACTGAAATTAGAAATACAAGATGCAGTCATTATAGTCTGTCGAGTGGTAAAACTGAAATTAGAAATACAAGATCCACTCATTAGTCTGTCAAGTGGTATGCTTTATATTGCATAACAGGTTAGATATTTAAGAACTATCTTTCAAACTCTTGAGGGGAGCTGTGGCTTGTAGGCTGTGCTGTCTGCCTTAGGATCAGGGTTCGATCTCATCATAGACTTGGGAAATGTTTTCAGGATCTACTGATATCTAATGACACCACATGTTCTTCTCTTTGACCCCCTTTTGTTATTCTTCAGCTCCGTCTATAACTCCCCATTTAGTTGTCTCTGTCTTTAATTCTCTTCTTCGTGTTTTTAGGTCTCCCATTATGTCATTCACCATGTGGATTCCTAACAAGGGAAAGTCTAGTTATGCTAATCAGATATCCTCAATGTGCATCCTATTCAGCGCGGCATCTTTCCCTCAATGTCTTGATTGAATGAAAATTATTTACTTCCTTCCATGTTTACTTAGTTCACATGTGTACAATGGTAAAGGAGATAGAAAATGCTTAAGTATGTGTTTATTCAGTTTGTTATGCTCCATCCTGAGTCGAAGAATGGTGATCTGTCCCTGGTGGTCAATGGTGTGTTACTTATCATTGGCTTGATTCTGAACTTTGCTGATAGACTGGATAGCTCTCTTTTCTTGAATTGTAACACTTTCTTATCGCCTTGTTCATATTCTCCTCCCAATTTTGCAAAATTGTTTTGTTTCTTATTTCCGGGTACTCTTTAATGAAGTATGGTGAGTTGTCTGGTAGAGAATAAATTCATCAAGTGCAACAAATACAGCATCAAGTCAGAGTACAAAAGAAATCAAAACCTCACTCAGCATCAATGAAGACCTGTACTCACCTGAAATTTTTCAGGACTGGCAAGAGTCACTTGGCCAGGTAGCCATCTGTTAAGCTGTTCTCCAGCTCTGGTCCATATAGGGGTGTGCCGCTGGCTGTTAACCATCTGGTAGACATTTAATGTTCCCATGTACTGTCCTACCATGTGGTAGAAGAATTGCAGACATATGCCATCTGTAGTTGTAGGTTTCAATGTGGGACTAATCAGTCTAGCAATGTCACCATAATCTCGTGGGCTAGATGAGTCTGTGTATATGTAGTCACCTGAAAAATGATTCACAGCAAATATGGATACTGATTGCAACAGGATATGATAGTGCAATACGGAGACAATGAGGGCATGTCAGATCATGTGGAGAAACAACATTAATAAAAATCATATGCTGCACCCCATGAAAAGATCAGGACTTGTATAGCATATGTTTGCCCTTGTTGTTTCTATTCAGGATCTTAACATACTTTTTACGTTTACATTTTGTACTGAAAAATGATTGTCAAATAAGGACAAGACTGAGTTTTATAGAAGACAAACTAATTTTAAGAAGCAATTATATAACTGGATGTTATTTAATGGCTGTTTAACATGAAGGCTGGTTTTCATTTAAAAGCTCATGGTTCATGTTGTGTACACAGAGTTGAAGGCTAGTTTTCTGGTTTCACATACATTGTTTATTGTGACCATTCTTCACTCATAGGGCTCCTTAGACCACAGGGACGGTCTACACCAAAGAGAAGAATCTTCACACAACCACCATGGTGGATGCTAAGTAAGATGGAGAAAGGAACGTGTCATGTGAAATGGCTGTCCTCACTTCAGAGGTTCACAGATTGTGAGAATTGTATGGATTTTTTGCCCAGACCATGTTGGAGTGCGGGAGAATGAACAGGCTGACAGGCTAGCAGGGAATGCACCTCTTGGTGCTAGAATACCTATGGATAAGGGAGAGGTGGTCGAGCGCCTCTGGGATAAGGTGGAGAAAGCGAGGAAACAGATTTAGAACCCATATGTGGAAAGAATGATATTGCGGGGGATTGGCAGGAGTTCTTGAAGAATTTCAAAACTGAGAGAGAAGACAAGGAGAACTTTCAACCAGATAGCAGTGGGGCCGATTAGTAGTATGACTCTTTGCTGGTTGTTGAACGAGGGAACGGAGCGCTTATGGGAATGTCCTGAGTACAGTGATGTTGGTTTTTAGCTCAGTTACTCAACTGTTACATACAATGAAAGAGTAATATTGATAGAACTCATTTACAATATGTCTGGTTATCAAATTCATAGACTGATATCAGATGTCTAAACATCTCACTTCTCCACTCCGGATTTGTGACCTGCTCATAAACATATTCTTGGGAAGATAATTTGATCGCTATTCCTTGTATTCTTTAACCACAAGGTTGGTTTGTAACCACCACCTTTGACAGCAATTTCTGGCTGTCAGAACAAGTGAGTGCCCAGCTCTGCTCAGGCATGGATTTGTCCTTTTTCTTGTGTATACTGCCTCCTGAAATGCACTTGATACATTCTTGCTCAATGCAACTCAGGTGGAAAGGAGTAAAAAACTAACTTAATTATTTATCGAGTAATAATTTACAGGGAAGAAAACTGATTTAGCTGTTTATCATGTAATAAATCACGGAGTCAAAAATTGATTTACTTGTTTATCAAGTAATAAATTATTTTATTTATCAAGAAAGAAATTATTTGTTTGTCAGGAATAAATTATAGACTAAATATTGATGTGTTTTTCAAGTAATAAATTACAAAGTAAAAAATTGATTTCATTGTTTATCAAATAAGACATTATATTGTATTTTGACAAACTAAACATACTTAGTTGCATATCCTGTACAGGATGTGTAATCAACCCAGTATTTATTGGCTGTTTGTGATTTAATAGCCAGTTTTAATTTAGTAGTTTGCCACTGCTTTCTGAAAGATCGACACCTCATGCCATCAAAATCAATGCAAACTAGTCTCTTCCAAGTCACCCGCAGCAGATGTCAAACCCTTCATTTGGTGTTCCAGGGAATTGTACAACTCCATTTCACTATCCCCCAAGTCACAACACTGGTCAGAAGAAATTAATTACAGAGCAGAAAACTGACTGGATTGTTTATCAAGTTATATGGTCAATCCTAATAGCAGTTTTATAAAGTAAACAGCAGACCGTTAATGTTAAATTTGTTGAAACTAAGTGACTGTTTTTTATGTATCATTTATATACAGAGGTCGACACATTTATTGTCTAACATGCACAGCTTGAAGAGAAAGGCAGATTTTCCACAGCTGTTATATAAAGCAAAAGTGTGATTTCAGTTAAATTAAACTATGTTTATTTAACAATTTAAGAAACAAAAGGGTAAATTAAGAAGACCACTGGCCGTGAATCAGGACATGACATCACTGAAGGTACAGAATGGTTAAAGCTAAATGTGCCTGCAGCATGATGGGTGTTGCAAGCAGAGAATGACAAAAACAGATGACAGATCTTACCCAAGCTTGTCCCAGATGTGTGGTCAGGAATCTTTGTGCTTGCTGATGTTACGGTCCAGTCAAAGTCATCTGTTGTGTCTTGTATAAACCCACAAAGGTCGGATTCAAAATCACAAGCTCCTGTAAAACAGTGAGAAATGTGTCAAAGGTAATGGAAATCTTCCTATTATGTTTCTTCATACAACAGTTCATGTGTATTATAACCATTAAAAAAAGTGCATGTCTTTTTTGTGTGTGATCAACCCAAGGTTGATATTGTCAACTATATTTTATGTTCAGAGCCAGCTCTGTGGTGAAGAGATTGCTAACACAATTAGTAATCCCATAAATCACATTCAAAACACAGCTGTTGGTGATTTAGAAGCAGACAGCCTTGCATTGTATTTCATAAATGGTATGAGTGCTGGTCGTTCAGAAAGCAAAGGCAAACTACTGAACGTAAACTTGCCAAGAAATCACAAATGGCCAAAACATGTTGGGGTTGACTGCAACATCCTGTAAAGGATATGCAACTAACTTTCTTCTTCTTACTTTATGTCCAGTAGGTTGCCATTGCTTTCTAAATGAGAAGTCAACATTTAATTCCAACTGAACGGTGTAGGGGATGAATCCCCTTCCCCATCATCAATGCACCAGAAATAGAAGAGCTATAGCACTATTAAAACCTTTTAGCCACGATGACTGCTATTATAACCATAACTTCAACACTTTTTTTTAATATTTCCATTTACACTTGATTCATTTGAATTTATCTCAATTAGTGTATACTATATTCTTCTATTTATAATCATATAACTTATCATGCACACATTTCCATTTAAAGTGTCCCTGTGTTGAAATTACCCACCCAACAGTGAGCTATTCAGCATATTTCTTTCTGTATCTTTGTTTTATATGTTGCAATCTTCACATACATTTTCAAATAATCATTAATATTCTATCATTTACAAATATTCTTATATTCACCATCATCATTATGTAATAAATTACTCAACATCATCATGTAGCAAGTTACTCAACATCATCATGTAATAAGTTACTCAACATCATCATGTAATAAATTACTCGATATCATCAAGTAGCAAGCCACTCAACATCATCATGTAGCAAGTTACACAACATCATCATGTAGCAAGTTACACAACATCATCATGTAATAAATTACTCAACATCCCATGTAGCAAGTTACTCAACATCATCATGTAATAAATTACTCCACATAATCAAGTAGCAAGCCACTCATCATCATCATGTAGCAAGTTACACAACATCATCATGTAGCAAGTTACTCAACATCATCATGTAATAAATTACTCAACATCATCATGTAGCAAGTTACTCAACATCATCATGTAATAAATTACTCAACAACATCATGTAGCAAGCCACTCAACATCATCATGTAGCAAGCCACTCAACATCATCATGTAGCAAGTTACACAACATCATCATGTAGCAAGTTACACAACATCATCATGTAGCAAGTTACACAACACCATCATGTAGAAAGTTACACAACATCATCATGTAGCAAGTTATACAACATCATCATGTAGCAAGTTACTCAACATCATCATGTAGCAAGCCACTCAACACCATCATGTAGCAAGCTACTCTTGATCACCACCATCAGCTGGAGAAACTCTTGATCTTTCACCAGTTGCCCCATCTCATGCCCAGACGTCTCTAATATCTGTCTTGGTCAGCCCCTGCCTCTTGTTCGAGGAGGACGACAAAACAATAATGTTTTTAAGGATAGCTTTTAAAATTTACCTCCTGCTTCCAAACAAGTTCCAGTTGTTACTGAAATGTCGTCAAGAGCAATGTCACTCTCATAGCCAACCCCCAACGATGCCTCAAACACTAACTGCAGAAGACAAGAGAAAACATGTGTTAATAACTGCAATTTTCCACACTTAAATTGGTTCAGTCTCCGGTAGATATATTTCACTACTAGCTACCAGTGCCATCTCACGCACTGAGATTTACAAAGAACAATTTCAAAAAGTTCAGTCTTGTCTTCATGGTGCATTCACTCAGGCTGGCCTCTTCCAATCATCTTGATGCTTTCCACTACTTAGCATCATTGTAGTCTTCTTGCATGCTTGTCATCCACTCAAAGAAAAATTGCAGAGAATATCCTGTGAAATGCTGGCTTTACATGGGCTATTCTACATTTAACTTCCTTAATACACATTCCATCTGCTGATGTTAAAGACCTAAATACTTAAATACATTGACTTGTTTCAGACTGACACAGAACATAAACAAATTCACACTTTAGGCAGTCAAGTTGGCAGTGCACCAAAGTACACTTGTTCTCACAATGAATCACTTCTGCCATTTTGAATGTCAAACAATACCTGTGAATTTGTTTATAAGAGATTGCAAGCTAAAGCATAATTCTGTAAAAGCAGTCAGGGTAACAAAGGGTGCATGTTCTTTCTTCGTTCATCCGGAGTTTTTTTTCCGGACGTGATTGCGTTGTGCCTGTTTACAGCAGAGCTGCGTTCTTGCGCCGTTAGGCCGACACATCCGACTTCTGCGGGCATTTGTTGACCGGGTTAACCTTCCCGGGGGCGCATGTTCGAACCCCACCATTGTAAATACTCTGCTCTGGGTAGACTTCTTGTTACTTAAAATGTAGCCAGGACAAAAGTCTGTCAACCAAGTGCAGTCATGTTGCTGGGGAATTAAGTAATTAAGACCTATGGTGCCGGCTTCTAATTCGAGAAATACTACTGTGAAATCAAAGAACATTGCAACAACATGTTTTGAAACATAAATACTTAGTGATTTAGTTAGAGCTGTAAAGGAAGGCAGAGATGTTGAAGGTGAAAAGTGGACATTATAAATTGTGAATGTGGCATTAACAGAGGCAGGAGAACTGGTTACAGATGGAAAGTCTTTCAGGTGGGTATTGATGAGAGCAACATTCTGCAAAGGGCACACTACATGATAATAAAGAGTACAAGATACAATGACAATTGATAACCACAATACTTACTTGGACTTGAATGTCAATGTCACTGTTAGGTGACATGTACATATTTCCTGGCAGCCAAAACTGACTTTGCTCTCCAGATCTCACCCAGCGAGTTGTGTTTGATGTGCCTACAGGGAACAAAACACAAATCACAATGATTGTACACTGTACGTCATCATGACTAAATAGCATCCTCTGCAGAAAACTTAGTATGTGGTAAATTTACTTAACACTTTCCAGTCCCAAGCAACATTAGATGTATACTTCCTTTTGAATCCAAGCTAATGTGCCATGTGTCCTCTTCATTTTTACATTTAGTCACAGAAGACTTAAAAAAAATCAGGCTATTGCAGTAGTCACTTCCAATATGTATTTAGCCAAACTGATAGCAATGTACAAGTTATTTTTCATAGAGATTATTTCCCTCATTTGAACGTCTGCTGTCAAACCTTCTAGGATTGAAAGTGTTAACAGCTTTCATTAGCTAACTACATAATGTATTGATAGTTCCATTCTTCTACCTGTCTGTATGGATTATACACACATTTGTTAAGTGAAGTCATTCATCCCAAATTAAAATCATTAGAACATTTTGTGTGAGTGTAGGCCTGCATGTGTATGCACATGTGTGGGTAGTGAGTATGCACAACATATACACTTTTTCTAAGACATAACCATGAAGTTAAACATGTTTTATGGCATCAGTTATCAATGTCTAATCAAGAAATTAATAAGTATATGGTTGAATCAATGCCTAATCAAGAAATGAAATGTGCTTGGTCACATCAATGTCACATTTCTAATCAACAAATTTAAAGTGTTTGGTTGTAAAGATCAATAGAAAAAGAGGCAAGCAAAATGATGCTGGATGGACTGAGAGGAATATCATCAATAGAGTTGATCCAGAACACCAATGACTAAGACCTGTAGAGAGACATGAACATCTAGGACAGCTGGCAGGGCACAAAATGATGATAATGATGATGAGATGATGATTGGTTGTATCAATGTCTAATCAAGAAAAACAGAAAAATTACAAGTGTTTGGCTGTACTAAAGTCCAATCAAGACATTAAGAGTTTGGTCATATGAATGTTCAATGTCTAATCAATAAATATAATGTGTTTAATCACATTCAATGTTCAATTAAGAAATTAAAAGTGTTTGTTGTATCAATGTCTATTCAATAAATTAAAAGGGTTTAGTCATATAAATTTTCAGTGTACATTTGAGACTTTGGTGGTATAAATGTTCAATGTCTAATGAAGAAATTAAGAATTTGGTCATATAAATGTTCATATCTACTCAATAAATTAAATTTGTTTGGTTGTATCAATGTCTAATCAATAAATTAAAAGTATTTGATTGTACCAATGCTTAGTCAATAAACTAAAAGAGTTTAGTTGCATAATGTTCAATGTTTAATCAGTAAACAAGTTGGTTACATAAATATTCAATGTTTAATCAATAAACTAAAAGAGTTTGGTCATATAAATGTTCAGCGTCTACTCAATAAACTAAAAGAGTTTGATCATATCAATGTTCAATGTCTAATCTGTCTGTCATCTACTGCCAATATAGTACTTTGCAGTGTAGGGCAGAGGGTCTTGAGCCTGAGGAATTAAGGCCGCCTGGCTAGTGTAGTCACCGCAAACTGTGCAGGTTAGGATTTTCTTTTTGCACCCGACAGAAAAAATCTACACCTTAGAGGATTCAAACCTGGGTCTCCAGAAGGAGAGCCCGGCATTCCTAGTCACTTGGCCAGCCGCTCCTCAATGTCTAATCAATAAACTAAAAGAGTTTGGTCGTGTCAATGTTCAGTGTCTAATCAATAAACTAAAAGAGTTTGGTCATGTCAATGTTCAGTGTCTAATCAATAAACTAAAATGTTTGGCTGTATCAGTTTCCAATGCCATATGATGGAATAGAAAGAACTTGGTGTACCTCCTTGTCTTGAATAGAGACGGAGAGTTCCAATGTCACTGCCATACATATTGTACCAGAACTGCACGCATATTCCATATTTGGTAATTGGAATAGTCGTGCTGATTATACGGGCTGTCTGGTTTGTCAAGAGGTTCCAGCTGTCGGTGTAAATATAGTAGCCTGAAAACAAAACAAAAGATAATAACACTTCAGGAAATGTTATTTGTGTTTGATCAGTTTGTATTATAATTGACTGATTACCTAGAATGGACATCATAAACTTTCTTTATTGTTTTTCTCTTACCCATTCATTCATTCATTCAGTAGTATGTCCCTTGGAGAACCTCGCTCCCATAACAACCCTCCGGAAAACTTCCCAACCATAAGCAAGATGTCTTGCATCTGATACACCCATCTGGAGATCATCCGCCACATCCTACACCCATCTTCTCTTTAGCCTTCCTCTTCCTCTCTTCCCAGGCATATACCCTTCCATTACTGTTCTCTCCAAACTTTAATGACGGGATCGATCGACACAAAGATGGATACAGGACTGCAGACACTTTTGGCTGAGGCAGGAGAAATAGCAAGAGATCGAGAGGCTTTTCGGTTCACTGTGATGGGAGCTATGTTCCGCAATGAACATGCTACTAGATTATGCAGCTTTCATAATTTTTTTTTTTAAGTTTTGAAAATGTTACTAAAATATCTATATAAACTGATGTAAAAGATAAGGTTCCAATGTCAGCGTACATTTATGTGTTTAGTTCAAATAGGTAGTACAAGACAATCCTAAAATTTCTAAACTTACAATTTAGAAGCAATATTTGGAAAACTAAAAGAGTTTGGTTGTGTCAATGTTCAATGTCTACTCAGGTCTAGGATATAAGGAACCAGCTCTCGTAGAGTTCATGAAACAATCAAATATTCAATTATTAGGACCCGCAGACACTAGGAAGAAGGGGCAGAACATGAAAAGAACACACGAAGGTTACGTTATTATATGGAGTGGCGTCGATCAGCGAGCTACAGCTAAACATGGAGTGGGTTTTTTGTTGCATCCAGACAAAGCGAAAGCCATTATCAACACTAAATTTATATCAGAAAGGATAATACTAGTACAGATCAAAGAAGGAAATAGAACAACAACTTTTATACAAACATATGCCCCATGTAATGACACTTACAGCGACGAAGACAAAGACGAATATTTTGATAAACTGATTGTAACAGCAATGGTCAACATCTACTCAACATATGTTCCGAACATGGACTAATAATAGCAAATAGTTTTTTTCAACATCGTCGTGGCCACACCAAAACCTGGTATAAATGGAATGACATAGACCAAGCATCTCAAATTGACTTTATTCTAATTAGGAAATCAGACAGAAGGCTACTATTAGATTCAAGAGCACTCCCAAATACAGATGTTGATACTGATCACAAACCAGTCATAATAAAAAAGATTTCACCACACAGGAAAATAAGAAACAAAAAGGTAACAACACATGTCATCAATTATAGGAGGCTGCAGGAAAATACGGTTAAAGACGAATTCAATCAAGAAATCCAAAACCTACGTAAGAACATCCCTGATGACCACTCAAGCGTAGATAAGGAATGGACATGTTTCAAGGCTGCCATGCTCGACAACTGAAAAATAAATGTGGAACAAAGAAAGTAGGGCAGGACAAAAGATTAAGAACAGCCTGGTGGAACAATGAAGTTAAAGATAGCATATTCAAAAAGAAGGTAGCATTCAAACAGTAGATTACAACTAAATCTGAACAGGACTATATTACTTATAGAATAGCACGACGTAATGCCAAATGAACAATTAGAGCATCTAGAGATGAATCCTGGAGAATATACGGTGAACAGATGGCAACCCTTAGCAAAGACTGCCCAAGAGAATTTTATAAATGTGTCACCACAATGAGAAACAGAGATGCATGTTACAACCCAACCACCATCATAAACAGCAAAAGAGGTGGGCTAGCAAGGTGGGCAGAATACTTTCAAGAACTACTTAACCCCACACATTACATAGAAAACCTCACTTTTGTGCCTAAATGCCAGGGACAGCAAGAACCAAATTTCATACCTGCAGAAGTCAAAGCAGTTATACAGAAAAGTCCTAAAAACAAATCACCAGGTCCAGATGGAATAACCACAGAAGCTATTCAGGCCTGTGGGGAAACAGGAGTTAAATGGCTAACAAGACTTTTTAATATAGCATGGGAAGAAAGAAAAGTCCCAGATGATTGGCAACAGGCAATAATAGTACCAATATGGAAAAAGAAAGGCAATATGAGAGAGTGCGAAACATACAGAGGTATATCACTCCTGAGCCATATAGGGAAAATGTATGCAAAACTTTTGGAACAAAGAGCTAGACCAATAATTGAACAACAGTTGAGAACAGAGACCTAATCCAAGATTCTAGTAATCGAGTGAGATGCGAACCATGACAACCCACAGCATGGCATTTGATGAAGCTGACAGGTCAAACAGTAGTTTTTAGAAGGAAGAGGTTCAGTTTCACTTGTATTGGTTGTGAACTAGTACAAGCAAGCCAAAGATGAACTTACCATGGCCTGTTGTATGATCAGCCTGAGGACCTGTACCATATGTGGCTGTAGGGCCCATGCGAAGAGTCCAATTCATTGTATCAGTTGTATCTTGCACCCAAGAACATAAGTTACTTTGATCAAAGTTGCAATCCCAAGCTGAATCTGAAAATATACACAGTAGAACATACAGAATGTGTGATTGTTTTCAGTTCAACAAACCCTTTCAGGTTTGCCAAGAAATCACAAACAGCCAACAAATACTGGGGTTGACCACGATGTCCTTAAAGGATACGCAACTAACTTTTAACATGAAACTTGAAAGATGATAAATTATGTTGTAGCAGTCACTGTTAATAGATGGTTCTGGAGCAAACAAAGTGGAACATTTGTTCCTGTCTTACAGGATATTACATGGCATGACTCTCATTATTTCCTTCTTAGTTAAATTAATGGTAGTGGAAATGTGGTTTCTGAAGAAAATGCAAATAAAATACCATGGAGAGACAGAAAAACCAATGAGGCAGCCCCTCAAGAAACAAACAGAAACTGTAAATGCAGGTCCACATGGCCGAATGGGTAAGAACGTGTGTTCTTAAACATCTGGTGTGCTGATGCCGAGGTAAGTGGTTCAACCCCTACACCCTGGACTAAAATGTTGGCCTATCGTCCATGACTTGGGGATGTAAATTACAAGTACCTCTGAAGTCAAAGTGGGTTCACCTGATGGCGAGGGACACTGTTAATAGGGAAAGCTAATCCACATGCTAAATTAAGTCCATCATTACTATAAAATACTGTGTATGGCCTAAGCTTGAGTTCAAAGCAAGCGAGCTCAGCAAAAAAAAAAAATATATAAATTGATCAAAGAAATTAGATGCAGACGGTCAAGAGTGACATTCTGCAATGGGCCGGCTATGTGATGTGATAGGATAAGATATATGTTTAATAATGAAGCCACAGTTCTAGATGCATTACAACAATAAGAACAGTTCCCTCTATACATTTACTGAAACACAGACACCACACAAACAATTTTAGTTGCATGTCCTTCACAGGATGTAGCAGTCAGCCCCAGCATTTTGGCTGGTTGTGATTCCTGGGCAAGTTTTACGTTCAGTAGTTTGCCATTGCTTTCTGAATGACTGGCGCCTATAACTGTTTCGAAAAAAACCAGCATTGCTGTGTTTCGAACCTGGATATAAGGGATTATGAATCGCGTCCGTAACTCCGCCACAGAAGACTGGTGTCACAAACAATAAGGGACACAATTTATTACCTGGCATATTTCACTGCAGAGTTATATATCACATGAAGCCAATGAATGAACTATACTTTGGCTGAAATACTCAGAAATAGTCACTTTAAGTGACTTCTCTGTAGTGAGGTGGTAAAACAGCCTGTCTCATGCTAAAAGGTTGTGAGTTCAATTCTGGAAGGTATTGCTTTGTGCAATGCTTTCAACAAGCTGTCTTGCGGAAAGAAACCGAGTCATATGAGATCAAACCTAATGCACTGAAATGTATCCCCTCACCTTTAATTCTCCATTTCTTTGTTTGAGACCTCTGTGTTTATATTCACATATTGTTAAAAAGTGTGATTCTTGTATACACACACACTGGGGTCCTCCATGCTGCCATGGGGTTTGTGCACTGTACACAGATTCTCCTTGTGTGGCCTAAGACAGGAGATTGGAGCACTTAACTGAACTGGTTCAGTGCCAAAGGATAGTATATCACCAAATGTGACTTCCTATCTGGACAGATGGGCATATATATCGCCATACTTGGGTTATTGTGTTATTTTAATTGTTTCACAGTATCTTCCGCAATTTTAATGCTCATTGGGAATTTACATTATAATACTTGTTTATTTGATTGTGCACCATGTTTGGTCCAAACCTACTTTACTGTTTGGCACTGAATCAGTTAAGGACCTATCTGTATGCAATGAAGATGTCTCTTGAAAAGCATGCCTAGTGATATGCTTCTTCACACAGCTCAACTTGACTTTCAGCCTTCAGAAATATACTTACTGTGAGCTGCAGTTGTGACAGGTGGTGGAACATCTGTTAGTGGGGGTATTGTTGGCTTGACACAAACACCATCAGATACAACAATATACTTACTGTGAGCTGCTGTTGTGACAGGTGGTGGAACATCTGTTGGTGGGGGTATTGTTGGCTTGACACAAACACCATCAGATACAACAATATACTTACTGTGAGCTGCAGTTGTGACAGGTGGGGGAACATCTGTTGGTGGGGGTATTGTTGGCTTGACACAAACACCATCAGATACAACAATGTCATCTATGGCTATGTCACCATTAGCTTGATTTCCTCTTTCTCCATCAAAGACAATCTGTAAACAAACATAAAAGATATTTATGTTTTATCAGATACCAACATAATCATGACATAACTATTATAAAATTGTTATAACATACAAACATATCCCAGATATACCTATCAAACTTTTTATGACAAGCAAATTCTTGATATATCTTTGACACTTGTATTTTTCATCAAACAAGCTGGATACACCTATCACACTAACAACATCATTTGGACATATCACACTACTATAACATAACACACATCATTTGGACATATCACACTACTATAACATAATAAACATCATTTGGACATATCACACTACTATAACATAACACACATCATTTGGACATATCACACTACTATAACATAATAAACATCATTTGGACATATCACACTACTATAACATAACACACATCATTTGGACATATCACATTACTATAACATAACAAACATCATTTGGACATATCACATTACTATAACATAACAAACATCATTTGGACATATCACTCTACTATAACATAACACACATCACTTGGACATATCACACTACTATAACATAACACACATCATTTGGACATATCACACTGCTATAACATAACACACATCATTTGGACATATCACACTACTATAACATAACAAACATCATTTGGACATATCACACTACTATAACATAACACACATCACTTGGACATATCACACTACTATAACATAACACACATCATTTGGACATATCACACTACTATAACATAACACACATCAAGGTGACATAGTCATCTACACCAATGGGTCAGTGGTAAGAAACAGACGTAGTGGTTGGGGCTTTATTGTAAAGGCTAATGGACGAGTCTTGAAAAAGGAGAGTCTGGCATATGAGACTACGACCTCCAGTATGAGAATAGAGGTGGAAGCAGTAACAGCAGCATTCTGTTGGCTAGAGGAGACTACTGCAACACATGTTATATTCATTACGGATTAAGAGAGTATGCTTAGTAAGGTGGAGAAAGGAATGTGAATCAATACAGTTATCTCGGAAAAGTCTAACATCTGATGGGAGATTTAAGGTACCTGATAATCCACTTGACTGATAATATTGACTTGGACAAAATTCCATTCTTTGCCATGATCACCTGAAAGTTGCCACAGAACACTGGACACGTTGTTGATCTGGACCAGGTACACCCTCAATGTCCCAACACCTGGAATATTTGTCAACAATATTTTATGGCATCTCTGACTAAATATATCAGCAGTCATGACTGACAGTTTGTAGATGAATATTTGAAAGTCTATTTAAAAGAAACATTTTTTTGTTTTTGCGCTCGCTCGCATTGCACTCAAATGTAGTCCATATACACTACACATAGTAGTACTGAACTGATTTCTGCGTGTGAATTAGCTTTCCCTATTACCAGTGTTCCTCACCATCAGGCAAACACACTTCAACTTTAAAGGTACTTGTAATTTACATCCCCAAGCTAGGATGAGAAGTCAACATTTTAGTCTAACTGACCGGTGTAGGGGCTAAATCACCTACCTCAGCATGGCGGATGTTTAAGAACAAGCGCTCATATCCATTCGGTCATGCTGACCTCAAAGAATGGTTTGAAAAATCAAACAATTTAATTAGCACCACTAAAATGGTCATTTACATCTGCACCTGCTAATGGAAAATAAAGACTGGATGGGGGAGGTCTCTGCGGCGAAGCTATCTGCCTCATGCTTAGAAGGTCGTGGGTTCATTTCAGTTCTCAAGTGCAGATTTGTTTTCTTTTTCAGAGCACTGGGGGTTGTTGCCAGGGCTATAGAATTTGTACTCTGTGTGACAAATATGGCAGACGGTTTGCTATTTCCAGAGAAAGACCAGACTAGATAGATGGGATCAAACCATTTTTGTAAAAATTGGATAAATATTGTCTTACAACTGTAATACAATAATTATTTTGGTTTAACATATTAGAAAAGAGAATGAAGCAATAGGTGAAGTAAAGCCCGCTAACATGTCATCAAAACAGCTATGGTATATGGTGTTAGGCAGTTATCTTGCTATGATTGAATGATACATGAGTGGTAATTTAACTGGTACTATGGTACATGTGCTAATTTAAATGTTATTCTGCAGACCTCATCTTTACTTATCCCAAAAACAGACCAACACTAAGGTTTAGAGGTAGAAAATAACACCTATAGACCAATCAGCACTCAATGAGTGATGCGGCCAATATTATGCTGGCTACTTCCCAGAAAATTTACTTCCTGGCAACCATTTTAAGCTGGTTCAGCCTGGCCAATCTAAAAACAATTCTTGCCTTATGGGGAAATCAAACACATCTGCTAGCCAGAGTTATTATGGTTCTAATATCCCCAGTATGGCTTATGCCAATGTTTTGATTTGCCTTTTAACTGTTATACATTTCAGTATTTTGTGAAAACATCCCCATTTAACTTGTGACAAATGGAAAATCTATATCTGCAGATGTTCATCATCAGATTAAAAGCATTTCAGTCCTGTGCAGTTTTTGGATCATTCCATGCCATAGATGTCTGCTTTGTGTTGCTATCTTTAATTACTAAATGCCTGCACTGAAAGATCTGCATGCTGGTTTTATAAATGTTGTCCTTGGTCTACCCCTTCCTCTTTCTCCTGCAGACCTCTATTGCTCTCTTGGAGTTTCTTCAAGTCTTAGGGTGTGACCAAGCAATGATATTCATCCAAACCAACGTCCCAGTCCATACAGCATCATTTCACTTTGCTTGCCTCTGCTACCGCCAATCTTTCCTGTTGTCATAATGTTTTCCAATGCCTCCCGGTTCATTAAATGACCAAAGAATGCTCTGTCTCTTTCCTATACTTTTGTATATAATCTACTTTCATAAGCCTTTTCCAAACAAATATTGTTAGTTACTAGTGCATACCAAGGTATTGACAATATTTCTCTCAGGAGCCACATCTCTATTGCCTCTAAGCGCTTTCTAATTTGATTGCTCAAATTCCATGATTCACTACCATACAGCACAAAAAAGGGCTCTATTCTGACATTCAATGACAGTGACTTACTGTATAAGATTTAAGATAAACAATACAATACAGATGTTACGAGGCGTACCTGCACCATACATATAGTACCAGAAGCCCATACAGGAGGACTGTGTGGCTGGAATGAAGCTGGTGTACAACCAAGCTCTGTCTCCTTGCTTTTGATAGCTAGCGTCAGTATACATGTAGAAACCTTCAGGATAGACATGGCAAAGACACAAGTATTACCATCAAGTGCCTGGAAATGTCCACAGATGCCTTTCACAGTTAAAACTATACGTTAAAGGTCCTTTTTGCAAGCATAAGTTGCACTGGGCATATGCTGCTAAACCCATATTTGTATAGACCAAACAACACTAGGTGGCTGATGTGGTCGGTAACATGTCGGCCGCCTTTACTTTCCAAAGCTATTCTTGGTACCCAGGTCAATTTAAAAAAATTCAAAACCACCTTGATGAGGATCAAACCCAAGACCACCTGTATAGCAGGTGAACATATAGCCATTGTGCTACCGGCTCCCATATTGGACCTATGCTACACAACAAATCACTACTGTAGGAATTAGATTCTGTAATGTCCCTCAGATTTGAACTGTTAAATATTAATAGTAGACGTTACAATTGAAGCACATTTTTGTGCTTTGGCTATTCATTTTCTAGACTTGAATTTCAAAGGATTTGAAATTCACATATGCAGTCACATTTGAAATATACATGGAAAATAAACTAGTCTTACAATCAATCATGCCAAAGCTTTCTGTCTCTCATTCTGGTTGTACGCTCAGACAGACTGCTGTTCATTAACCGTTTTATGTTATCTTCCTGCCTGTATTGCTGTTTAACTGCTTTCAACCTGTCCTCTAGTATGTTTTATACAATGTTTTAATGTGGCTAAATTATTCCACTCATCTGTGGGATCAACACCTTGTGCCACATTTATTGAAAGACAGAAGATCAAATGGTTTGGCCATGTCGTTAGAATGCAACACCAGCAACTATCATCACTGGCCTTACATCAAAAATAATCTGCGAAGAGACCAAAATAATGTCCAAGAAGAAAATGGATTGTTGACATCAAAGACACTGTACAATCACATGGAATGACACTATCCAGTGCCGCCCACAAGGCGCTGGAGCGCAAATTATTCCTTCCCACGACACTTGACGGCAGAAGTGGAAGATGATGATGATTATCTCTGTTTTATTTCTTCCATTAGCTCCTTTTTTTTATCAATCACAGCTTCAATCAGCTAAATATGGTTGTATTTCTTTATGTGAAGTATGTCCTTAGTACTGTCAATATCATGATTATCTCAGATATACAGTGTAAAGAACTTTGAGAAGATGTTATACTTCAAATACATAATTATGCTTAACTCTGTTTTAACAATTCATGTTTTAGACTCAATTTTAATAGACTTCAAGCAGATACTTGCAAAAGGCTTGCAGATAGATATAAAAAATAAACAAGTACTTTTTAATGATGACAGACAATATTTATAGTTGATGCTACATTATAACACAGGTCACATGATGAAACATTAAAATCACAAAAGCAGGGATTGGATTTGTATATTTATGTATCACAAACAATTTCGGTTCACTTTTGATGGGAATTAGACATCAACAGAACGAACAAAACTGTTTTCTCGTCAAGGAAACTGTGCTTGACGTAAGCTTGCAATACCTGCAAGTGAAAAGAACAGACATTCATTGGATGTTATCTAATAGGCAAGTTATATGGGGAACCCTAGATATGTTTAAAATAATTATCAAAGTCTTATTATTGACAGAAAGCAGACGTACTTGTGTTCTTCCAAGACTCGACTATTAACTACAGCATGACTAATAACTCTTGTCTGTGCCGGCAGTAGATAATAACTCCAGGCTTATATCCGAAACTACTTGTAGCTGTTAAAGCCCAGGGGGGGTGGTTTTTATTAATTTATGTTTGTTTTTGGTTATTTAGAACTTTTGACCTGTATTTTAATGTATGCATCAAGTTTCATTTAAACTATATGTCATGTAATGATTCGTATAACTTATTAATTGTGATTAATATCACAATTATTAGTTACTCTAATTAAATTTTCAATAATAATGAAAATATGTTTATATATATTATTTATTTCATTTTTTATGTAAATTTTATATTAATGAATGTTATACACTTATGATCAATCATCATTATATAAGATTGGTTTTAATGTGATCATAAATAATGAATTATCTAATAATTTCTTCGATAGGATGTTTAGAATTAAATTGAATCAATTTAAAAATTTGACTTTTACATGGTTGATATATATATCAATGTTACTGTTTTATTATTCAATCTTAGACTGATTTTTTAAAATGAGTCCAATAATTGTTGAATATTATGTTAAAATTTCACAATTTAATTATATCTTAATGTATTAATTTTGTTTTTCGATTGAGATTGTATAATGATGTTATATATTCTTTATATCAAATACAATTCGTTTATTGTTACTTTTATAATCTTAAGATTACTGTTTTTATGATGAAGAAGATTTAAGAATTATGTTTTAAATGTGTACTATTATATAAATTTCTATTTGAGATTAATTTATATGTGCATTTTTATAACAATATTATTTATACAAATGTTTTATTTTTTATTATTATTGGTATTATAATAATAATGTATATACGTAATGTTTTTAAATTTTTTGAAAATCTACTGATAACATATGGATTAATAGTACAATCTTCTTAGTATTTACATGGGATTGATATTCTATTGTTATGGATATGTTTTCTAAAGATTAGTATATTCATAGTATTACAATTGATTTCTATTATAATTATTTCTTATTGCTATATTTTATTGTGCAATATTATGTTTGTTTGTGGATGTTAAAGTGTATTATTCATAAACATATTGGTATTATTAATATTGTACAGCATCTATCTTTAGGTAGTATGATATTATTGCGTTTGATATTCGTTTTTATTGTGTAGTTTAATTTTAATTCGTCTTATTTAATATATACATGTTTTTGTTAGAAATTATTTTATTAATAATAACAGTAATCTTATGTTCTGCGTATATTTTATATAATTATGGAAATTATAGTTTGTATCCTTAGTGCAAATATTTTTTGATGTATTATATTGTTCATATTTTATATTACTGATTAATATGAATGTTATGATAAAATAGTTTAATTATTATATTCAAGATAAGTATCAAATATCTTACACATCATTACTTATTACTATTATTAATGATGTTATTATTACGATTGAAAGCATATTTACGTATTAATCATATGTATTTATAAGGTTTGTACCATATAAAGGTAAATTTTAGTGCAGTCATTGTTCAAAAATGAATGTTTTATGTCTTTAGTATTTGTGTAGGGTCTTATATAGAGTTTAAGATTATTTGGTCATTAGATTAATATTAAGATAATTGAACATGATAGTCTATGATTATATTCATGAATATTAGATTACATGTGTGTGACTATTATATCTTAATATCTGATCGACATGAATGAATATATTTATATTTTTATGTCAGTGTGATAATAATTTAAATCCTATTAATAATTTTATAATAACTAATCTCGATGTATTATGCGGTTTAATCTATGTTTTTATTGTTAAAATATTGAATCTTTCTCTCGATGATTTTTATTAAGTCTGTTCTAATATGATCATATTTATATTATTTCTTACATTTATTTTGCATTGTTATTATGTTTAATGGTTATTAATTACCAAATATATATTTTAATATTATTAACATAAAATTTTGTTATCCTTATTTCCTTTATGTTTGGTCATTTTTATTTTATTTTTTGTATTATTTTATATTTTCAGGTTTTTTTACTGTTAATGCATATGTTTGTAGAAAATGTTCTGTATTTTGTCATGTGTCGCTGATATCACTAATACGGGTGCTCTATAATATTTTATTTTATGAATTATGTTAGATTTATCGGATGTAAATATGCAAGTAATATAATATCTATTTAACCTTTTCAACTATTGTTAATATAGGTTATATATGTTATGTTTATTATGATGATTTATTCAGATGCTTTCATATGTACCTAATATTAATGATTCTAAATAATTGGTTTTTCACCTTTATGACTTTCAAATTTAGATTAAGGAAGTTTATGAATATACATTTATTGTAACAATAATGTTATAACATTTAAATTATTAAGTAATTAATATGATGTTATTCTGATTAAACAGTATTTGTTATAGATTATTCAATTATAATATGTATTATTAATTCATACCTAGTTATTTCTTAATATAATTGATTTTATAGATACATTATTTACAGTGAATTAATATTTTTATTTGATACTATTATTATTTTAATTGTATTATATATTTATAGGTATAATTCATGATACATTCGTTCAAGTTAATTTGTCATAGAGTTATTAATTTTAATGTTATATAAATAATTTATTTTTTTAATGTTTGATAATTCATGATGTTAATTCTGTTTCATTTAAATTATTTTTATAATATATGTATGTCAATTATTTATTATTATGTTAAGCTATTGTTTAAAGTCATTAGTAGTATGTTTTAATCATTACATGTTATATTATGTTTTTATTAAGTTTATATGTTTTACTATATAAATATCCTTTTGTGTTTTTATGGATATATTAATAATAATTTGTATTATCGTTTTTTTATATTATGTTTTCCTTTTTTAATCATCTTTATATAGTTGAGTATATTGATGGTTCATTTATATAATATTCATGCATTAGTTGCTCTTGCTATATTACTATTTTATTCATATTTAAATATCAACAGGTATAATTCTATCATATGCTATGTTTTAGAGAATGTTCATAATACATAGCTTATGTCTATTAATTTATTTAATTATGATTTTCTTAGTACAGCATGTGAACACTTTGTTATTCAAAATGTTTTGGTGTGAGAAGTTAAAATACTAACACTGTGGAACAGACCAAACATTAATCATTTGGATAATGTTTTAAGTAGCTGATGTAAACGATAATTGATTGTCAAGAACATCTCACCAAGTATAAGGGGTTTATTAGCAGCATATGTTTTGTTGCACCAGTCTCAGCAGTACCCTAAGGTGTAGTGCAACGAACAATCACACAGTAACCTAGCCAAGCAAGGTCATAGACGCGACTAAGCAAGTTTCCACCATTGGTTTACCAGAAACTTAAGGGAAAGCAAGAATAGGAGGATTGGACTGCGGATGACTTCTAATTTTGTTGGAAATCTCAGCCACCATGGTATGGATGGGACGGTCTGAAGTGAGTTAGTCAGGCGGCTGGTTCCAATTGGGTAACGGGTTGAAATGAAGAAGAAGACGAAGCATTTTGGTTTACAAAGTCCTTAGCAGAAGATCTGTAGATAATATAAACAGCACAAACTGTCCGACATTAAAGAACAAAACAGTATCAATAGTTACAAGTAAGTACTCACAGCACAATCTTTTCTATCAACTCGATGGTACCACTGCCAAACCTGGACAATGACAGAAAAAAAGATCTGAGACGAATATTCAATGTTACAAGAGAAAGAGAGAAAATCAGAAAAGAAATGAAAAATGATACTAAAGTGGGGTTATAGCAGCGCGAGCTTGTATTAGAAGGCGCAATTCAAATGGTCAAAGGGTTTGGCCACCGTAACTACGATTATAAACAGGTACACAAACAAAACAATGATGTAGACCAATGGAAAGTGAAGAATAGCTCGGAGCATGTAAACGAGGACAGAGGCGAATAGAGAGTCCATAGGAATCTTGATATATGAAGCCCGTAAATGGGCACTCTCTCGCTGTTTACACGTCACCTCGAAACCGCAAGGTACAAGAGGAACAAGATGAGATGAGATCCGACGAGATAAGAACGGTCAAGGAACTGACCTTGCTCAGGTGTCAGTTGGTATGGTCCACAGGGGTCCGGTCTCTGTTGTTGATGATGCCCCAGAGTTCCACAGCCAGTCAAAACCTCTATTCCAGTAGGGTGAAGAGACCACTCACATGGTCATATTCAAAAATCACAGCTGCCCAATGTGTGGACAAACCCTGTCGACATTCGAATATTCATTGTTTTTTTTTTTCCAACAAAAAAAATGGGTGATATGCTACCAACATAGGCCATTTGGGTCAGAAATTGACCTGAAGAATTAAAACTAAGTATACCTCGTATTGCATTTTACAAAACAGAATTGTTGACACACACAAACTTGATTGGTACAAAAAACTGATTCTTTGTGTGTGTGGCTAATGTTGCTAATAGAAACTAACCGATTGACTTGGTTATTGAATTTGAGGTTTGAAGATTGAGCACAAAACCCACTACTGGCAATGCTGATTGTATTCTGGTTACAAACCTTGGGCCCTTGTCAAAGTAAGACTGGAAGCACTAGACTTCAGTTCATCTTGTTGATGGTAGTGCTATCCTTGACTGGGACGGGATTGATTCCGGATTATTGCGGTTTTGAGGTGCGTGTGAACCAATAGATCAACAAATGGAAGACGTTAGCAAATGGATAGCTGACAATATGCCAGTATGGGTGAAAAAGGGAGTTACTCGTCTTCAGGAATCCCCATGCAGTCAAAAGGCTAAAAAAAAAACCCTCCTCTGCGCTTTCTCAACGCCTCCATAAACTACGTTTGGTAACATTAACCGAGAAATAACGGCATTTCATACTATTTGGACGTACAATAATTGATTGCTCAAATATAGGAGACCTAGCAATTAGGGTGCAATCAGCCGTTTTAGCAAACAGAAAAAGTCATTTGAAATTTGAAAGTTCCTGGGGTAACAAACTGCTCAAACGTTTCAAACATACATCAACTGTTTTTAAACTGATTGCTAGTGTCAACCCAAAACAGGGTTTTGCCCAAGCAGAATGATGGCAGAAGGGGAAGAAGTAGGGTATGTCCACTATGATCTAAAAAATGTTAAAAAGTAGTAAATATATTGTATTCTCATATCAAATTAAAGGACATTGCACAAGGAACACATTGGTATTGCTACTGTTGCTAAAAAGTTAGAAATATAATAATAATATAGCAGAGTTGTAAAAAAATAATTGATGACAGAGGTGACAAGTACGGGAAATTTCCACTTACCAAGGCGCTACTGATTTGACGGGTTTAAAATCCAATGAAACTTACTGAATATGATAACTACACCACTTTGCTACACAAAAATCACAGAACGGCTCCATAACACCAATAAATTACAATAAAAACATCTATTTGAAGCGCATCATTGTCACATAAAATGGAAAATGCGGAAATCACGAGACATGTTTTGACCGTTTTCTGCCGATAAACACAAAATGTACGCTATTTTTTTAGTTAGTTATAATTATTATTCTTTATTTTAATTATTAAATACTTCTTAAATACTTTGTGATAGGCAAAGCAAACTTAGGGGCACAAGTGTGGCCCATCAGTTAAGTCGACATGATGACAAACCTTCACGGTTAGCGGCTAAGAGTTAGTTTGTTTGTTTACATTCATAAATAATACATTTTAACCGGAAAAAAAAAAACACATTTACGTGTGCTATCAGTTTAGAATCATTCACAATTTCCTTTTAATAAGAATAACTACAATCTAACATTGTTTACAACTTTTATCTGATGTAAATGAGGCCGAAAATCAAGGACCCATGCAATTCCTAAAACCGAGAGTAACTCAGCTTTTTTAACACAACTTTTAAACACATCCACAGGATTTAGTCACCAAATGTCGATGACTCGTGGCCTGTGTGTAAATGAAAAACTTCTTTCGGCGTAAAAATTCGTTTCAGGGTATTAAATGAGCAAGGGATCGCAAATGAAAGAAACAAATGGACCGCACAAATCTTGGCAATATATGTAACGAAGGGACAAAACAGTTGAGACTGTTCGGCAATCGGTTGGCGGTCGGCAGCGAATCAGTTAAGTATTCAGCCAAATTAGTATTCATTATTCACTCATAAGATATATAACTAAGCAGTATGCACCTGAGGATGCAGGTGGAATAACCAGGCAATAAACCATGCAACATATTGTTTGTGACTCTATCTTTAAATCACTAAGGGGAATACATTGTTTGATCTTAAATTAATAATTACTCCCCCGATGGTCTCCACCTTGACGTGGTGGGGGAGCTGCGTGTCCCATTCGACCCCATTTGCTTGCCGATGGATGAAAAAACTACATATCGGACAGCTTATGGGATAGGGACCAGACTAAGAGAGACACAACCTGCTGCTCTGCAGGTATGACTGAGGATAACAGTCAAAAGTTTAAAAGGTGCACAAGCAGGACATTTTGGTCCGGTCAAAACTCTTAAGGCTCCCTGTCGAGGGCTGTGGCTGAACGCCTCTAAGCCACAAACCCTCGGATCTGAGAGCCAGGCCGATACCAGTCTACCGGAAACTCTTAAGGTTCACTGTCGAGGGCTGTGGCTGAACGCCTCTAAGCCACAAACCCTCGGATCTGAGAGCCAGGCCGATACCCGTCTACCGGAAAATAGAACCTGATACTGAGCAAGCTACATGCTCAGGTCTGATACATGTTCGAAGGCTTCAGCTGGGGGATATGAGAGATTCCCGGATGAAGGGGCCTGGAGCGTTTCCCGTTCACTGCTGCCACGAAGGTAAGTGCTGAGCCGGCAGCACATGTAGCATACTCGTGAGCGAGTACAAAAAAGTCCGAAAAGTGCCCAGTCGAAGGGTTACGGAAACTGTCTGCTCTAAACTCATAGAGAGTGTAGACAAAAGTGGAAGAAGTCTCATCACGCGAAATGGAACGCACGGCGAGCGAACCTATTGCGTGGTCTGAAGTCACAAGCAAAACGCTTACCGAGGGATGTCACTCGCAGTCTGACCGCTCCTGGGTGGATTGAGCGATCAGTGGCAAGTGGATGCCCAACACATGGAAGTGAGCACTAAAGCAGCCATGAGCAGGACGGGAAACTCCTTGGGTGAGCCAGTCTCAGAGCAATATGTGCGGCTCTGCAATTATGGAAGCCTCTTGGATAGCGAGATAATGCCCATGGTCTGCCCCTGCCTTCCCTTGAGGGCAGACCACGATATCGTTGATCATTCTATCTTGACCAGCTGAGATGTGGGTTCACATTAAACAGTCTAACGTGTCTCGAAAACCAGAGGAAGGCTAACCTCACTAAAAATGCCCGCCGGAAGCGGAAGTGTCGTCCTACGGGTGGCAAACTAAAAATTGACACTACGCATTTACGTCCGAGTGAAATGTCTCGCCGAAGTCTCCCGTGCTAGGAACAGCTGACTACCTATTTTCCGAATGCCGCTCTTGTTCGGAACAGCTCTGACTAGGAGTTTTCCAAATGTCGTGTGCCTGGAACAGCTCTGACGGGCGCAACGACAAGCACAGTGTGCGAAAACTCGCTGAGTGAATACCTTCTGCAGACCTGTCTGGTTTGTGCGGGAACGGCCCGGGGCGAACGAAAAGCCCAATATATTGAAGTGAGGAAAAAATCCCTCGGTGAGCCCAGTATCAGGGCGCTATGTGCGGCCCTGCAACTATGGAAGCAACCTAGGATGGCGGAAAATGCTATGGACTGTGCTTCTTCTCTTGAGGATGACCGAAGTCCTCGACTGTTCGAACTTGACCAGCTGGGATTTGGACGGTACCACAAAAGTGAGAGTCTCCCAGGATTGCTACCTGGTCACAAATGCACGCGAAAGCCGGATGTGTGCACCTAAGGGTTTTCAACCCAAGGGTGCCTAACGCACACCGCAATCACATCTGAAAAAAACACTCGGATGAACGAAAAGAAGAAGAAATTAATAATTAAACAAGAACTGCTAACTTTGCATAACAAATTGGAACTTACACTGAAGTCAGACATGGTGCCATTAATAGTAGCCGGCTTGAACCCAGTAGTGACCCCGTCGTGTTTGGTTAGTAGTCAGATAGCTGGTTCCATAGACAAAACTGCTTGCGTACACATCTATCTGGCCGATGTTATTTCCAATCATATAGTACCAGAAGTAGAACAAGAGACTGTATCTGGATGACTGATTTCACTGGACTTATTATGCTGAATTTATCTCCTTAGTGTTAGTTGTGAGGCATCAAGAAGTGCATAGTAGCCTGCAAGGAAAGAACATGTTTGTAAGTAAAATTATAATATTCATAATAGTATTTTAATAAAATGTTCTAGATTGTTTCAACATAGAGCATTTTGAAAATCTCAGTTTGAACTGCTGCAGTTTTAAATCTATTCTACACATTATGTGCATTGCAAAATGGTATGGCATGCATGTCTCTCACAGATCTCATTCCTGGTGTTCTGAAATAATCTTGATATTCCTCCATTTCTTCATCTTACTTCTTTTCTGTTGCCTGGTTTCTTCTATCACTGATCTTTCTTTCAGTTAACATGATGTTGTCCAATGCATGTCTTCTCATATGTGACCATTTGATCTTTCTTATAGCTGTGTTGCCATCTCTGTGGTGAAGGGTTAAGGACGCAGTTCATAACCTGCATACCCCCGTTCTAAACACAGTTGCATTGGATTTTTATGAAATGGTACGGCTGCCAGTCGTCCAGAAAGCAATGGTAAACTACTGAATATAAACTTGCTCAGGAATCATAAACAGTCAAAAAGCTGGGGTTTACTGCTACATCCTGTAAAGGATATGCAACAACTTATTTTTTTTTATAGCTCTACATTCATAGTCTCACAGGCATTATTGATAGTTACTTGGTCATCCATGGTATTTGCAACATTTGTTCTCAGAAAACCACATCTTCACTGCCTCAAGCTCCCCCTAGTTGTGTTTACACTCCAAGATCCACTAGCATAGAGCAGAACAGGTTTGATGTAACATTTCATTACTTTCTGACATTTAATGAAAGTGATTTATTATTTAAGATACTTTTCATTTCCTAAAATGCACCCTTTTCAAGGTCTTTTCTGTTCTTTATCTCTGTCTTGCATCGTCAACCTAATGTTACAAATGCCCTCAAATATATGAATTTATTGATTATTCTATATAGTCAGGTTAAAAACGGGTTTAAATTGTTAATTAGAAGGTACTATTTCATAGGTAGAAAATCATTGGCATTGTATCTACTTACTGTCCTCCTGAACTCTGTGGTAATGAGGTTGGATACCTAGTCTGATATATAAGGATGAAAAACATGAGGACCTGTATACAAGCTATGCATGTAAACATCCAATAGTATATATCAACAGCTATAATGCTGCAGCCCTGGCAAATTAATATGAAAGAAAACCTACCCACAGGTAGATAGATCTTGCTACATGACTGGTAATACCTAGAGGAAGCAACCTACACAAAGGCATGCCAAGTTGAACACACTAATCTTTGACAGGGTCCCTAGAAAGAGTATCGAAGAAGTATCTACTTTACAAAACGCATCAGTCTGATCTTCCAGCCCTGTGACTATCTAGAAACACTATGCAGAATAGATCCACTACATGAACAGATCTATGGGCACTGCTTCCAGCAGGGTGAACCAGCTGAAAATGTCCTGCTGTGGGTTTAAGATAGCGTAACCACAACACACTCTACACATTGTGCCTCGGTGTGAAAAATACCTGACTTTTGTTAGAGAAGTGAAGTTATGTGACCTATTGTTCACAACCATAGGAATTATGTCATCAGCATCTACTTTAATTACCACAACATACTACAAAGGGAAACTCAGATTAATCTTTCACCCACCAGACGGTCTTGTAGCCAATGATATGGTAGTCTATACAACAACAAAACTGCAGTGTATTACTTTCATGGGAGCAAAATACAAGTATACACTTTGTTTAAATACAATGCCAGATTTTTTTAGTATGTTCTCACTAATCAAAAGAAGTGCAATTACACAATACTGATGTACAGCCATTCACCACATGTTGGTACGTTTGTGACAAAAGAGTGTACAGTACACATGTTGGGGTCCAAGATGTCCGGCATTGGTAGTACCTTTGGTAAGATGGCTGTCACAACCCTTTCAGGGCATCCTCTACTGGTACAAGCCTGACTCTAACTCATGCCAGTAGTAGTCAGCATGGTAGTTGTCAGCATGCAACATCTGTCACTCCCTGGGCAATGGCTGTGACAGGCTGGCAAAACCAGGCATCAAAACCAACAGTGAACTAGGGTATGCCCACCCATCATGTAAGACAGGATTGGCAGGACGGAGGAGAACCCTTGGTGACTCAACGGCAAGATGGCGTTTACAGGCAAAGCGTTGTGGAAGGTAATGAGCATGCAAGGCACATAGAGAGCCCTGGTCACCACTGCACCGTATTCGTCTCCAGTCGTCTTGACTTGTCTTGCTACTGTGATTCAGATTGGACTTAGGCGAGAGAGTGAGGTCGACGAATTGTGCAGACTCTTCTCACTTTAATCCAATTCATCATGCAAGTCATTCTTCATCCAACTTCATTATCCCCACATTGTCAAAGAACATTTTGAGCCAAAAAGGCTTTGCCAGCCATCTTAGAACTCAAGCTCAAACCTTTCAAGCCTCACTGGATGAAAGAGTGGTCATCATACTTGATGAACATAACACCAGTGTCCAGATCAATTATATAAGAGACCCACACATTTATAATAACTGAGAATATAAGTTAGTGAAGTAATGGACACCATAGGGTGTATTGGGCCTCAGAAAAGTAGCATATGTAACCTACCCTGCATGTCCAAAAGGCAACTATGGGTTATTGGTGTAGGACGGTACCTCATGCTGTAGGAAAACTTTAGTTGTAAAAGCCAACCAATCATGAACAAGTCTAGAACAGGCCTGGCATTAGTTGGTTGGAGGTCCTAGGCACACTGGGAGATGACAGGCAGTAGCAGAATGGTACAGAAGGAAAGCAAATATATGGAGTAATGAATAACGCTAGGGCAAGTGTATTGGACAGCGTGTTAATACCAATTACATACAATGGTAACTAGCATGCACATTAGCAAAGGTTATAGTGAGCTGTGCAGATAAGTCATGAGAACAGTCGAATGCAGGTCTGCACCTGGGGAACGGGAAGGAAAGTTTGGCCACCCTCCTCGTACTTTCAAGCTGACAAACTGTGAGTCATCACATCAACACCCATAGCAAAGAAACTGCAGGACAAGAATGTTTGTCAACAGTAAACAGATATCTCTAGGGTGCAATAGATCACCAAGACTGCATTGCCAGATATACACTCACCATAGCCAGTTCTGTTGTGTGATCTGTGGCCGGACTGTTCCATATGCTGTGTAGTCAGGTTGCCCACCGTGTCCAGTTGAAGTAATTTGACGATGGTTGTGTGTAGCCACAGAAATCAATCTCAAAGTCACAAACGCTGAAGAAATATATACATAATTACATACCTAGCGTTGCCATTGTTAAATGTCCTATTTAAGTGTTTATCTACTTAGGTTGTTGCTCTTATCCTAAAGGATATAAAGTAACACAGAAAGATCCACAGAGAGAATCTATACTGTGGCCTTTTTATGCCGGACATTGTTAATCTGGATTACTCAATGTGTTACTCCAGCAAACTTAATCTGTGACTTAAAGAAATGGCACCTGTTTCTAGCTAAAACAGTATCAGGCGAATCCAGTTGAAGCTAATATCTGAATCACTTTGTTAAAGAACTTGATTTACACTCTGCCCACACATCACCACCACATCTTATGTGTGGGTAGTGGATAGGTGAAACCTCCACAATGGTGAAAATTAAAAGAGATCCCTGTGTAATTTTTAAAGAATCTTCAGCAGTTGGAAATGATGAAATAGTATATCTTAATGGCCCTGCCCTAAAATGATCTTAAAAATAGAAACGATTATCAAAATTGTGAACATTTAAAGTATGTATGATTTTGCTGTTTGGAGAAGCTTGCTGCTTGAAAAAAAAAGTTGGTTAGGTTTCGTTCACTGTTTGTTTGTTTGTTGTGTTATATTTGGGGCCATTATAATGTTCCTTTCAACTGTGCTTTCGGATATGTGTGCATGTTTTGTTTCCTATTTTCTCTGCTTTCTCTTACCCTCCTGTTCCCCATTGTTTCTTGGTCACACTTCATTATGTTTGTTTTTTTCTTATGTGTTTTACTTCTGACAGGGTCTGGATTTTGGGCATCGTCCTCCGTTTAGGCTATTTTGACTCATTGGTCGTTGTTTGAGAAGTTTGATCTGTGTTCTTCTTCTTGTATTTTTCTGACAAACACAGCTGCCCAGGTCAGTAACCTATTTAATGAATTATTCCTTAGCAGTAAGTCCTCTGGTCCAGGAAAAACCTCACAACAGCACGCTGTTCTTCGTTGTGCAATCTCGAGTGGGCGTCAGGCATTTCAACACCACAATAGCTTGGACTTTGCTGGACTTTTCCTTTCCCTGAACACGTCCATTAGCACTGCTACTGAATACTTTGAGTGGGCTACAAGATGTCCCACATGTAACTTGTTTTGAACCGTTTCAGCAGTATCACAAACTCTCACTTGCTAACAGTCATTTAATTCGTCTGTCATTTGAACATTCAATTGCTTTCAAATGGGATACTGGTTAATTAGGCTTCGTCAGAAAGGATCAAACTGAACTACCTACGCTTGCTGTGAGATTTATCGAGGGGCAGGAATATATATCTATGGCTATTCTCCCAGGCCAACATGCCAAGACCACCTTCAAATTATCTGTGAAGGAGAAAACAACAAAGATAAAGCATTGTGTACGGAGATGTCTAGAAACACCATGTAAGTAACCACATTGGTCATTAGATGCCGTAAGTTGGGAAGTCATAAAATATATCAAAACAGCTGAGAAACGGTTGTGGAATTTATAAAGGGTCATTCTGGGCCTACCATTTACCTACTGGCTATATGCTGCCAGACCATAATGCTACATGACACTACTATGTTTCATTTGTATGTGTGTGTTGAAAATGTGAGCATACTTTATGATTGCACTACCAAAGAAATGAGTACTATTACACTACAAAGAACGGGAGTGCTATTACACTCCCAACGAACTGATTTGCTGTACATACCAAAGAACCGAGTGTATTACACTACCACGAAAGCGGGCTGTGCACTACCAAAGAACAGTGCGGGCACTACAAAGACAGCGTGCGTGTATACCAAAGGAACATAGTGCTGTTGTGAGGTTTTCTGGGGGCCAGAGGACTTACTGCCACGGATATCATAAGAAAATGGCTGTACGTGGCGACGCGTATGTGGTGACTGCTGTATGTGGTGACTGCGTATGTGGTGTGCCGTCGGCTCTTGGAAAAGGGGTTACCGATGCAGGTCGAATCCCTCATACCCACGTTTAAAAAACCGCTGCGGTTGATGCAGCAGGGAATGCTTGTGTTGGTGTGGGGTAGTAAATGAGAATACCATAGGAAATGGTTTGCTAGGGGAATAACGGAATAGGTCTAGATACATATAAGGCATTTACTCGAGACAGTTCTTCCTAAAAGACTCCCGGAATATAGAGTATGTATTGGTATGATGTAAGATGGGATTAGTGGGGAGAGACTCCACCACTTTACAGATAATACCTCCTAAGAATCAGCAGAGAATAGGTCACTTACCACAGATTTATCAAGTGCTATTCTTGGATAAGATATCTGAGACGTGTGTGGTCGACCTCCACTGGCTTTTGCAATAACCTACAGTAGCATAGTCTCTACGATAACACAACGTGACTTGTAACGACATGAAAATCTCGACGAAAACATCTATCTTTATACCAGAATTTAACATGAAGTACAAGACTCTGTCCCACTACCATCTATCAAACATCAACCAGAAGACATTTCAAGTAAGTAGAAATTCTACTCTAAAAACCTCATCTCCTCTTGTATCTGTCACGAATTGGCAGCCTTTACTTCCCAGAACAATTTTCGGTTCACTTTTGATGGGCCATGTAGAGGATCAACAGACGAACAAAACTGTTTTCTCTATATTCAAGGCTATACTGTCTTGACGTAAGCTTGCAAAACCTGCAAGTAAACAAACCAACTAGCCATGATGTAAGCTTGCAGATGGCAAGTAAAATGGGAGACTTGAGATGGACATAACTAGATAATTTAAATTAATCTACACTTTGGAAAACTGCTGACCCAGACGGGCTTTGACACCACACAGACGCATTGGCACCTTCTTGCCCAGGTAGACCCAGACTGAATCAACAATGAACTGGGCCAGTGAGTGAAATAAAACCACCCAGGCGTGAACAACATTGACACAGGGAGAGATAATAGCCCCAGGGCGGTAAACAAGCCCCGTCCACTCGGACTGGCAGACTCAGGAAGGTGTGAAATCACTGATAAGACTCAGTGGGCTAATAATGGTCAGACCCACAGGTGTGAAGGCTAGTGTGCATGCAGAAAGAATTTTATGACTGGACAGACTTGGAGTTAATTGCAATTAACGTCAGGAGGAGATAAGAAGAATTTATGAATGGAATTCCTGGGAGATAAGTGTCTACTGCTAGGCTAGGTATAAAAACCCCACTAGACCTGTTCCCTTTAGATTAAAGTCTGACTTCAGAACAGCTCTCACAAGGAGCACCTATGTTATAGATCTCAAGAACGAGTTATGACTAGGGAGAGCCAGGACTGGCAGTCGTCAGAATACCGGCAAGCTGTTCTTTTGTTGAGTCTACTGGAGAGTGGGGAATCTGGACCACAGTTCCAGATAGATGAAGTAACAAGTAAAGTTACGTAATGTTTCTCATCACAATATGTTATATGATTTTATCATCCTCATATTGACAATCATCCGATGTCTATTGTTATGATTAGCAAATAAATGTTGTAGTATTGTAACTCATAGTTCTGTCGTTATATTTTAATTCCAATTGTGCATACGTGTTGTTGTTCACTTACACACCAAGGAAAGGAGCAGTCAGGGAGAAAACCTGTACTGAGATAGTCGTCTATACTAATATATTTAGACTTAAAACATCTATCTTAAGCTAACCTTCTCTTTCCTATACCTTGGCGAATATTCAGCACAGTTCATTTCATTTTGTAACGAGCCACTTAGAGCTGTACGTTGGATATTCAGGGCTTAATCTGTAGTTCAGCCATATAGATTTTGTCCCTAGTCAGTTTCTGACTATTTGGGGTTGCTCGCTAGTGAGTAATACTTTCATCTAGCCGGTGGGGCACCCCGACTTCTGACAGATTGGGCTTCTCGTCTGGAATTTGAATTCGGACTTCTCGCTTTCAATAGACTCCGGTACTAGACCCTAGACATATGAGTTTTAAAAGTTAACTCTTGTAATCTTCAGTCATCAAAATAGACTATCATCAGATGTAGCTAATTTTAGTTGAGGAAGTTACAGAGTACATATATAACTTTTCAAAAGTATAACAGATAAGAACTTATGAGAAAACTACCATCATCTATCATTTATTGATAACTGTTTTTAACTATTATCAATTAGTGTTACCATTCATCATTTATTGATAATTGGAACACTTTAATCATATTTACATTGATGTGTTTGATGATTTAACTGCTTGACTGATTTGCAATTTTATGCTAATATATGCCATGTTCATTTTGACATGTATGCAGTGCATTTTAATGTTTATTTAGGTAAATATTACTGTTGATTACTGTGTAGTATATCTCTCACACTTACTTCACTGCTGTCGCCAGGTACTACTTGAATATTATTTTCAGTTGTCTTTCACTGCTGAGGCTAAACTATACATATTGGATAGCGTAGACTGTCAGTAGTTAACTCTTGTCTTTCTAGCTTAGATCTGATTTCTGATATATACATAGGAGCTAACCTGAATATAGTCATTAGCAATTATGGCCTTACGTTACCGGAATCCCGAAGAGGACATGAAGGCGCGCGCAGATTTCTCAGAGTCCGCGAAAGGATGGGGCATAAGAAAAGGCTTAGAGGGGGAGCAACTAGAAGCATATATCATAGCTGAGTTAGAATGGTGGGACCAAGAAGAAGAAATTATGTTTAAAGAAAATGATGAGTTCTTTGGAGCACAAGAGCGTAGCAAAACTGAAGAAGCAGAGATTAATAAACAGCATATGGAAGTAGTCACTGCAGAGAAGCTAACCTTTCTAGCGGAACATAAGGTAGGAGATATGGATGCTCACCCAACCAGGAAGGAAGGGACATCTTTGGCACCCACCGCAGAATCAGAGGTAGTGGACCGGGAACTACAGGTTCTCATTCGACCCAGTCCTAAACGGAAAAGAGGGAAGAAGAAACGTGCCAAGGGCACTTCAAACAGTCACAAACGTGATAACTGTTTGCACCACGGACAATAGTCGTTTGACAGTAGAGGACCTTCAGGAAAACCACTTGACTGCTACGAGAAATGAATCTCGAGAGAAAGAGGAACTGAAGACAACCTTTAATGAGGTCGCAGGCGGAGACCTAGCCGATTCTCACATTCCCTTCGGTTCACAGAATCACGAAGTGGAATTACATCTGACTGAAATAGGGAGGAAGGAAGAAACGGAATCCCAGGTGAATTTGATTACTGCAACGCGGGAAGAATCACTAGTTATCAGTTCAGATAATTTAACTGGTCCGCCAGTACAAGACTCCCAGGAATCTCATTTTACTTTAACGAGGGGTGAATCTCGAGAGGAAGAGGACCTGAGGACATCTTTTAAAGAGGTCGGAGATGGAGAGGTAACCGACTTTATTATTCCCTTCAGCCCAGACGAGGAAGACGTGGGATTAAATTTGACTGACAGAGGGATGAAGGAAGACCCGGAACCCCTTGTGATCTTTGAAGCTGCAGCTCAGGACAAGACACTAGATCTCAGTTCAAATCATTTACCTAATGTGATGGTTTGCTTGGACAGCCCACCACAGGATTTACCTCAACTGGACTTAGCCCATGAAAGCAGGACCAGAGAGGAACATCCAAACCAGGAAACATTTCCAGTTGTTATCTCAGAGTATACCAGTTCGGAGACTCAGGAAACACAAGGAATTGTCATGAGCCAGAATATGGACTCTGATATTGTGCAGACAACATTGTCTGTAGTTGCTAAAGAAGAAAATTCTTTGCACAAGATGGAGGAAGAAACGCCTATCATCTCATTAGCTGAAGTTATCAGGGAATTCCAGCAACAGGGACCTGAAGTAACAGAAGTCAAGAGTGGTTTGGAATCAACACTCTTAGGACTCAATCTACCCTTCAGTCAGGTCGATTTGATAGGAGTAGATCAGCTATTTGTGGATACTTTATTCAAAAGTAACTCCACTTTATCGCCTGTGAATAACTATGTTATTTCTCAAGGCTGGACAACTTGGCTCACTAAATTTCCAATTTCTAGCACGGTTTTACAAGAAACTCTAATGCAGAGAAACTCAGCCCATTAACTGAATATCAGGGGAAGAAACCGCGACACCGAGGAGGGACGATTGTTACGCCCGACTTTGAAGGAGGAAAGCGCCAGTTGAATTTATATCATGGGACCATGATGTGTAACATTATTCCTTTCAAAAGGAAGATATTGATGAATCTGTTAAGGATCTATAAAGGATGGAGGAATATCACGGAGACAAGCTTTGCTGTGGCCAGCTTATGCGAGACTTCACTACGGGTACATCCTCGGCTGAAAGGAGTAAATCACGTGAGTGAATGGTGTAAAACAATTGCTGCCCAGAGGCGTAGAAGAATCCCGTTGATTGTGATCTTTCCCAGAGGGGTAAAATTACAACCTTCTGACAATTACCGGATTTTACCAAGCTATTGCATGGAATCCCGGCCGAAAACCAGGTACAAGGATCTATCCAGAGTATCTTTGGGCTATGGAAATGGGACGTCTTTATGCAGGACAACCCACTGCCACAAGGAATATTGGAAACCTTTAGGCAGATACAGAACGGAGAGTGCTTAGGCATTATTCTGGGATGTACGGCGTGCTTTGACAAAAGATTTCTGGCAGAAACTTTTTTTTAAGGGGAAAGCTCTGTCACGAATTGGCAGCCTTTACTTCCCAGAACAATTTTCGGTTCACTTTTGATGGGCCATGTAGAGGATCAACAGACGAACAAAACTGTTTTCTCTATATTCAAGGCTATACTGTCTTGACGTAAGCTTGCTAAACCTGCAAGTAAACAAAGCCTCTAGCCATGATGTAAGCTTGCAGATGGCAAGTAAAATGGGAGACTTGAGATGGACATAACTAGATAATTTAAATTAATCTACACTTTGGAAAACTGCTGACCCAGACGGGCTTTGACACCACACAGACGCATTGGCACCTTCTTGCCCAGGTAGACCCAGACTGAATCAACAATGAACTGGGCCAGTGAGTGAAATAAAACCACCCAGGCGTGAACAACATTGACACAGGGAGAGATAATAGCCCCAGGGCGGTAAACAAGCCCCGTCCACTCGGACTGGCAGACTCAGGAAGGTGTGAAATCACTGATAAGACTCAGTGGGCTAATAATTGTCAGACCCACAGGTGTGAAGGCTAGTGTGCATGCAGAAAGAATTTTATGACTGGACAGACTTGGAGTTAATTGCAATTAACGTCAGGAGGAGATAAGAAGAATTTAAGAATGGAATTCCTGGGAGATAAGTGTCTACTGCTAGGCTAGGTATAAAAACCCCACTAGACCTGTTCCCTTTAGATTAAATCTGACTTCAGAACAGCTCTCACAAGGAGCACCTATGTTATAGATCTCAAGAACGAGTTATGACTAGGGAGAGCCAGGACTGGCAGTCGTCAGAATACCGGCAAGCTGTTCTTTTGTTGAGTCTACTGGAGAGTGGGAATCTGGACCACAGTTCCAGATAGATGAAGTAACAAGTAAAGTTACGTAATGTTTCTCATCACAATATGTTATATGATTTTATCATCCTCATATTGACAATCATCCGATGTCTATTGTTATGATTAGCAAATAAATGTTGTAGTATTGTAACTCATAGTTCTGTCGTTATATTTTAATTCCAATTGTGCATACGTGTTGTTGTGTACATTGGTGGGGGTTCACTTACACACCAAGGAAAGGAGCAGTCAGGGAGAAAACCTGTACTGAGATAGTCGTCTATACTAATATATTTAGACTTAAAACATCTATCTTAAGCTAACCTTCTCTTTCCTATACCTTGGCGAATATTCAGCACAGTTCATTTCATTTTGTAACGAGCCACTTAGAGCTGTACGTTGGATATTCAGGGCTTAATCTGTAGTTCAGCCATATAGATTTTGTCCCTAGTCAGTTTCTGACTATTTGGGGTTGCTCGCTAGTGAGTAATACTTTAATCTAGCAGGTGGGGCACCCCGACTTCTGACAGTATCTATGTACTGTAAAACCGTTCTAGTGAATTTTACATTTCAAATACAACTGTTTGTTGTCTGAACAGTTGCTTTAATTAATTACCTGCCAATGTAAAACATACATTCATTGATTTATCTAATAGGTCAAGTATATGTTCAACCCTATGTATATGTTTAACACTATATTATCAAAGTATTATTATTGACAGAAAGCTTAGTACTTGCTGTTCTCCAAGACTCTGACCTATTTAACTACAGCAGTTACTACTAACTCTTTCTGCTCCAGGCAGTAGTTACATTAACTCTCTATATCCGAATACGTTGTGCTGTTAAAGTTTTCATGTTTTGGTGTGAAGAAGTTAAAATAATAACACTGTGGAACAGACAAAATTAATCATTTGGATAATGTCTTTTCAAGTAGCTGATGTAAACAGATAATTGATTTTCAAACATCTCACCAAGTATAAGGGGTTTTATTAGCAGCATACGTTTTGGTTTCACCCATGTCTCAGCAGTACCCTAAGGTGTAGCAAAGAACAATAACACAGTAACCTAGCAAGCAGGTCATAAGACGCGACTAAGCAAGTTTCCACCATTGTTTTACCAGAACACTTAAGGGAAGCAAGTAATAGGAGGATTGGACTGAGGATGACTTCCTAATTTTGTTGGAAAATCCAGCCACCATGCTATGGATGGGACGGTCTGAAGTGAGTTAGTTAAGGGCCGGCTTGTGTCCCAATGTGGGTAAAGGGTGAAAGAAGAAGAAGAAGAAGCATTTTGGTTTACAAGTCCTTTAGCAGAAGATCTGTAGATAATATAAACAGCAAACTGTCAGAAATTAAAGAACAAACATGTATCAATAGTTACTAAGTAAGTACTCTACAGCACAATCTTTCTATCAACTCTATGCTACCAATGCCAAACCTGGACAATGACAGAAAAAGATTCCTGAGAAGAATATTCAATGTATCAAGAAGAGAGAAAATCAGAAATGAAAAAATGATTACTAAAGTGGGGGTTATAGCAGCGCTAGATTGTATTAGAAGGCAGCAAGTCAAATGGTTTGGCCACGTAACTAGATTACTAACAGTGTACAAAAACAAACAATGATGTAGACCAAATGGAAGCAGAAGAATAGACCGACCATGTAAACGATGGACAGAGGGAATAGCAGAGTCCATGGGAATCTTGATATATGAAGCCCATAAATGGGCACTCTCTCGCTGTTTACACGTCACCTCGACACCGCAAGGTACAAGAGGAACAAGATGAGATGAGATAAGACGAGATAAGAACTGTCAGGAACTGACCTTGATCAGTGCCAGTGGTATGGTCCACAGGGGGTCCAGTCTCTGTTGTTGATGATGCCCCAGAGTTCCACAGCCAGTCATAAACATCTATTCCAGTAGGGTTGAAGAGACCACACATGTCATATTCAAAATCACAGCTGCCAATGTGTGGACAAACCCCGTCGACAATTCTAATATCATCAAGTGATATGCTACCAACATAGGCATTTAGTGTGCCAGTAAATTTGACCTGAAGAATAAAATAAGTAAACTCTTATTGCATTTTACAAAACAGAATTGTTGACACACACAAACTGATTGTTACAAAAACTGATTGTGTTTGTTGTTGCTAATGTTGCTATATAAAACTAACCGATTTATTTGGTTATTTCGGAATTTGAGGTTTGAAGATTGAGCACAACCCACTACTGGCAATGCTGATTGTATTCTGGTACAAACCTTGGGCCTTGTCAACGTCAGACTGGAAGCACTAGACTCAAGTTTCATTCTTGTTTGATGGTAGTGCATATCCTTGACTGGGTACGGGATTGAATTCCGGATTACTGGCGTGTGAGGTGAGTGTGTAACCACATAGATAACAAATAGGAAAGAAGTTAGCAAATGGAGTAGCTGAACATATATGCCAGTATGGGTGAAAAAGGGAGTTAATCAGTCTTCAGGAATCCCCATGCAGTCAAAAGGCTATAAAAAAACCCTCCTCTGCGATTTCTCAACGCCTCATAAACTACGTTTGTAACATTAACAGAGAAAAAGCATTTCACATACTGTATTTGACGAACAATAAATGATTGCTCAAATATAGTGAGACCTTAGAAATTAGGCAATTCCAGCCAGTTTTAGCAAACAGAAAAAGTTCATTTGAAATTTGAAATTTCCTTGGGGATAACAACTGCTCAACGTTCAAACAATACATGCAACTATGTATTTTTAACTGATTGAGTGCCAAACAAAACATGGGTTTTGCCCAAGCAGAAATTGATGGCAGAAAATGGGAAGTAGGGGTATGCCACAATATTGATCTAAACATTGTTAAAAAGGTAGTAAATATATTGTATTATATATCAAATTAAAGGACATTGCACAAGGAACACATTGGTATTGCTACTGTTGCTAAAAGTTAGAAATATAATAATAATATTAGCAGATGTTGTAAAAAATAAATTGATGACAGAGGTGACAAGTACGTGAAATTTCCACTTACCAAGGCGCTACTGATCTGACGGTGTTTAAAATCCAATGAAACTTACTGAATTATGATAACTACACCACTTTGCTACACAAAAATCACTAGAACGGCTCCATAACACCAATAAATTACAATAAAAACATCCTATTTTGAAGCGCATCATTGTCACATAAAATGGAAAATGTCGGAAAATCACGAGACATGTTTTGACCGTTTTCTGCCGATAAACACAAAATGTACGCTATTTTTTAGTTAGTTATAATTATTATTCTTTTAATTTAATTATTTAAATACTTCTTAAATACTTTGTGATAGGCAAAGCAAACTTTAGGGGCACAAGTGTGGCCCATCAGCTAATTCGACATGATGACAAACCTTCACGGTTAGCGGCTAAGAGTTAGTTTGTTTGTTTACATTCATAAATAATACATTTTAACCGGAAAAAACACATTTAACGTGTGCTATCAGTTTAGAATCATTCACAAATTTCCTTTAAATAAGAATAACTACAATCTAACATTGTTTACAACTTTTATCTGATGTAAATGAGGCCGAAAATCAAGGACCCATGCAATTCCTAAAACCGAGAGTAACTACAGCTTTTTTAACACAACTTTTAAACACATCCACAGGATTTAGTCACCAAATGTCGATGACTCGTGGCCTGTGTGTAAATGAAAAACCTTCTTTCGGCGTAAAAATTCGTTTCAGGGTATTAAAATTGAGCAAGGGATCGCAAACGAAAGAAACAAATGGACCGCACAAATCTTGGCAATATATTAACGAAGGGACAAAACAGTTGAGACTGTTCGGCAATCGGTTGGCGGTCGGCAGCGAATCAGTTAAGTATTTCAGCCAAATTAGTATTCATTTATTCACTTCATAAGATATATAACTAAGCAGTATGCACCTGAAGAGATGCAGTGAAATATACCAGGCAATAAACCATGCAACATATTGTTTGTGACTTCTATCTTTAAATTCACTAAGGGAATACATTGTTTTGATCTTAAATTAATAATTACTCCCCCGATGTGTCTCCACCTTGACGTGGTGGGGGAGCTTGCGTGTCCCATCGACCCCATTTGCTTGCCGATGGATGAAAAACTACATATCGGACAGCTTATGGGATAGGGACCAGACTAAGAGAGACACAACCTGCTGCTCTGCAGGTATAGACTGAGGATAACAGTCAAAAGTTTAAAAGGTGCACGAAGGCAGACATTTTTGGTCCGGTCAAAACTCTTAAGGCTCCCTGTCGAGGGCTGTGGCTGAACGCCTCTAAGCCACAAACCCTCGGATCTGAGAGCCAGGCCGATACCAGTCTACCGGAAACTCTTAAGGTTCACTGTCGAGGGCTGTGGCTGAACGCCTCTAAGCCACAAACCCTCGGATCTGAGAGCCAGGCCGATACCCGTCTACCGGAAAATAGAAACATGATACTGAGCAAGCTACATGCTCAGGTCTGATACATGTTCGAAGGCTCTCAGCTGGGGGATATGAGAGATTCCCGGATGAAGGGGCCTGGCCGTTTCCCGTTCACTGCTGCACGAAGGTAAGGTGCTGAGCCGGCAGCACATGTAGCCTACCTCGTGAGCGAGTACAAAAAAGTCAGAAAAGTGCCCCAGTCGAAGGGTTACGGAAACTGTCTGTATCTAACTCATAGAGAGTGTAGACAAAAGTGGAAGAATGTCTCATCAACGCGAAATGGAACGCACGGCGAGCGAACCTATTGCGTGGTCTGAAGTCACAAGCAAAAGCTTACCGAGTGGATGTCACTCGCAGTCTGACCGCTCCTGGTGTGTGATTGAGCGATCAGTGGCAAGTGGGATGCCCAACACATGGAAGTGAGGAACTAAAGCAGCCATGAGCAGGACGTGGAAACTCCTTGGGTGAGCCCAGTCTCAGAGCAATATGTGCCGGCTCTGCAATTATGGAAGCCTCCTTGGATAGCGAGATAATGCCCATGGTCTGCCCCTGCCTTCCCTTGAGGGCAGACCACGATATCGTTGATCATTCTATCTTGACCAGCTGAGATGTGGGTGACATTACAACAGTCTAACGTGTCTCGAAACCAGAGGAAGGCTAACCTCACTAAAAAATGCCCGCCGGAAGTCGGAAGTGTCGTCCTACGGGTGGCAAACTAAAAATTGACACTACGCATTTACGTCCGAGTGAAATGTCTCGTCCGAATGTCTCCCGTGCTAGGAACAGCTCTGACTACCTAGTTTCCGAATGCCGCTCTTGTTCGGAACAGCTCTGACTAGGTAGTTTTCCAAATGTCTGTCGTGCCTGGAACAGCTCTGACGGGCGCAACGACAAGCACAGGTGCGAAAACTCGCTGAGTGAATACCTTCTGCAGACCTGTCTGGTTTGTGCGGGAACGGCCCGGGGCGAACGAAAAGCCCAATATATTGAAGTGAGGAATTAAATCCCTCGGTGAGCCCAGTATCAGGGCGCTATGTGTCGGCCCTGCAACTATGGAAGCAACCTAGGATGGCGGAAAATGCTATGGACTGTGCCTTCCTTCTCTTGAGGGATGACCGAAGTCCTCGACTGTTCGAACTTGACCAGCTGGGATGTGGACGGTACCACAAAAGTGAGAGTCTCCCAGGATTGCTAACCTGGTCAAAAATGCACGCGAAAGCCGGATGTGTGACCTAAGGGTTTTCAACCCAAGGGTGCCTAACGCACACCGCAATCACATCTGAAAAAACACTCCGGATGAACGAAAAGAAGAAGAAATTAATAATTAAACAAGAACTGCTAACTTTGCATAACAGAATTGGAACTTACACTGAAGTCAGACATGGTGCCATTAATAGTAGCTCGGCCTTGAACCCAGTAGTGACCCCGTGTTTGGTTAGTAGTCCAGATTAGCTGGTCTCCATAGACAAAACTGCTTGCGTACACATCTATCTGGCCGATGTTATTTCCAATCATATAGTACCAGAAGTAGACACAATGAGACTGTATCTGGATGACTGATTTCACTGGACTTATTATGCTGAATTTATCTCCTTTAGTGTTTAGTTGTGAGGCATCAAGAAGTGCATAGTAGCCTGCAAGGAAAGAACATGTTTGTAAGTAAAATTATAATATTCATAATAGTATTTTAATAAAATGTTCTAAATTGTTTCAACATAGAGCATTTTTGAAAATCTCTGTTTGAACTGCTGCAGTTTTAAATCTATTCTACACATTTATGTGCATTGCAAAATGGTATGGCATGCATGTCTCTCCACAGATCTCATTCCTTGGTGTTCTGAAATAATTCTTGATATTCCTCCATTTCTTCATCTTACTTCTTTTCTGTTTGCCTGGTTTCTTCTATCACTGATCTTTCTTTCCAGTTAACATGATGTTGTCCAATGCATGTCTTCTCATTATGTGACCATTTGATCTTTCTTATAGCTGTGTTGCCATCTCTGTGGTGAAGGGGTTAAGGACGCAGTTCATAATCCTGCATACCCACGTTCGAAACACAGTTGCATTGGATTTTTATGAAATGGTACGGCTGCCAGTCGTCCAGAAAGCAATGGTAAACTACTGAATATAAACTTGCTCAGGAATCATAAACAGTCAAAAATGCTGGGGTTTACTGCTACATCCTGTAAAGGATATGCAACAACTTATTTTTTTTTATAGCTCTACATTCATTAGTCTCATCCAGGCAATTATTGATAGTTACTTTGGTCATCCATGGTATTTGCAACATTTGTCTCAGAAACCACATCTCCACTGCCTCCAAGCTCCCCCTAGTTTGTTTACACTCCAAGATCCACTAGCATAGAGCAGAACAGGTTTGATGTAACATTTCAGTACTTTCTGACATTTAATGAAAGTGATTTATTATTTAAGATACTTTTCATTTCCTAAAATGCACCCTTTTCAAGGTCTTTTCTGTTCTTTATCTCTGTCTTGCATCGTCAACCTAATGTTACAAATGCCCTCAAATATATGAATTTATTGATTATTCTATATAGTCAGGTTAAAAACGGGTTTAAATTGTTAATTAGAAGGTATCTATTTTCATAAGGTAGAAAATCATTGGCATTGTATCTACTTTACTGTCCTCCTGAACTCTGTGGTAATGAGGTTGGATACCTAGTCTGATCATATAAGGATGAAAAACATGAGGACCTGTATACAAGCTATGCATGTTAAACATCCAATAGTATATATAACAGCTATAATGCTGCAGCCCTGGCAAATTTAATATGAAAGAAAACCTACCCACAGGTAGATAGATCTTGCTACCATGAATGGTATATACCTAGAGGAAGCAAACCTTACACAAAGGCATGCCAAGTTGAACACACTAATCTTTGACAGGGTCCCTAGAAAGAGTATCGAAGAAGTATCTACTTTACAAAAACGCATCAGTCTGATCTTCCAGCCCCTGTGACTATCTAGAAACACCTATGCAGAATAGATCCACTACATGAACAGATCTATGGGCACTGCTTCCAGCAGGGTGAACCAGCTGAAAATGTCCTGCTGTGGAGTTTAAGATTAGCGTAACCAACAACACACTCTACACATTGTTGCCTCGGGTGAAAAATACCTGCACTTTTGTTAGAGAAGTGATTAGTTTATATGACCTATATGTTCACAACCATAGGAATTATCGTCATCAGCATCTACTTTAATTACCACAACATACTACAAAGGGAAACTCAGCATTAACTCTTTCACCACCAGACGGTCTTGTCGCCAATGATATGGTAGTCTATTACAACAACAAAACTGCAGTGTATTACTTTCATGGGAGCAAAATACAAGTATACACTTTGTTTAAAATACAATGCCAGATTTTTTAGTATGTTCTCACTAATCAAAAGAAGTGCAATTACACAATACTGATGTACAGCCATTCACACATGGTGGGACGTTTGTGACAAAAAGAGTGTACAGTACACATGTTGGGGTCCAAGATGTCAGGCATTGGTAGTACCTTTGGTAAGGATGGCTGTCACACCCTTTTCAGGGCCATCCTCTACTGGTACAAGCCTGACATCTAACTCATGCCAGTAGTAGTCAGCATGGTAGTTGTCAGCATGCAACATCTGTCACTCCCTGGGCAATGGCTGTGACAGGCTGGCAAAACCAGGCATCAAACCAATCAGTGAACTAGGGTATGCCCACCCATCATGTGAAGACAGGATTTGGCAGACTGCGAGGAAGAAATCATTGGTGACTCAACGGGCAAGATGGCGTTTACAGGCAAAGCTGTTGTGGAAGGTAATGAGCATGGCAAGGCACATAGAGAGCCCTGGTCACCCACTGCACCTGTATTCGTCTCCAGTCGTCTTGACTTGTCTTGCTACTGGATTCAGATGGACTTAGGCGAGAGAGTGAGGTCGACGAATTGTGCAGCTCTTCCTCACTTTAATCCAATTCATCATGCAAGTCATTCTTCATCCAACTTCATTTATCCCCACATTGTCAAAGAACATTTTGAGCCAAAATAGGCTTTGCCAGCCATCTTAGAACTCACGCTCAAACCTTTCAAGCCTCACTGGATGAAATGAGTGGTCATCATCACTTGATGAACTAACACCAGTGTACATGATCAATTACTATAAGACCCACATTTTATAATAACTGAAGAATATAAGTTAGTGAAGTAATGGACACCATAGGGTGTATTGGGCACTCAGAAAAGTAGCACTGTAACCTACCCTGCATGTCCAAAAAGGCAACTATGGGTTGTTGGTGTAGGACTGGTTACCTCATGCTGTAGAAAACTTTAGTTGTAAAAGCCAACCAATCATGAACAAGTCTAGAACAGGCCTGGCATTAGTTGGTTGAGGTCCTAGGCACCACTGGGAGATGACAGGCAGTAGCAGAATGGGACAGAAGGAAAGCAAATATATGGAGTAATGAATAAATGTATGGCAAGTGTATTGGTACAGCCTGTGTTAATTACCAATTACATTACAATGGTAACTAGCATGCACATTAGCAAAGGTTATAGTGAGCTGTGCAGATAATGTCATGAGAACAGTCGAATGCAGGTTCTGCACCTGGGAAGGGAAGGAAAGTTTGGCCACCCATCCTCCGTACTTTCAAGCTTACAAAATGTGATGTCATCACATCAAAACCCATAGCAAGAAACTGCTTCAGGACAACAATGTTTGTAAACAGTAACAGATATCTCTAGGGTTGCAATAGATCACCGAAGACTGCATTGCCAGATATACACTCACCATAGCCAGTTCCTGTTGTGTGATCTGTGGCAGGACCTGTTCCATATGCTGTGGTAGTCAGGTTTGCCCACCGTGTCCAGTTGAAGTAATTTGACGATGGTTGTGTGTAGCCACAGAAATCAATCTCAAAGTCACAAACCGCTGAAGAAATATATTACATAAATTACATTACCTAGAGTTTGCCATTGTTAAATGTCCTATTTAATGTTGTTTATTTACTACTTAGGTTGTTGCTCTTCTCCTAAAGGATATAAAGTAACACAGAAAGATCCACAGAGTAGATCTATACTGTGGCCTGTTTTATGCCCGGACATTGGTTAATCTTTGATTACTCAATGTTGTTACTCCAGCAAACTTAATCTGTAACTTAAAGAAATGGCACCTGTTTCTAGCTTAAACAGTATCAGGCTTGAATCCAGTTGAAGCTAATATCTGGATCACTTTGTTAAAGAACTTGATTTACACTCTGCTCCCACACATCACCACCACATCTTTATGTGTGGATAGTGGATAGGATGAAAACCTCTCACAATGGTGAAAATAAAAGAGATCCCTTGTGTACATTTTTAAAGAATCTTCAGCAGTTGGAAATGATGAAATAGTATATCTTAATGGCCACTGCCCTAAAATGATATTAAAAAATAGAAAGCTTATCAAAATGTGAACATTTAAAGTATGTATGAATTTTGCTGTTTGGAGAAGCTTGCTTGCTTGAAAAAAAAAGTTGGTTAGGTTTCGTTCACTGTTTGTTTGTTTGTTTGTGTTATATTTGGGGCCATTATAATGTTTCCTTTCAACTTGTGCTTTCGGATATGTTGTTGCATGTTTTGTTTCCTATTTTCTCTGCTTTCTCTTCCCCTCCTGTTCCCCATTGTTTCTTGGTCACCTTCATTATGTTTTGTTTTCTTCTTCTGTTGTTTTACTTCTGACAGGGTCTTGATTTGTGCATCGTCCGTTTAGGCTATTTTGACTCATGGTGTGTTGTTTGAGAAGTTTGATCTGTGTTCTTTCTTCTTGTATTTTTCTGACAAACACCAGCTGCCATGGTCAGTAACATCTTTTAATGAATATCCTTAGCAGTAAGTCCTCTGGTCCAGAAAAACCTCACAACAGCACGCTGTTCTTTCGTGGTGCAATCTTCGAGTGTGGTCAGCATTTTCAACACCACAATAGCTTGGACTTTGGACTTTTACATTACCCTTGACACATGGTCCACTTAGCAATTGCTACTGAATACTTTGGAGTGGGCTACAAGATGTCCACATGTAACTTAGTTTTGAAAACTGTTTCAAGCCAGTATCACCAAACTCTCACTTGCTCACAGTCATTTAATTCTGTCTGTCATTTGAACATTTCATTTGCTTTCTAAATGACACTGGTATACATTATGGCTTCAGTCAGAAAGATCAAACTGAAACATACCTTGCTGTGAGCATTTATCCGAGGACAGGAATATATCATCTATGGCTATATCTCCAAGGCCAACATTTCCAATGACACCTTCAAATTTAATCTGTGAAGGAGAAACATACAAAAGATAAATGCATTTGTGTAACTCGGAGATGTCTGAAACATCCATGCAAGTGATAACAACATGGTCTCTAGATGCAGTAAGTTGGGAAGTCATAAAATGATATAAAACAGCTGAGAAACGGTTGCTGGTAATTTATAAAGGTGTCATTATGTGGCACGTCCATCTTACCTAATGTCTATATGTGCCAGACCATAATTGCTACATGCACATACTTATGTTTCACGTGTATGTGGTGTTGAAAATGTTAGCTATACTTTATGATTGCACTACCAAAGAACTGAGTACTATTACACTACCAAAGAACTGAGTGCTATTACACTACCAAAGAACTGAGTGCTGTTACACTACCAAAGAACTGAGTGCTATTACACTACCAAAGAACAGCGTGCTGTTGCACTACCAAAGAACAGCGTGCTGTTGCACTACAAAAGAACAGCGTGCTGTTGTACTACCAAAGAACATAGTGCTGTTGTGAGGTTTTTCTGGGCCAGAGGACTTACTGCCAAGGATATTCATAAGAAAATGTTGCTGTACGTGGCGACTGCTGTATGTGGTGACTGCTGTAATGTGGTGACTGCTGTATGTGGTGACTGTCGGCTCTGTGGAAAAGGGGTTACAGATGCAGTTCGTAATCCCTCATACCCACGTTTAAAACACAGCTGCGGGTGATTTGGCAGCAGAATGCCTTTGTGTTGGTGTGGGGTAGTAAATGAGAATACCATATGAAATGGTTTGTCTAGGGGAAATACGAATAGGTCCTCAGATTCACACTATAAGGCATTTAATCGAGACAGTTTCTTTCCTAAAAGACTCCAGGAATATAGAGTAGTTATTGGCTCTATTGATGTAAGACTGGGATTATGGTCGGATAGACTCCACCCACTTTACAAGATAAACTACCTTCCTGAAGAATCAGCAGAGAATAGGTCACTTAACCACAGATCTCTATCAAGTTGCTATTCTTGGATAAGATATCTGAGACTGTGTGTTGGTCGACCTCCCACTGGATTCTCTGCATATAAACATACAGTAGCACATTTCTCTACGATAACAAACAGTGTAACACTGGTCACTAGACAATGAAAACTCTCCTGACGAACATATATCTTTTATTACCAGAATCTCTTAACATGGAAGTACAAGACTCTGTCTCCACTACCATCTATCAAAACATCAAACACAAAATACATTCTCAAGTAATGTATGAACTTCTACTCTAAAAACTCTCCTCCTCCTCTTCTCTTCCCTGCACCTAAAACCCAATCACCCGCACTTTGCTTGTTGTGTCTTCCCGACTGCCCTACTCGGGATGACTGTTTCTACTATGTGCCGTCTAATCACTACTAGGCATATACTCCACTACATGATGTCTATCACACGGAAAAACCAAACAGAACATAGATCAGGGATCTGACTGTTGATTGTATAATTGTTGTAACTCAGTTCTTGAAGACACCAATCTTCTAAATCAGGAGAATGTAGATTCACTCCACACAGGGCCTCTCTACAACTGTCTTTATTCTCCAACAACAACAGTCCTATGACGACACTTCTACAGTTATAACCTAACTCCTCTTCTGATTCTACTGCTGAAATAGATGACTCCTCTCATCCTAACTTGACCAGACATCACAATGTGCCACTGAGAAAAAACAAGGTTCTCTGTATGCTGAACACTGTAATGGGGATACGGCTCATTGACGTTGATAAAATACAGTCATAATTGACCAACAAAAGGGACTGTCCTCAATTGTCCCTATAGTACTTTCGAGAAAAATGATGATGTTGTGACTTGAATTCTGGACTACTCGATCTGGCATTGGTCTTGAGAGGAAAAGAGGTCTGCATTTAAAAAGAAGAGGGGCTCACCCCCACTGGTAGTCGTGTCCAACATTCTGGAACGGATAAAGCACAGACTCTCAACAAAGTCGCTGGGGTCTCCAGCGAACGAAGAACTCTCTATAAGCTGGTGTCATAGTTAGTTAAACCTCTCTAGGCGGCCTCGCGAAGATTTATCTGGGTAACATGCTTCGTCCAAAGAAAAAGATGCATCCACAATGTCTCAAGGGGACATTGAACCAAACAAGAGGATCCGTACTGGTTTCATGGTTCACTCCATTGAGTATGACTGCTTAATATCGAGAGTAACATCCAGTCCGTAAGCTGTTGCAGACTATAACCTCCCTGATACTACAGGAAGAATATTATTGTCATCTCTCGTCAGACGCCAGTGATGAGTATTAGAAGCTTTTCAATAGCACTTGGCCAAAATGATGTCATCAGAGGGGCCAAAACCAAAAGGGGATAACTCCATCTGGAGTTTCTCACTGTTGCTAGAAGAAAAACACTGGATTATTTCCCCTGCCTCTGGTTCTAGGAAGGAATGCTGATGGCTAAAAGTACTGAGTGACTCCTGGGCTAGACAGTTAACCCTCCTAAAAGACTTCTAGTCCAAACGTATCTGCCAAACGTTTACAGCCAAAGTTGTCCATAATTAGACTCAGCCAAGATGTCCCACGCCCGCCTCAAATGTCAATGCAACATAGAGGCAAATTGGGCCCACAATGGGCCTACACCCGCTCCCTGTATGTCTACATCCTTCTCTGGCCAAGACTCAAGTGAAGTCCTGGTCCAGCCCGGGAGTTTTACCTAACTATTCCATTCTATTTCCAGCTACTGCCACATTCCTCGCCTCTATCTGAGCGATGGCATTCGTTACCATAAAAGGAATCACCATGGGCCCACACCTCAAACTCTCGATTCCCCGAAACCCTGCTCTCTACTAGTCTGTAAATTGGCGAAACTGAAACGCTATGTGACAGTTGGTTTTTTATGAAATAGTATGGGTGCCAGTCATTCAGAAATCAATGGAAACTACTGAACGTAAACTTGCCAAGAGATCACAACAACAAAATATGCTAGGCTGATTGTGACTCCTGTAAAGAATATGCAACTAACTTTTTATATGGTGACTAGTGTTTGTGACAAAGAATGGTATACAATCGATTTATGAAGAAATCGAAAGTGAGGTGTGAACGTGACCAAGGCAGCTGCCTAAAGACTTCTATAGTGTAGGTACTGAGGGAACATATAACAATGAAATAAATTCATCAATGTTCACTGAGATTATGTTGAGAAATAAAGAGATATACACATATACAATTGTAAATGGTTCATAGGTTTGCATCTCATGTAGTCTTCTTTCCTTCACCATAAGATCTGGAGTACGACAAGGTTGTGTACTGTCCCCTCTCTTGTTCATAACATATATAGACAACATATATAAAGAAATCAGCCAAGCAGAGACAGCAAGAATACCGCATGACGAGAACACAGAAGAAGAACCATCTGCAAATCTAACCATTAGAGAACTCCTGTTTGCGGATGACCAAGCACTAATAGCAAAATCGGAAGCTGAATTACAAGGCCACATGAATAGTCTAAACGAAATGTGTAGGGAACATAACATGAAAATTAGCACAAGCAAAACAGAGGTAATGACTATAACTAAAGAAGAACAAACAACAACAATTTACCTAAACGAACATCCCTTGAAACAAGTAAAGAGTTTCAAGTACCTAGGAAGTATAATATCATCAAATGGCAGATCAGAAGACGAGATCGAAAATAGGTGCAATAAGGCAAATCAACTCATTGGACAAATGGCACCAATACTAAAGAACAAACATGTATCAATAACTACTAAGAAAGCACTTTACAACACAATCTTCCTGCCAACTCTATGCTACCAATGCCAAACCTGGACAATGACAGAAAAAGAGAAAAGAAAAATCACAACAACAGAAATGAGGTTCCTGAGAAGAATACTCAACGTATCAAGAAGAGATAAGATCAGAAATGAAGAAATCAGGACTAAAGTGGGGGTTAAAGCAGCACTAGATTTTATCAGAAAACAGCAAGTCAAATGGTTTGGCCATGCAAGTAGGTTACCAGTCAACAGCATACCACAACAAGCAATGATGTACAGACCAGATGGAATCAGAGGAAGAGGCCGACCACGTAAACGTTGGACGGAGGGAATAGCAGAGTCCATGGGAATATCGATATATGAAGCCCATACTCGGGCACTCTCACGAAGTTTATACTTCACCTCGACACCGCACGGTACAAGAGGAACATGATGAATGAGAATGAGAGAGAGAGAGAGAACGAACAGACTTTATTTTCAAAGGGTAACAAATTGGGCACGCAGGCCCGTCTTACATTCGGCCCTTCCAATCACTCATCTTTCTTTCATCAACAGTGCATAGGAAAAAAACATTGTCACATGAATTTTGTAAACATAAACAATGCATATTACTTTGTTATGAGACACATCCACCACCCACCCACACATCCCCCATTCACTCCAACTCCCCCACCCAACCACACACACACATACAATACATTCCCCCACACATCCACCACATCCCCACACCTACACATCTCCCCACCCACACACACCTCTAACCCACCACACATCCCATCCACCCACACCCCAAGCACACATACATTCAATAACCCACACATCCCCCACCTACACACATCTCCCCACCCACTCACATATCCTCTACCCGTCCCATTTCCCACCAACAATCACTCACCCAATATCCTCCTCCACCCACACACCTCCAACCACCCAGCCAAACACACATTCTTCAGCCACACACACATCTCCCCGTCAACTCACATATTCTGCACCTACCCACACACAAATTCCGCACTCACCCACATAATCTCCCATCTCCCCCAGCCCACTCACAGATCCCGAGCCCACACCTACAAACATCCCCCACCATCTCCTAACCTGAACACACTCACCCACCCACATATCCTCTATCCACCCATCCCCCAACCAAACATCCCTTAACCACACATCCTTACTCATATACAATCACCCACCCACACATCCTCTACCCAACCACACATCCTCCATCCACCCATTCCCCCAGCCACACATCCCTTAACCACACACCCCTACCCATATACACACACATCCCCACCCACGCACAATCTCCCCACCCATACAAACATCCCTCACACACATCCCCACCCACCAACACATTCCCCATTCACAAACACACACCTCCCATCCACGCACACACAACCCACACACACATCCCCAACCCATACATTCATCCCCTCACACATCCCTAGACACACGTACTTATCCCTCAACCACTAACACCCACACATCCCTTACCCACTCATCAACACATACATCTCCTATCTACCCACCCACACTCACACATCCCAACCACCCATCTAAGCACACATCCCCCACCCTCACACACATCCTTCCCCCACCCGCAAACCCAACCACACCTTCACCCACCCAAACAAACATCATTTATCCACACCCAGCTCCCCTCCCACACAACACCACACCCACACACATCCCAAAGACACATCCCACACACACATCTATCCACACATCTCCTACCCATCCACACATCCCCCAACTACAATCACCCTCACTACCCACACATACATCCTCCATCCAGCCACACACACCCCCACCCAGCCAGACATATCCCCCACCCACACACACATCTCCAAATCCATCACCCACACCCATCACGCACCCCTCCCCCAACCCACACACACATTCACCCACACATCTCTCACCCACACACACTCCCCACCCATCCACCCAAACATCCCACACCCATACACATCCCTCACCCACACACACATCCCCAAACCCACAACTACCCCCACCTGCACACATCTCCCACCCACCACATATCCCCACACCCACATCTCCCCACCCACACATATACCCCCACCCATCCCATAACCCACCATCAATCATCCACCAACATATCCTCCTCCACCCACTCACCCACAACCACCTAGACAAACACACATCCCCACCCACAAACACATCTCCCCATACACCCATACATCTCGCACGCATCCACACACAAATCCCCCACCCACCCACACACAAATCCCCCACCCACCCACACAATCCCACCCCGCCCACCCACACATCCTGAGCCCACCCACACACATCACGAATCCACCCACACACACATCCCCCCGATCCCCCAACCTACTATTATGATCAAACTCCCACACTTTACACACACATACAGTGATGATTGTCGTGAGCATTGTCGCAAAATTGTAAAGAAAATGGAGAAAAATTGTACATATACATTTTGTAACTTAAAAATTAGTGATGTAATTCAACTCTCTCTCTCTCTCTCTCTCTCACTAACGCTCTCACTCACATTACAGTAATGTTATATTATACATGATAAAATCAAGTGTCATACATACAAAATGATAATGTGAAAGATGAAAATACACAAAAAATATGAAATGGCATGTTACAGGACATGCGAGCACTCAATTCTCTCTCTCTCTCTCTCTCACACACACAGAGAGAGAGAGACAGACAGACAGAGACAGAGACACACAGAGAGAGAGAGAGAGAGAGAGAGAGAGAGAGAGAGAGAGAGAAGTCTTCTTCATATACTAATATACTACTTTGTTAACTTACCCTCACACATTCACTAACTCTCTGAGTACCATGCAGCCTACCATATATTCACTGCTGACTACATACATCACACACTCACTTGTGTCACACTAATATCTGTCTGAGACATGAGGATGTATTCACTGCTGACTACATACATCACACACTCACTTGTGTCACACTAATATCTGTCTGAGACATGAGGATATATTCACTGCTGACTACATACATCACACACTCACTTGTGTCACACTAATATCTGTCTGAGACATGAGGATGTTAAGCAACAGCTGCATGTAGCAGAAGTCAAATTAATAACTAGGGCCCTGTTGTTTAATATAACAACATTGAGGAACACAAAGATACACTGTGCATCCTCATTGGATACTGCATAATGCTTAAGTACTTTAGCTGAGAGGGTCGACTTCATTGCACTGGGTTTTACCCCATTTAGCTCAGTTTCTCTCGGCGGAATGGCTAGTTACTTGTCCAGAGCATTGCACAAAGCATGAACTCTGTAGCTCCGGCCATGAGTCTCCGGAGAAATGACTCTTGATATGAACCACGCAGCCCAGGAATCAAACCTATGATCTTCCGAGAGCAAGACAGATGGCTTAATGGCGTAACCACTTGGAGATCTATGTGACTGAGTGATGCTGAAGTGGCAAGTAGATCATTCGGTATCATAAGCTGTTGAAACATTTGGCTTCAAAGCTTCATAACTAATCCTTGCCAGTAGTGGCTGTGTAGGCCTGCTCTTCTGTGGTGATGAGTCTCTTCATGCCTGGGCAACAAAAGTGTGTCTATGTTAATTATATCACTTGCAGTAAGGCCAGCAACTTTTCTCAATCATTTTAATTCACATGTGATGAGTTTTCTCAATCATTTTATTTCACATGTTATGAGCTTTCTTAATAATTTTATTTCACATCTGATGAGTTTTCTTTTCTCTGTAATTTTATTTCACTTGTGATGCATTTTCTCTTTTATGCTTTATAATAATGATTTTGTAGCTGTTTAAAAGACACTTTGCATCTTAATGTACTTACTTACATTTACATGACATTTTGAACCTAAAAGTACTTACTTGCCAAGTCACTTTAGAACTGATGGGTGCCTCTCCTAAACGCCAAGTGTTTCCTTGAGATAATGCACGTGTCCAAATTCGTTGGGACTTACTTCCTCCTTGGCCAGTGACAATATAAATGTTTAGAGTATTCAAACTCAACCCGTACATATGATACCAAAACCTGAGACACGTATCACCAACTGTAAAAATATAAAAAAGAACATACAGTATGAAATGACAGTTAATAAACAGCCATTAGTGAGTGGCAGTGTTTGTATATGGTGGTGATATTGTTTGATATGTTGTACAACTCTTGAAGTTGACCTTTATTACTTTGTCAGCAGTTATAATGAATAATAAATATATTGACTGCAGCAGAATATGACAAAATAAAATGAAACAATAAGATATGCAAAGATCTTGTGGCAAAATAACAAACACACACACATGTACATATGTTACAAGGACCTCAGGCTTAATAACACAAATCATAGAGGGGGAATATAATATACATACTATAATGACAATTGCGAGAAGTGATAATAAATATTTTAAAACAAACAACATATGTCCAACATTCTGGTAATAAAAACTTTTGTCAAGAATAACACAAACATTACTTGTAAGAAAGATTATAAATTATAGCTCACAATTTATCTATCAGAGCTGGGCAATCAAAGAGGTGATGTTGAAAAGGGTTGTAAGGATATGTGCAAACAGGACACTCTAGTGTAAGCTGCGGTTAGATTCAGTTCAGGTCCAAGTTAAGTGATATATGTTATGTTCAAAGTCAGAAAATTATGCCCCATTCCTTTCTTGTTAGATTGTTCATATACATATTCACAAACATCATGAAGCATGCAATAAAATACATTTTCAAAACTACCTGTAGGAGCCATGACAGCAGACATGAGAACAGCCTTGTCGCCAGATTTTCGGGGAAGTGCAGATTCAATATAAATGTAATATCCTGTTCCAGTTGTGTGGTCACTAGCAGGTCCTGTGTTAGTGGATGAAATGGGACCTGAACCCAAAGACCAGTCAAAGTCATCTGTATGTGATTCATAGTAGCCACAGAAGTTTTCTCCTGAGAAGTCACAGTCCAAATCTAAGAAACAAAGATATCAAACTGTAATATTAAGTTTGCCAGTGAAAGACAATTTGTAGATTTTGATATTTAAATACAAGTATCCATACATCTTGTTTCATTTGTAAAGGACCACTTTCATTGCATACTGATATCTCCATAAGTGTTCCAGTATTCTCCCAGTCAGTCAGTTCGTCGCGGCTCCAACTTCACAGTAAAGGGTCACTCCCATAATGCTCTGTTCCTGTGCCAGTGAATATCAAACAAAATGCCCCTAACTGCCCCATGTGAAAAGGGGAACAAACAGCAGTACCGATAAACCAACAGCATGCACAGGCAAGTACATACATAAGGCGCTGCCAGAATGCCAACATTACAGTTCGCCATGAACATTACAGTTCATCGTCAATGGAAGCAGCAGTTACTAGAAAGGCAGCAACTTCACACATATTACTGCGTAATGCTAAACTAGCTAGTTAAGCAACCATTTTCAAAAACTAGTATGGGACCTACCATCTGTAGTAAAGTTGTAACTATCATAAAACTAGTATGGCCACTACCATCTGTAATGAAGTTATAAGTATCATAACACTAGTTGGCACCTACCATCTGTAGTGAAGTTGTTAATATCATAAAACTAGTATGGCACCTACCATCTGTAATGAAGTTATTAGTTTCATAACACTAGTATGGTACCTACCATCTTTAGTGTATCGTCAGGGTAAGGATAGAGATCAGGTTGCTGTGGAACTACAAACCGAACTCAATCGCATAAGCACTTGGTGTGTTGAAGCTGGGGCAATGATCAACCCAACAAAGGCAACAGTGACATAGTTCTCTTTGAATAACCATATTGTCAACACCCCAATGCCAATTGTTAATCTGGGTTCAGAGATGGTAGAAAGAACACAGGCAATGAATTACCTGGGGATACGATCTGATCGAAACCTAGTTTATACTGAGCATGTAGACCAAGTGATAACAAAAGCCAAGCGGGGTTTGGCTGCAATGTGGGTGATGGCGGCAGAAAAATGTGAGCAGTGACATCTATGTCTTCTTTACAAGGGTCTGGTCCTTTCTGTTTTGGAGTATGCGATGGTGATCCTACCATCTGTAGTGAAGTTTTAACTATCATAAAACTAGTATGGCACCTACCATCTGTAATGAAGTTATAAGTATCATAACACTAGTATGGCACCTACCATCTGAAGTGAAGTTATAACTATCATAAAACTAGTATGGCACCTACCATCTGAAGTGAAGTTATAAGTATCATAACACTAGTATGGCACCTACCATCTGAAGTGAAGTTATAAGTATCATAACACTAGTATGGCACCTATCATCTGAAGTGAAGTTATAAGTATCATAACACTAGTATGGCACCTACCATCTGAAGTGAAGTTATAAGTATCATAACACTAGTATGGCACCTATCATCTGAAGTGAAGTTATAAGTATCATAACACTAGTATGGCACCTACCATCTGAAGTGAAGTTATAAGTATCATAACACTAGTATGGCACCTACCATCTGTAGTGAAGTGTTAGTATCATAACACTAGTTGGCACTTACCATCTGTAGTGAAGTTATATGTATTATTTTGCTGGCACTCTATGAACTGTATATCATCCAATGCAACAGCTGCATTGCTTGGATCATCTTCTCGGCTTATGATCAGAATCTGCAATCAATATTTATCAATCACATTTTAAAATAACAGCTTTAACTCTTCACACATGTGGACAGTCAAATCTTAACTGGCATATTATAAATTCAAAATCATAAATAACATTAAGTGTTACGACAATTTTATACACAAAACAAGAAGGTGGTGATGAAGAATCACTCTGTTGTGTTTTTCAAATCAATGAAGATCTTGTACCCCTGACCCAAATGCTAATTCAAATAAAATATCACTTGAGAGGTAACGCTTTCTATTCCAAACAGTTGCTATATTAATTGCCCTGTGTTAGTCATTAAGTAAATTTCTTCTGTCCTTGGCCATTGTCCCAGATCCTCATTATGTTCCAAACAATTATTGTTAATGCTTATAGGTCCATAAATATATTACTGTAATGTGAAAACTATGTGGGGAAAGGAAGAGTTAATGAATGCATACGATTATAAAGTTACCAGTGAACATGTTATGTATTATTTTGTGTGTGCGTTCGCTCACTTTGAATTCAAGTGTAACCCATATACGTGTTACTACTTCTAGAGCACCGGACTGATTTTTGCATGTGATTTAGCTTTCCCTGTTACCAATGTTCCTTACCATTAAGCGAACACTCTCCAGTCTCAGAGGTACTTGTAATTCACGTTCCCCAAGGAGGAATTAAAAACTTAAAAACTTAGTGACAAAAGGCAAACATGAGGGGAGAATGATACCAATTAATCATAAATAATTTTGTCACATAATTATGCTCATAGTTCATGATACTTTCTAACAATTCATTAAAAAATATGATGTTATCTTTATAATTTTGGTAAATATGAAATCTTTGTACCATAAACAGCCATTACCTGTTGCCCAGCAGGAAGACTACTCAGATCCACAGAATCCTGAGTCCAGTTGGCAGTGCTGACATCAACTTGTTTCCATATCTGCACATACCTTGTAGTGCCTGTATCATTTGCATTCTGAATGTTGATGGTCAACTCACCTATTCATATTATAAATTTAGGTCAGCAATGTTAACTATGAAGTAAAGCACTGAAATAACTATACATTTATCATTTTCATGAATCATTTTATTTTGTCACATGCACAACTCTATTTTCTGAACAATGTACATGAATGCAGGTACTGTTTTATGATTGAAACATATTGCAATGATTTTGTTTGTTTCTGTGTACACATTTTAATAGATATCACCACAGTGTAGCCTGAAATGAAAATATCTTTCTGTTAACATTTCATAGCAGACAAGTAGTTCTTGGTAGACAGACATATTGTTGACATTTCACAGTTGGCAAACATGATTCTGGTTAGGCAGGCATGTTTTTGACATTTCACAGTTGACAAGCATAATTCTAGTTAGGTTGGCATGTTTTGGATATTCAAAAGTTGAAAAACATGATTCTAGTTAGGCAGGCATGTTTTTGACATTTCACAACACACAAGAGTGGTTCTTGGTAGCCTGTATATGTATTTATTTGTGCCTGAACAAAGACATTTGATTTACACTATGCACAAAATTTGCAGATATTTGTGCATATCTGAAAAGGAAAGTTTGGATCCTATGATCTTCTTCTGTGGTAAGTAACAAGCTTTCACAATCATAAAAACAAACCAATTTATTACATGTAGTGTTGTCAGGACAGATAAGAACAATCTAAGCTTTCTTGAACTTCCATGTCCCCTCTGCTGTGTGTCCACCGTGACGAGGTAGAGGGGCTTGTGCGTCCCAATGACCCCAAGAGCTATGCCGACGGTAGCACAGCTACTGGTAGGGCCACCCATGTCGGACAGGTCAAGGGAGAGGGACCAGACGAAGAGACACACAAACCTGCTGCCTTGTAGGTAGACTGGGGACAGTCAAAGGCTAGGGAAAGCACCCCAAATACATGCTTGTCGAAATCGGATGCACTGAGCCACAGGCTTGACAAAGCAGTGCAACGTGAAACCTGCTGCCTTGTAGGTAGACTGGGGACAGTCAAAGGCTAGGGAAAGCATCCCGAATAAATGCTTGTCGAAATCGGATGTACTGAGCCACAGGCTTGACAAAGCAGTGCAACGTAACTTAATTCATGATGTCACAAATCAAAATTAATCGATATGGTGCTAATCCTGTGAAGTCCCATCAGGCGGTGATAGTGTCGGGCCCCCTGCCTCGAGGGGGTCCACCCATGACTACTGGTGGTCACCTTCCCCTGTGCTGTGGAGTCAAGGCACAGAGGAGTAGGTTAAGAGCTATTGACCAAATACCCCGGACACTCAACATACTACAGTGGAATGCCGAAGGAGTTTACAAGAAGAAAGACTCCCTAACACAGCGTCTTCATAAAGATAGAATAGATGTGGCATGCATTCAAGAGACACACCTCAACGCCAATCACAAATTCTCAGTCAGAGGATATCAGGCCACACGTTTCGACCGCGAAGGACACAAAGGAGGAGTTCTAATACTTACACGAAATACAATACCTTGCAGCGAAGTATCTGTGATCTCTAACAACCAAACGGAAATTATAGGTGTTGATATAATGATAAAGGACGTGAAAATAAGAATCTACAATCTGTATAGCCCAGCAGATAAGGATCTTACACTCTCAAACATGAAAATAACTGACACAAACTGCATTATTGTCGGAGACTTTAATAGCCGTTCAGAAAGATGGGGATACCCAGATACTGACAAAAGAGGAGATGAATTGGAGGACTGGGAAATAGACTCAAATCTCCATCTACTCAACAAAGCGGATGACACACCGAGCTTCTACTCCAGAAGATGGCTTACCACTTCTACTCCAGACTTAGCTTTCTGCACAGGAGACATCCTCCACAAAATTGATCGCCATGTGCTGGACCAATTAGCAGGTAGTGACCACAGACCAATCAAGCTTGAAATGAATATGGAGTATGTTCCACAGGAGCAAAAGCCCTTGCCCCGCTGGAATTACAAACGAGCAGATTGGGACAGATTTGCCATACTAACAGACAAATATTGTGAAAACATAAATACACGATATGGCAACATAAAGCAAATGGTGGAAAGTCTAAACAGAGCAATAATACAGGCAGCCACTGAGTCCATTCCAAGAGGAGCGAGGAAAAATTACAAACCATACTGGACTGAAGAACTACAAAGTTTGGAGGACAAAGTTGAAGATGCCAGGAAGACAGCAGAGAGAGAACAAACAATTGAAGCAAACATCTCTCTCAAAGCCATCTCAGCAAAATATAAAAGAACAGTAAATCAAACAACAAGAGATTGTTGGAGGGAAAAAACAGAAAACCTGAATTTTGACAGGGATGGAAACAAACTATGGAAACTAGTGAAAGCCATGAACAATGAAGGACCTAGAAACAAACAAATAACAATTAAACAAGGAAATGCCTTGCTTACAGGCAAAAAGGCTGCAAATGCACTAATGGAACACTATGCAAATGCAAACCACATTGATATTACAACCGAACAGAAGAAAGCAATCAAAGACAAACAGATACATCATAGAAATAAAGAGACAGCAGCAGAATATATGATGGCAAATCTAACAATGGAAGAAATGGAACAGGCAATGAATACCCTAAAAAAGAAGAAATCACCAGGAAAGGATGGAATCACAAATGAAATGCTAATAGGACTAGGCACCAAGGCAAAGAAGAAACTATTAGCAGTCCTAAATAACAGCTGGAAGAGAGGAATAGTCCCACAGGCATGGAAGGAAGATTTACTAATACCAGTCCCAAAGAAAGGAAAAGACCTGGAAGAACCAAATGGCTATCGACCTATCAGTCTACTTAGCTGTGTAGGAAAATTAATGGAACGCATTATCAATGGCAGGCTAACATGGCATCTGGAAGAAAACAAACTCTTAACACCACACCAAGCAGGATTCAGAAAATACAGATCCACTGAAGATCAAATAACCTATATAGCTCAGGAAATAGAGGATGCCTTCCAAGAGAAAAAGCACACACTAGCAGTCTGGATAGATTTAGAAAAAGCATTTGATAAAGTATGGAAGGAAGGACTGAAAGTAAAACTGCAAAACATGCATGTTTGTGGAAAAATGTATAAATGGATCAGCCACTACCTTGAGAACAGAACTGCCAGGACAAAAGTACAAGGACAAACAAGCAAAATGATGCTGCTGGAGCAAGGTGTCCCCCAAGGAGGAGTTCTTTCACCAACATTATTCCTAGCATATATAAATGACATCACAGAAAATTTTCCAGCCAGAGTACACACATCCTCCTTTGCAGATGACCTAGCCATATGGACATCTGAAGAATATATTAGTACAGCTAACAGCAGAATACAGCAAGCCTTATTAGCGCTAGAGGACTGGTCAAAATCATGGCTAGTGAAGATAAGTGAGGAGAAAACAACATGCACAGTGTTCTCCCTCTCAAATAAAACTCAGCAACCTAAGCTGGTATTGAATGGAAAAATATTGCGCCATGAAGAAAATCCAAATTATCTAGGAGTCACCTTTGATCGTCGCCTGACATGGAAGACACAGGTTGAGAAAAATCGAACAAGAGCAAGGCAGAGAATGGCAATCATGAAAAAGCTTGCTGGTACAACGTGGGGAGCAGATGAGAAAGTTCTCAAGAAGTTATATACTGGACGGGTGAGGCCAGTACTGGAATATGGCATTGCAGCTTGGGCAACAGCAGCTAAGTCAAACTTTAACAAAATAAGTAGAGTCCAAAACCAAGGAATGCGAATCATAACTGGAAGCCTGAAGACAACGCCTATTAATGAACTAGAAAAGATCACTTGTTTACAACCAATGCAGGATAGAAGAGATAGCAGAGCCCAGCAACAAGCAGAAAAATTTAGAAGATTGACAGACCACCCTATGTACAACAGATTTAATGGTTTTGGAAAGGGAAGACTGAAGCGTAGCAACTTTGTAGAAACTGCAAAACGAAGGATTAGGGCAGATCCTATACTTAACATATCAACAGTCAAGCCCATACACAATGCACACAAGTTCCCAGCTTGGAGACAGCAGCAACTGCCTGAGATGATAGAAAACATTCCTGGTATTGAGAAAAAGAACACTCAGCATGAAACCGAAAGAAGAGAAATAACCCTAAACTACATAAAAGAACATTACCCAAGCAGGAATTGGACCCATGCATATACAGATGGATCAGCCAAAAATTCAATAGAGAATGGAGGAGGAGGAATTCTCCTAAATTTAAAAAATGGAGTGAAAAAAACACATTCAATGGCAACTGGAAAATTTTCAAGTAACTTCAAAGCGGAGGTAGAGGCTTTGAAAACTGCAGCAGAAATGCTCCTGATGGAGGAAAATAAAGAGAAGCAAATAGCTATCTTCACAGATGCAAAGTCAGCTGTCTCAATACTCAAGAGCAATAACAGCACAGAACTAACTGACCTAAGAGCAGCACTCCATGGTCTATGCCAGAAATCCAAAAAAGTTGTAATACAGTGGATCCCATCACATTGCAGTATACCTGGAAACGAAGAGGCTGACAGACTGGCAAAAGAGGGCGGACGACTACCACAGCCTGACATAGACATAACCTATAATGAGGCAAAGAGGTTGATAAAAAGCACTTATAGAACCAAATGGGAATCTGAGCATCCAGGCCATCAGAAGGATGATGCATATTACAAACTCGACCGAAGAGAACAAGTAGCAATCTTCAGACTCCGCACAGGACATAACAGGCTGAAATACCACTTGTTCAATAAACTAAAGATAGGAGATACCGATGAATGTAATTGTAGAACTGGAAAAATGACAGCAAAACATTTGCTGCAGGATTGCCCAACGTATGCAGAACAGAGAAAGATATTTTGGCCCACACCTGCTTCATTTGAGGACAAGCTCTATGGAGATATCAACAAGCTCAAGTTGACCGCAGCTTACTTTAACTACATACAGGTTGACATTTAAAGGTGCATGAAGACCCAGAGGCATGAAATGGAATATTGCTTGGATAGCAAATCCATTATGTGGAAAGTCCAAATCGAAAGCTCGCTGTGTGGGCTTCATAAAAGGTGGAAAAGTGTCCTAGTGGCACGAAATGGAATATTGCTTGGATAGCAAATCCGTTATGTGGAAAGTCCGAATCAAAAGCCCATTGTGTGGGCTTCATAAAAGGTGGAAAAGTGTCCTAGTGGCATGAAATGGAATATTGCTTGGATAGCAAATCCATTACGTGGAAAGTCCGTATCTAAAGCCCACTGTGTGGACTTCATAAAAGGTGGAAAAGTGTCCTAGTGGCACGAAATGGAATATTGCTTGGATAGCAAATCCATTACATGGAAAGTCCGAATCGAAAGCTCACTGTGTGGATGTCATCTGCAGACTGCATACTTCTGGTTTCCGGAAGAACAGCCTATGGTGAACGGAAGGCCCAATATACGGAAGTGAGGCTAAGCAGCCATGTGCAGGACGTGACGATTCCTTGGGTGAGCCCAGTACCAGAGCGCTATGTATCGGCTCTGCAATTATGGAAGCCTCCTTGGATGGCGGGGAATGCCCATGGTCTGCCCCTGCCTTCCCTTGAGGGCTGACCAGGATCTTTGGCTGTTCTATATGGACCAGCTGGGATGGGGGATAACACCACAACAGTGAGAGTCAAACGTCCTAAGAAACCCCCGGGAAGGTTAACCCGGTCAACAAATGCCCGCAGAAGTCGGATGTGTCGGCCTAACGGCGCAAGAACGCAGCTCTGCTGTAAACAGGCACAACGCAATCACATCCGAAAAAAAAACTCCGGATGAACGAAGAAGAAGAAGAAGAACTTCCATGTTTACATACAGTGGATCAGAGCAAATTAAAAGTATTCACTTTTTCAACCATTCAACATGATACTGTTTGTTTCATGATGCTGTTTACTGATTCTCACAAGCATCTTACTATTTTTTTGGTTCTTTTTCTAACTAATTTTCATCTTGTAAGAACTTTCTAATGTCTCTAATCTTTATGTGAGTTCTTGAAGTTATGATTAACTGCCTGCTATGAGATCAATATCATCATCAAATCATAAAGATGTTAACATTAATTTAGTCAATAACACAAGAAGGAGTGCTTAAATGGCAAGAGTAATAATTCAATAAATAACACAGACTATAATTTTTTAACTAACATGGAATATTTTAAATACATAACAGTAACATTATAACACCTTAGATAAATATAAGACATGCCTTAGAGGCATTAAACAAGAACAAGTTTAAAAACATGGATATGAATAATTTATATAGTGCAGTAAATAAACAAGAAGCCATTATGTTGATGATTACAATTGGGTTGACATACCAACTCCTGTGCCTTGCATGAAGTAAGAGAATGCCATACGACAAGTTGTCCCAGTGGCTGGCAGCAATGGTGAAATTAAATAAGCATAATTTCTGAAAACACCAGAGCCAGCTCCTACAGCCATGTAGTGACCTGGAGGGATTGATGAAACCAGCTGACATCAGCACAAGATGTCACAACAACAATATCAGTATAACACATCTAGAACAGTTGTTTTGAGTACCCTTGTTTTTATGTATTTATGACAGTATCCATTGCATTGTCCAAGCAGATGCCACAGGAGTGTACAGGCTCATCATCTTGTAGCAAGTGCTTTGCAGACCATCACGCCCATCAAGCCCAACAAATAGATTCTTCACCTTCTGTAAATTCACCTGCTTCCTGCATTTTCATGCCAAAGGTGTCTTGAATACCCTGAGTGCATCTTCATGCCAGCTGACCCCTATCTTTTCTTCCAGGAATCATGCATTTCTAAATCACTGTGACATTTCGTCAACATGTTGCTGTTTCTAAATCATGACGCTGTTTATGAAGCAGTTTTTCTTCAATATTCAGATCTTGTAGAATGCCAGTATTTGTCTTTTTGGTCCATGGCATTCTGAGAATTTTTCTATAACATTTGAGTTCAAAAGCCCTGATTTTCTTCTCAAGTACAGGATTTTCATTTGTCCTGTTCTACTGCGCCTTGCCGTTAAATTGTGCTTCAAAAAAGGCATAATCCAGTGATGAAGTTATACCTCTCCATAGTACAAAGCCTGAGCTGAATTGTAGAGATCATGTCTTGCTCATGCAGTATCCATCTCTTGGTCTGCCTAGTTTACTCCAGTGGAAAAGAAACACCAATATATCTGGAACAAGACAAGCCACAGAAGCTGCTGAAGCAATGCCCTAACTCTCCACATGTTAGAGCTTGTCTCCTAGACCAGTTACTGACCACAGCTTAGGGCCTGGTCTGCCCTGCCATGACTTTTAGTCTTTAGGTCGCTTTTCATTGCACTAGGATTAGTCTTGTACCCTCCCAACTGAGATCCTCCACCCGAAGCCATTGGCACAACGTGGGGTGTTGCGTTTGGTGAGCACTGCTGTCCTCTTCTACTACAGGTCTAAGAATTCACAATGGAAAATAAAGACACTCAGAGTAAACAAAGCATATGAAAATAAGCTGACCCTTGGTTAAATTCACTTCAAAATATGGAAGAATATGTGTAGAAAAATAGCCGAAAATTTACATCAGGAATGAAGAGAGATACATGAAAACAACAATTAAAAAAGGAATTTTCATACCAAATGGGTCATCTGAGGAAAGAAAAAAATATTTAAAAACATTCAATCAGAAATTTTAATGTAACATCCACACTGATATCTGGATCAGCAACATTGATACCAAAAATACTAACGTTACCAATAAATTACAAACATTTGTTAACAGATGCAAGCAATGAACAGAAGGACTAAGACAACAAGATGGTTTCACTAATGTAAAATTTACAGAAAGAATCAAGTAAATTCCAGTGAATCAAAGTGTAAAGAAAAAGCACTAGATAAAGGACACTAGAAAAGGAAACCAGTTAATAAATATAGCTAGACAGTCCATCTGTTGACATTCACAAGGGAAACAAAATATAGGGATGCCAAAATATACAAGAAAAAAGATGAGTAATATAGGAAAGAAGCAGAGGAACTGCAAGAGATAGCAAAGGATGGAAGAGACTGCTATGGTTGAAGGACAAAAGATACAAGAAAAGAATACTTGAAGTCATACCTGTGGATCCATTTGATAAAGTTGTATCTCTTTTTGGTAGCAACCCTAAAGCAGTGCTTGCTGACATATTTTGCCAAGCTATATAGCCTGTGCTGGCATCACGCCAACCACATGTGGATTTTTCAAAATCACAGCGGACTGTGGATATATAATAAATCACAATAAAGTGTCAAAACAAAGATCACATGTCAAACCAATCTTGATAATCTTAGTTGTAACTGTAAAAGGTATTCACAAATATGAAACCGTTTTTCACCTCTAAGCAACTAATGAATTACAATTACCTGTGATCTAGTGTTACATATTCTTCTTCTGCCCTTTCTCTCCCATCGGAGCATAGGTCCTTAAGGCAACTCAGGCCAAGCCGTTCTATGTTTTTCTGTCCCCTGTAGCTTGCTCCATGTCCTCCCACATTATTAATCTCTGTCCTTAATTCTTTTATTTTTTTGGCTGTTTGCTCACTTTGAACTCAAGTGTAGTCCAAACACATTACTTGTAGTAGCGCTGGTCTGAGTTTTGGGCATGGGTTAGCTTTCCCTTTTACCAGTGTCCTTTGCCCTCCAGCTTCAGAGGTACTTGAAATTTACATCTCAAAGTCAAGAATGAAACATTTTAGTCCAACTGGCAGGTGTAGGATGTTGAACCCACTGAGAAACAAATATACAGTTACTCACTGGCATTCACTGAAGGATAGAAAAGGAGCAGGAGTTAGAGGACACACTAGAAAATATAACAACTCAAAGTCATTATGACTACACTGTGATCTGACACCTGTTGCCTCCAGATGACGACAGCACATCACTGTAGGAACACGGAGATGCAAAGCCAACCGGGTACCCCTACAGAATAGGTGTCTTGATTAGCAAGGTCTATAATTCACTTAAACCAACAGCTATGAAATATGGATAGTATTCACCTCCAAACATTTAAACAGCACCATATATTTCAGAAATGTATAATAAGCAAAGCATCACCATCATCAAGTGCCATGCAAATAAGCATGAGCAGTCATGTGATCACCAAAGACATGGATCAAGTCTGTGTTCTTGTCATGCCATACAATATGGCCAAGCTACCCATTTATATCTTTGCCTTCCTTTTGCTCTTTTTCCATCAATCTTGAGCAAGCATTGGTCAAATAATAAACACAATGTACAGTAATCATTAGCTGTGCCTATAGAAGTCAAAGATGTATTGAATGTTGCCACTGTATTGCTAGTTGAACAGGCAAGGCAAACATACCACAATGGGCCTCATCAGAGCCATCCTTGCAGTCAGATACAAAGTTGCACACCAAGGACTTTGGAATACAGTTTCCGTTGGCACACATAAAGTTTGATCCACACTTTGTTGGTACTGTTGTTGCTGATGGTGATGCAGTGGGAAGAGTGGCTGATATGAAAAAGAAAGATTAATTTTGTTAATACACTGGTAGCAATACATTTCAGATTAATATTTTTATTAGAATATATTTTCAACAAAGTTGTAACCTTAATTGGCACCTTTCCGTCTTGACAGATGATAGTTTGGTACATTGTGCTTCAAAAAGGCTTAATAACTACGACCCATGATGGTGGCGAGTGTAGCTGGTAAGGCCAATTCTTGCTGCAAATGTTTGCCCACAGTAGATGCATGTGAAAACATGGTCATTTCCACCATTGTGCACCATCTTATGTCTCTCACGCTCTGTGTGTGCTTTATCTGCAATCATTCTCTCCTTTGTCTTTATTCCATTTCTGATAGCTGCCCTCCATGCAACACGTTCAGCGGCGACTTGCTCCCAATGTGCATTATCAACGCCTGTATCAATCATGACCCGCTTACACACATCTTTGTATCATAGTAGAGGCCAACCCTGAGATCTCCTACCCGTCTGTAATTCACCAAAAAAGATGTCCTTTGGTATTCTACCATTATCCATCCTCCTAACATGTCCTATCCATCTAAGTCTACGAAGGCTGAGCATGGAATACACCGTCACACAACCTGATCTTTCCAATACTTCAGTATTTGTGATTTTGTCTTGCCACTTAATACCAAGTATTCTTCGCAGACACCGCATATGAAAGCTGTTTAAACGTTTCTCTTGACGTGAGTAAGTTGTCCAGGTTTCACTGCCATAAAGAAGAGTACTAAGGACACAGGCTTGGTAGACGAGGACTTTTGTTTTGGCAGTGAGCTTCCTGTTCTCCCATTACGCTAAAATGCCAGGACTCTGGTGTAGGTGGGCAAGAATGCTCCTCCTCCACATCTCCTGCTCTCTAGCATATGCATCAACATATGTGTTGACATCTTTCCCTACAATGATAACAAACTGTCTAATATCCTCCCTTTCAGCCTTTCTCTTTCTGTTGTTGTTTTTTTTTTAATTAATGCCTTAATTGAAAAATTTCAAAATGTTACCACTTAATGAAATTATAGAATGATTTATTAAAGCCCTTACTTCCGGCAGATGCAAGAACACAGCTGTCTGATAGAGAAATGTCATCTACCCCAATATCACTTGTGTAGCTTGGACCAGCGACTCCTTCAATGACAATCTGTGTTTGAAAAATAAGAAATAAACCAGTTGACATAAATGTCAGACGTTTTATTCATCATTATTTGATGTCTATTATTATTATACCATGGATGGACAGGGGGGGGGGGAATGAGAGAGACAGCCTTTCTACAAATAAACATAAACTTTAAATTGTGTACATAAATTAGACATAAATAGTAAAAAAAATTTTGGGTAAGGTATGAGGAGAAAGAAACTAGAAAACTTAGTGATTACTGGAAATCTTGATGGGGACAGAGCAAGGCAAAGACAAAGAGATAAGCATCCAGGATGGATGGCTTGGCCAGATGGCATAATCAGGACAAGAACACAGACCTAATCTAAAACTGACAATCATGTGATCTGGTGAATCATGACCTCCCATGCTGATCAGAATGGCACATGATGGTGAAAAATGTTTAAATGTTTTGGTTGTCAACATCACATTTCTCTGACCAGTTTGTGAATGCCATCTGATTTTTAATAGACTGGTTGATTAGTATTTCTGTTGACTGGTTAGTTTTTCATGTTGGCTGATTAGTTTTTATGTCTAATTAGTTTTCCTGTTAACTGATTAGTTTTTTTCGCTGATTAGTTTTTCTGTTGACTGATTAGTTTTTATGTCTGATTAGTTTTCCTGCTGACTGATTAGTTTTTCTGTTGACTGATTAGTTTTTCTGTTGACTTATTAGTTTTTGTGTAAAGGAGTTGTTTTCACAAATCTATGCAACACATGATCAAAAATGCCACAATAGAAAAATTCATGATGTAAACATTCTTGCACAGTGAACCATAAACTGCCATTTATGTATTTTTGTTTAATAAATAATAACTGTGGCTCACTGTTATGTTCTACTTTATACAGTTTTAACTGTGACTCATCATAATGTTCTTATTTCAGAAAGTTATAATTATACCTCAGACAGCTTATTTCAGACAGTTATTACTGCAGCTCATTATAATTTTCTTACTTCAGGCAGTTGTACTGTGACTTGTTATGTTCATATCACAGACATTTATCACTGTCATTCATTATATTTTATTTCAGACAGATATAATTGTAACTGTAATAATGTTCTTATTTCAAAAGGCAATAATTGTGACCCATAATGATGTTCTTTATTCATACAATTACAACTGTGACTCATAATGTTCTAATAACAGGCAGCAGTGATTTTGACTCATTATAATGTTCTGACTTCAGATAGTTATATGATTTATTATAATGTTCTTGTTTCAGACAATTATAACTGTCACTCGGTTATAAACCAGGCAGCTGATTTTGTACAGCAAACAACTATCAGAAGCAGGAGGTAGTGCAACAGCTGACATAGAGAGATAAACTTGCCTGAAATTTGGATGATACCGAGAGTGGAATATCCTGGCGAATCCACCTCTCACCCAGATCACCGGAACGCGTAAATATCCGATTCAGAGTTCCATTGGCTGCTGTTCTTGTGTAGACATTGAATGTTCCCATGTTGTACCCATACATATAGTAAAACAGTCTCAGCTGAAAATAGTCAGTTCAATAATCTATCACAAATATCACCAAATCGAAACATCTCTTCTATTGTGACAATGTGTTCATAGCCAGGTGTATAAATAGTCATTCATAAACAGTACCTGCTGAATGCCTTTACCTCCCATGACATTCCCTGGTACTCACGTCAGACTGTCTTGACCTTGGAGCTCTGGTGAATTAGTCTAAGAACCACATTGGTCATAAAAATGCCAATTCTGCCAGCGATTTTCTCACACCTCTGTGGTCAATATAATGAGGCTGTGGCTGCTTAACCCCAGAACTGAGGTCAAAGACAATTAATTCAACCCAACTACTACTAGGCATTCAAGTATGAACCTCACTGTTAGTTGGTCAGTGCAAACATGACCATTCTCCTATGTTTCCCACTACAAATGTAGCCAAACTAAAACACTGACACTGTTCACAGCCAGGTGCAAATCACCTTCTCCAATGGCTCCTGCTACAAATATCACCAAACAAAAACACCTTTTCTGTTCTGACACTGTATTCCCAGCCAGGTGTACAAATCATCATTCTCTCTTGGCTTCTGCTACCAATCTAACCAATCTGAAAAATCCTTTATATTCTGACATGTTTTTGGTGTGAGCACCAATCATTTTCCATGGCTCCTGCCATAAGTCTAGCCAAACTCAAACACCTCTATTATTCTGACATTGTGTTCTCAGGCAAATGCATAAATCACCATTCAACCTTGATTCCTGCTTCAAATCTCACCAAACTGAAACACCTTTTCTGTTCTGATGTTTGCAGATATGTGAACAAATCACCATTTTCCTATGGCTTCTGCTATAAATCTAGTTGAGTCAAGAACCAACATCACAGCACTCAGGACATTCCCATATGCGTTCTGTCCTCATCATCAATAACCAGCAAAGAGTTCCGGTACTAATGGTACTTGTTGCAATCTGAGTATATATCCACATACTGCATGTTGGCCAGATCCATTGGTTACTTCCTGTCACACCATACTCTCTCGGCAATGATGGTGTATCTGCTCTTTCACACTGTACAATGATCTCAAAGAGCATTGACCATATCTGCACTAATATCCCACCCAGCTGTAAAGACCCAGCCAATTTGCCTGCCTTCTTAGTTCCAGAATCACCAGCATACCCTGGGGAAAAGATCCAATGGATGCTTACTATCTTTGATTTTTTAATTGAAGCCTGCCACACTGAATAAAGCATACTTGTCTTCACCACACTCAGCATGTTCTGTGAATCCGTTACAATCACATGTGTGTGCTGTTTGTCCTTCACTCAAGTTCAATGTTGCAGTGACTGCCTCCACCTCCATCTAAGATTATATTTTGTGGTATAATATCCCCAGCTCTCCAGCACTAAACACCATCTATTAACCTTCGGTTACAAATGAAATTTGTAATCCCACATACTGTGTTTGAAACACAGCTGCAGATTATCTGGAAGCAGACCAACTTGCGTTGGTTTCCATACAAAGGTATGAGTGCCGGTCATTCAGAAAGCAATGGCAAACTACTGAAAGTAAACTTGCCAAGAAATCACAAACAGCAAAAAAAAAAATGCTGGGGTTGACTGCGACTTCCTGTAAAGGATATGCAACCAAAAAATGTATCCCCACAGCACTTATTTTGCCTCTTATCAGAGCTGTGTAGAAGATTTGTGCATCAGTTGTTGCACCTCCCATCTAGTGCTGCTCATTGGCCAATCCCTACATTCCTGATCCAATGTGATTATGACTCTGTAGAAGTCTGACATTTCCTCTCCTCTCCCAATGTTTTTGAGCATACACATTTCTCTGATTGTGTCCTCTATCTGAGCCATCCATGATTTCTCTCTTAGCATGCGGTCTTTAACTGTGTCCACTACTTCATGCAGGGGTGTTCCTTGTCCATGGACACTCCAAGATATGACTCAACATGCTGCACAATGAGCTTGTCCACTGTAAATTTAGTCAAACTCAAACACCTATTCTATTCTGACACTGTTTTCCCAGGCAGGTGCATAAATCACAAATTCTCCCATCGCTCATACTATAAATCCTGCCAAACTCAAATATCTTTTTTCTTCTGACAGTGTGTTCATAGGTAGGTGCACAAATCACCATTCTCCCATGGCTGCTGCTACAAATCTTGCTAACGTAAAACAGCTTTTCTATTCTGACTGTTTGTAGATGTGTTAAAAAATCACAATTTTCTCATGGCTCTTGTTACAAATCTAGCAAGAATGAAACTGAAATGCTTTATAACACAATACACATCTGCTTTACTTTATTTATATAAACAGATGAATGACACTGTAGAAATAAAGAATTACCTGACATGAATTGCCAATAGTTGGCATTATGACTGGACTTATGACTCTGGCCTTATATCCAGGTTTTGTTGGAGCTGATGTTTCAATGTAGATGTAGTGACCTGAAAATTCAATATGAGAACATTTTCTGTCTTTTAGTCTGCAGGTTTTCCCCCATTCATTTGTACTTTTCAAGTAAAAGATAGCTATGAATAAAATATGAAAGGTGATTAAGATTTTAAGGGCCAATGAATGAAAATTTTCATAACAATTTAAATATTGGCACTTTGCAATCTTGATAGACGATAGTTTGTTACACTGTGCTTCAAAACAGGCATAATAAACACAACCTATAGTGGTGGGGGGGGGGGGGGGGATGGAGTTAAACCTCTCCATAGCACAAAACCTGGGCTGAATTGTAAAGACCATGTGTTGCCCATGCATCTTGATCACTTTCTCCGCCTGCCTAGTTTATGCTAGAGGGAAGGTAACACCAATGCATATAGAACAAAACAAGCTGCAGAAGCTGCCGGATCAGCAAAGCAATGCTCTTACTGTCCATCTGGCAGAGCTTCAAATCTGACCAGTTGCCAACCAAAGCTTAGGGCCTGGTCTGCCCTGCCATGACATTTAGACTTTAGGTTGCATTTCCTCACACTAGGAAAAGGTTTGTACCCTCCCAATTGCACTCTTTTGTCAAAAGTCATTGTGTCTAGTTTGGTGAGCGCCGCCCAAAATTTGGTGCTAACAGAAATCAGGCAGTACCGTCTACTGTTATATGGTAGGTCAGTCATATCTCACTAAGACTTGACAACAATTTAAATATTCTATTCAAATTCACCAAAGAAATCAAATATGAAATAATGTACAATAGTATTTAATGTTTAAATAAAAAAATAGAACAAAAATATGAGTACTAGGAGCATGAATATTTCCAGCGACAACATGCGGGTGTAAACCTTGGAAATGTAACAAATCAGCTGAATAGTACATATGTACCTCTGAATATAAATGTTAGTGAAGAGTGTTACAATTTAACTGTAATCAAAAAAGAACAAACAGATCTATCCAGCAAGCACTCAATCTTCAGAAGACTGGTAACTAATACAAATAACACTGGAAAATTAAGTATTCAGGACATGGGAAGAGATATGAATGTCTGGAAAGCATCATTATGGATGAAGGCATACCAGAGAAAGCAGAGAAGAAGAAGACCACATGACAGATGGATTCAAGATGTGAAAATTTGCACGTAATAGCCATGAAGGCAGAACAGCTGGCTTAATATAGAAAGGGATTTCGAAATACTGTTACAAAAGAAAGTTCTGACAGGACAAGGCACTGGATGATGAAGATTTAATGCTTATGCTTAATAAACATAACAATTGAAAAATTCTCATAAAATTAATGAAATAGTTTTGAAAAAAGAAGAAGCAAGATATGAAATTACAACAAGAAGCAAGTGAGATCAATGTCAGCAATGGTTTGAATAAACAGATTGATGGTTTGAGCATATCAAAATTTAAAAAACACAGACTTATGTTCAAACATGAACAACATTTCTATTAAGTTTCAATAGCAACAAAGAAACAGGCAGACTCTGCAACAGATAATTTCACATAATAGGAGAAGCAATATCACCTTCATGTACACTTCATCATCATATGCCATCCCTGTAAGTGTGGGTGTCATGGTATACTATCTCACAGTCACCAGTCTTGGATCAGTTCTTGGTCCCAATTTTGCCAGATGGCAAAGCCAACCATTATCTCTAGGTTTCTCTTGCTTTTTTTTCCCATTAAATTATTCAGTTGTGGTTTTCAAGTTCATTTCCCCCATGTGCAAAAAAAAAATAAAAATACTGTCTATGACTAATCTCTCTAATAATTTTTTTTCTTGAAGGAGCATTTGCACAGTCCACATGACTCTTCCTAAACTGAAATTAAAATGTATAACGGGCACAGCAGAAAGAAGAAATAACAAATGTACAAAAGGCAGAAAGAAGAAAGAACAAGAACACATTTTAAGGAAAAGAAAAAAAAATACCTCTGCTTGTTCCTCGAGTGTGGTCTCTAGTGGGTCCAGTGTCTGTAGAACTGGTTTCTCCTTGAATTCTGCCCCAGTCAAAATCATCAGTATTGTCCTGAGTCCATGCACCAAAACTGTACTCAAAGTCTGTGCGAAGTGGGAAGTTCTCTGAAACAGAAAAAGGCACAAATGATGTAATGTAGATATAAAGATTATTAATTACCAAATGACTTCAATGTTCATTAAATACAGGAGGTTCTCTATTTGTGTGTCCAATGCACTCCTAAAATCTGCATATTAACAACACATAAGTAACATAGCTTTGTGTCCTTAAGCTATCTTGTGTATATGAAATTGTGTGTATATTATTTTCTTCTTTATCATCATCATTAGAAACCAGTAGAGTTTAATAATTAAAAGACATGAGTTGGAAATACTACAGTGGCTAGTTTACACTGAGTGTTGCTACATCCGTCATAGTACCCTTAAATCCGGGATGGTTAACCCGGTCAACAAATGCCCGCAGAAGTCGGATGTGTCGGCCTAACGGCGCAAGAATGCAGCTTTGCTGTAAACAGGCACAACGCAATCACATCCGGAAAAAAAATCTCTGGATGAACGAAGAAGAAGAAGTACCCTTAAATAAATACTATATTTGTTTGCTTAACTGAGTGTTGATGCTTCTATCATGACACCCCTACATGAAGTAGTATGATGGCTAGCTAATACAGTTTTGGTACTTCCATAATATGTCACCTTACATGAAATAAATTATGGTTAACTAACACTGAATATTGGTTAAGTTAGTTGCATATCCTTTACAGGATGTTGCAGTCAACACCACCATATTTTGCTGTTATGACCTCTTTGCAAGTTTATGTTCAGTAGTTTACCATTGCTTTCTGATCGACCGGCACCCATACCATCTTGTAAAAAACCAACGCAACGCGGCCTGCTGCCAAATCACGCGCAGCTGTGTTTAGAACGTGGGTATATAGGATCACGAACTGCATCCGTAACCCTTTCGCCACGGAACTGGTACCTCTGTAGCAGTACCCCTACTTGAAGTACTATGATGTCAGGCTAATACAGAGTTGGTAATTCGTAATATGTCACCTGACATGAAATACAATGATGACTAACAGTGAATGTTAGTACCTTCGTAACAGCACCCCTACTTGAAGTACTATGATGGCTAGCTTACACCGAGAGAGTTGATGCGACAAGCACTGGAAATACATAGGTGACTACCTTACACTAAATGTTGGTACTTCCATCATAATACATTACGATTCATGATAGAGCTGTGGTCGATTTGATGATGCATGACTGAGTTTTGGTTAATTTAATGATCAGAAATATGCTGGACAGATAATATTTAGAAATGGACAAAGAAAGCCATGGCAGAAACTGCAAGAGATAGTCACACTGGAAACAAACTCATGTACAGTGTGGGGTTATGCTCCTACCATCTCCTGGGTTATAGCAGAAGGCAAAACAATTCAATAAATTCAACTTAAAAGTACTCTTTTTAAAAGGAACTGTCTTATATCCAATGTCGCTTTAAAAAAGTGCGAAATTGGATATAAGACAGTTCATTTTAAAAAAGAGTACTTTTAAGTTGAATTTATTGAATCCAATGTATAACAAAACAGTGCATTGAAGGATATCTGACCAATTGTTGTTTCAAAAGCTAAAGGGACACAGGAAACATGAATCGGAGATCTATACTTACTGCAAGATGCTTCATCGCTGCCATCTCCACAGTCATCTACAAAATCGCATACATTGTTCCTGTTGACACATGATTTCCGAGCACATGTGAACTGACTGGCTGGACAAGATGTCTGAACAGCTGAAAACAAAAATCAAACTTATAACTAGAAATGTGTGTTTTGTCAACAAAATAATCTTAGAAAATTTAACATCAGCAAGATGCTGAGGCCTTTGGCTGGTTTTGTAGCATTCTGTTCACACTTTGGCACTGGTATTTGTCTTCTATTGTTTGCCTCAGTTGCATATATCTTCAGTCTGAGAAGTATCTGCATGTCTGTGCATTGAAGCTGTTTATGGATAACTCTCCATTGATTTAGGAATTATTCAAACTAAACTCTTAACTTATGCTTCATAAAATCACTAAAAAGCAGAAACAACATTCTTTAAAAAAATGCAGGCTGCCAATGGAGCTTTAATTAGGCGTATTTTTTTTTAAATTTTAAAGATGTTTTAAAAATGTTAAATATTTTGGATAGTTTTGCCAGATTGATTTACAGATATAAAATTTTAAAGACAAATTATGGAATACTCATGATAACCTTGGGAGCCGCAGTAGCATAGTGACTAGACGCTTGCTTGCCACACCGCTGGAAATGGGTTTGAATTTGTACTGAGGTAGATTTTGAAAACTGACCCGTGTTTCAAGGTCATTATTATCATCCAGTGCCTTGCCGGCTGGCATAGGAGATCATGCCTCTCCGCCAAATTATGATCTCTGACGTCATGGATCAATTCGTGTGTTGACTCCGTTCCGTGCCATGACACAAGACTGTCAAGAATCTTCTCACACTGTCTTCCTCTATCTCTTTTTTCTGCAAATATTTCCGGTTGTCACAACATGTTCCAGTTTTTGTCTTCTCATAACATGACAAAAAACAATGACTACCTCTTTCTGATGTTTGTGAAGGTGTGATAAGTTGTCTTTGTGACTCAGCTTCCCTTAAAACATCCAGATTGCTCATTTTGGCTGTCCAATTAATTTTCAGCATTCTTTTATAAAACCACATCTCCACGGCTTCCGGGGATGATTTCATCTGTTTACTAATTGTCCAGGATTCGCAGCCCAGGTCAACACAACCTCAAATGAGTACCAGAAAATGTCTTGGGAAGTGAAGACGGCTGATGTGATACTGGTCACATGACCTCTGGATTGCAGACTGGTCTATACAAATTATGGTCTGGCACCATATGTCCAATATATCTCAAGGCGTGTAAAAGGGTAATTTACTTTTACTTTTCCATTAATTTTTCTAAAAAGAAAATCAAGAAGTATTTTCATATGTGTAAAGTTGTCCCACACATGAGCATGCAAACATACAGCTTATGAGCCTGTACAAGTATACAAAATGTTGAAAGCATGCAATGCCAAGCTTACGTGGATAATTGCAGTTGATAAAGCTGATGTCATCTATAGCTATAGATCCAGTTAGACTGTACACTCTTTGGGCTCTAAACAGCACCTGAAAATTAATGTAAAATACATGTAAAACTCAATTTATGTATAACAAATATTGGAAGAAAATCAAACAAAAGTTTATAACAACAATAATGCTGACATACTTTAAATAATTATTTTATGTTATTCAGCTTCATAATTAATCTGCATAAAATGCATTCAAATTGACTTTCACTCTCTATTATAGACATCAACTATTTCAAAACATTCATTTAGATTTTCTTGATGTTGCATAAATTGCCCATAATTCATAGATTTATACTACAACACATTCTACGTAACAAGAAGGTTTTTCTGTCTGCTGGTAATTATTTTACATCAGGCAAATATCTGCAGGATCTGGATAAAAGCTGGGTCTGTGGCGAAGGAGTTACAGATGCAATTCAAAACACAGCTGTGGGCGATTTGGCAGCAGATCCCCTTGTGTTGATTTTTATAAAATGGTATCAGTGCCATGTCGTTCAGAAAGCAATGGCAAGCTACTGAACGTAAACTTGCCAAGAAATCACAAACAACCAAAAAATGCTGGGACGGATGGTGATGTCCTGTAAAGGATATGCAGCTAACTGGATGAAAATGTCTTATCTTGTCTATCGACAGACTAAGCTATTCTCAAGCATATTGAACTATCCACTAGATTATTTGGGCCTAAACGGTTGGGTGGGGTATTGGTGCATGATAAGGCAGATGTGGTCTTGCTTGTCTTCAACTCTCTCATATGTGAACACCGCTAGTTGATATAACAACATATGCAATGATGCTTGAGTATTGGATTCAAGTGTGATTCCAGCTAACAGAAAGATACTAGGAGCCAAATCAGACATATCTACAACGAATGTGTTAATGGAATGGTCAGCATCTACACTTTATAACATATGCTGAAAGAGACAGAGCATCTATGAATGTGTCCAGTGTGATGATGTCAGTTCTTGAAACCTAAATTAAGAACAAGAACAGAGCACATTATGAGGCATAAAGCAAACCTATGGTCACAAACAGAACTGTTTACCTTAAAAGGCACAGCTACATGACCAAGATCAATGGTTGCCTTAATCCAGGTGTTGCCCATGCTGTAATCATTCTCAAAGATAACTGTGTCTTCCAGAGACTCTCTCAGCATGACATAAAGCAGACCAATACCTGAGGATATCAATGCTTTCATATACAACTATAGTCAAACTGTAGCATGCTTAAATATATGCTTGTGACATATCAGGATTACTCAAAAACTAAACACAAAAGAACTTTCATTCTTTTTTCTCTTATAACCCATGCCATATGAAGTGTCATAGCCGCTGCACTACCAAGGCTCCATAATATCATAACACTTGGTTTCATGTAAAACAAACATTTTTAACACTAAACCACAATCTGAATCATAAAAAAACGGATGTACTACTTTGTGATGTAAAATAAAAGACAATTAGGCATATATCGAGGTACTGTGATTGGACTTTATATTCTGCAACCAATGAAGGGTCTTACAGTTAGTATTAAACCAGATGCCTTTAAAATCCCTGACAAATATCTAAAACATGCTTTAACCATGCCAGGTTGATCCCAAAGCTCTGCAGCTGCTCAGACAAATTTAAAACTTGCCATTAGTGGCATTTGAACCCATGGCCACCCTGTTAGTAAGAAAGTATTTTCAGTTTGTAATCATATTTCATTCAGGGTTGCAATAGCATAAGTTATATTACCATATCCTCTCATGTAATAGTAAAACTCAATCTGGCATGTGGACGGGGATGGACCATAGCTGAAGTCAGTGATGACATCTGCCATGTCAGCAAATGAGCCCCCTGCTGTGGTCACATACAGGTAGTAGCCTAAGGAAAACAATACAGCATAAGTTCATAAATCAAACACACTAAAATTCAACCACATATGAAATAAACAAGTAAAATTTCACCTGTAAGCATGATAGGAATTGTAATAGAAAAACACCTGTCTGAGCAGACATACAGGGTGACCAAATAAAAGCAACAACATTAATGAACAGGTTAAATAAAATGTAACGTTAAAAAATGCATTCATCACGCTTGTTTAATAAGTTCCCATATAAGAACAACTTCAAAAGTTACGTGATAATGTTGTTTGATCTTAAGTTGCATTGACTTAATAATATTCATAACATTGTGAACTAATTTAGGAATAGGAATATTATTTTCCAAAGGAAATTGCATTCCATGTTTACCATGAATATTAAAATTATCAATAAACTTACAGAATCCTGATGTCAATAAAATAATTTGAATTAACCTTTTTATTTAATAACACTAATTGTAATATGAGTCAGATTTTCCTCATTTTTTTATAGTGAAAAGTAATCGATGCTTCTCCATGCACTGAGGTGATATTGGCACTCGATTAGTGAAGTGGTCAATATCACACCACCACCTTTACTTCCCAGAATACTATCTAGAACAGGGAGAATTATTAATGACTGTGCAGTGTTTGAAAATATTGCTGGTCCAAGTTTTGTATTTACCTATTATGTTGCATGAACTTTACAGAGGGTGAATACAAAACTTGGACCGGAAATATTTTCAAACACTGCAGTCATTAAAAATACACCCTATACCTGTTTTAGACTGGTTCAACCTGGAAGTCCAGGCCAATATTTAAAACATCCCTGCCTTGATGGTGATTCGAATATGTGACCACCAGACCAACAGGCAAGCATGCTAGTCACTGTACCAGCAGCTCCCTCATCCATAGATGGTTCTCAGAAAATTATTGGAGAAGAATAAACCAAAACCAGAATGATATGATACAGTAGAAAATTAAATACAGATCCGAAGATAAGGGAGCAATGTTGCATCGCTAGATTCCAAGTGAAATATAAATACATGATAATGAGAGACTTCCTCATTCTTTTGTCTGGAAGTTAGAATTCATTACATTTTCATATTTCCACATGAAGTATCGAGTAAGTAGGCACTTTTGAAAATCAACATATGTAAAACAAAGAGCATAATTTACCCTCTGGATTGTTCAAATGATCATATGGAGGTCCTGTATTTGAGGTTAGACTTCCATTACGTCCTCTACTCCACTGGAAATCCCCACTGCTGATATCCTGATACCTACACCAGTCATACTCAAAGCTGCAGTCACCTTCAATCATAATTGACAACATTAATTGTGATAATTCTGTGACTTTTCTACTACATATGTACAAGAAACATTTGTTACTGTTTTACATAATATGCATTAAAAAACTGTTGATTATTGATCTGTATCATATGTATTAGAAAACGTTGTTACTGTTCTATATCATTTGTATAGAAAAACTGTGACTGTGCAATACATCTATGTAAGAAATCTGTGACTGATCTATATCACATGTGCTGAAAATCTGTGACTGATCTATATATATGTATTGGAAATCTGTGACTGATCTATATCATATGTATTGGAAAACTGACTATTCTATATCGCATATACCAAAAAAAATGGTGACTTCTATATCGTTTGTATTGGAAAACTTACTAATTTATACCATAAGTATAATAAAAACACTGACTGTTCTATATTGATTTCATATGAAAACACTGACTGTTCTATATTATATGTATACAAAAACACTGTTTTATATCGAATGTATATGAAAACAAGTACTGTTCATAAGTATAAAAAACACTGAGTGTTCTATATAGAATTTATATGAAAACACTGACTGTTCTATGTCATATGTATACAAAAACACTGTTTTATATCCAATGTATATGAAAACATGGACTGAGAGAGAGAGAGAGAGAGAGAGAGAGAGAGAGAGAGAGAGAGAGAGAGAGAGAGAGAGAGAGAGAGAGAGAGAGAGAGAGAGAGAGAGAGAGGGGGGGGGGGGAGGGAGGGAGGGAGGGAGGGAGGGAGAGAGAGAGAGAGAGAGAGAGAGAGAGAGAGAGAGAGAGAGAGAGAGAGAGAGAGAGAGAGAGAGAGAGAGAGAGAGAGGGAGAGAGAGAGAGAGAGAGATGCTGTTTTCGAGCCTGTTTTCTTTGATGTTCAGATCTTGTAAAATGTCATCATTTTGTTCTATTTCTGCAATGTTCTAACATTCTAATAAGTAAATCACATTTAATCTGACTGTAAAGCTTACCACAATTGCTCTCATCAGTAGCAGTTTCAGTACAGTCTCGAACAAAATCACAGACTTTGGAAGAGCTAATTGTCTGGTTCTTTGCTCCTCCACAATGGAATGTGCCAGTACTATTCACTGAAATGACCATTATGAAAACTTATTGACAATTTGTCATACACTAAAACTAAACTAAATAACAGACTTGCAAAAGATAAATGATCAAATGTGGATGATCAACAATGCATGCTGGACAAGTCCAAGGTGCTCAGATCTCATACTGAGGTCAATTTTGAAAATCTGCTTCAATGAGGTTTGAACACATAACCTCTGGGCTGGCAGATAATCATGCAGGTCTCTGCACTACTGCAGTTCTCTGTTCCCTCTTTGTATCTGCGCAATATGACTTTTTATAAAGTGCTGTCTGTTGGTAGTTGTAATGCTAGTCAAACCATTTTACTGGTTGTTGTTTTTTTTTTTGATGAAGTCTAACTAGTATTACATCAACTTGCTATTTGTTTTAATGAAGTCAACTTGTAGTAAATCTGTTGATGAAGTCTAACTGGCATTACATCTTTTGATGAAGTTTAACCAGTATTACATCAACTTGCTTCCTAATATCAGTATTTCTTATCCTGTCTCTTGTTACATTAAGTATCCTGTGATGACATTGTGTTTCTGTTTTTATGATTTTTAACAATTATTAAAAATGTGACACTTTGAAGATTGTAACTTCATTCCACACAAAAACAGAATGGGAATGTCAGGAAACAAAAATAACTACCACTTTTATTAGAAACATTAACATGGGGCCTGAATACAAATGAGGAAGAAGAAAGAGTGTGTGTGATTTTTTTTTCCAATTAATAGATGTCAATGTTTAAAAACATTCAAATTAAGTTATCACTTTAAAACAAAAAAGACATAATAAATAATCAAGGCACAAAGGAAAGTAAACCAGCAAAACGATCTTAAAGAATGGAAAAGCGATATTGTAATACTCACTGTCCGTGCATGAACTTGCGGCAAAACTGAAGTCATCTAGAGCAATGTCAGCTAAAGCCGAGGTTCCAACCGATCCAGTCACAGAGATCTGGAATAAATCATAACTTTCACATTAGTTTAGGGAATAATAATCAGAAAAGCAAATGCATATTTATCTATGCTTTATTGTCACTAACCTCTAAACCACAGACGCCGACATATGTAGAACAAGGGAGAAAAAATACATGCAACTTTCAGCTCTGTTAAACCACAGATGCCAACATATGTTGAACAGGAGGGAATAAATCCATGAAACTTTCAGCTCTCTTAAACCATGGACACCGACATATGTTGAATAAGGGGGAATAAATCCATGAAACTTTCAGCTCTGTTAAACCACAGACACCAAGATATGTTGAACTAGGAGGAATACATCCATAAAACTTTCAGCTCTGTTAACAATTACGTTTAACCGGAACAATTTGTGCTCACCTGGAAGGTAGTGGACGCAGTGGAAGGTCTCGGAATATTAATATTGGCCTGTTGCCAGGTGTCATTCTGCGGGCCACGTAAAGTGAACACTGTGTGTGGTTTCTGATTAGCATTTGACTGAAAAGTAGGTTGTCATAAATAGTTGTAGTAATGCAGTTCTTGCCAAGTTGTCAAACATTTGCAATATTATTCAATGAAAGATATAACATGATGATCATCAACAATGGTGGTAGCCATATTACATTAAACTCATTGATTACTATAAAGCCACTGACAATACCAAACTTCATGCAGTTGAAACAGGGGTTGAGAATTAGCAGTGGCTCATCAACATTTGTTAAATGTGACCCACAAAAATGTGTTCAAAATGTACAAATTAAAGTTGTAATTTGAAAAGGATGATCTGAACACAAGACCTCAGGAGTGGCAGGAAACCTAGTCATTGTGCTACAGTGGCTATCAGTGGTCTATCTGTATATATTCTACACATTGTCTTCAGAAACAACACTTCCACTGACAGAAGATGTTTCTAAGATTGTCTAAGCTTCACATACATACATGAGAATAGATTCTAAATAGCATTTTAACTATTTTTCATGCCAATTGATGGCTTCTTAAAGTGAGTATGTTTTCATCTCACAAAAGCCTACTTTTGCCATAGTGATTCTTGTTCTAACCTCTACAAGACATCTTTCATCAGACGTTATGACAGTTCCAAGCTAGTTATCCTTATTCACCTGTTTAAGATTCTCCCATTTACTTGGATGTCACATTGTGGTATTTTATTCCTCTTGGAGATTACCATAATTTCTGGCATCTTACAGTGTAATTCTCACCCTAGTTGCTCACAGCGTACAATAACAGCATCCACTAAATGCTGTGGATTATATTCATTGGCTGCCATTACTATCCTGTAACCTGCTATGGATATGTGAAGTGTAAGGACCCTCACATTTGTGTAGGCCTGAATGTATGGGGGAATATGTGGCCAGTCATTTCCTCACATAGCGGACAAGCAAGCGCAGGCATCTAATCCTTATCTGACCATTATCTGTGTTACCTACTAACACCAATGTACCTGTATTTTACTATATTCATTCATTCATTCAGTAGCATGTCCTTTGCGGAACCTCACTCCCTTAACACCTTCCAGAAAACTTCTCGATCACAAGCAAGATGTCCCGCATCCTATACACCCATCTGGAGATCATCTGCCGCATCCTGCACCCATCTTCTATTTAGCCTTCCTCTTTCTCTCTTCCCAGGCATGCACCCCTCCATTATTGTTCTCTCCAAACTTTATTGTTTCAAGTGACCAAAACATATCAGTTTTCTTTGTTTTATCGTCTTTAATAGCCAACCTTCTTCAATATTCAGATCGCGAAGTATGGATGCATTTGTTGTTTTCTTTACCCAAGATATTCTTAGAACCCGTCTATAACATTTATATTCAAAGGCATTTATGAGCTGTTCAGCTTGTTTAGTAAGTGTCCAGGTTTTACAGGCATATGTTGCAATGGGAAAGATGCATGCTCTTAAAAATCTAATTGTTATAGTTCTATCTGTCCCACTCCATAATTTATTCAGTTGTTTTAGTCTTTGAAGAGCAATTGATAGTCGTCATTTAATTTCTTTCATTGCGTCACCATTGTTGGTAATCAATGACCCAAGATATTCAAAATGTTCCACCACCTCCAATCTTTCCTCTTTCTCCGTAGTAGTTTTATCTGTATGCATTATCTTTGTTTTTGCTATGTTAAGATATTTTACTATATACACATTCTATACTGTTGATGTTATATCCTATAATGGCAGATTCTTCTCATGTCTTTTAAATTTCTCATAATATTTTCACTATATTGGGAAACATGTCTGGAGACAATATACATTAAACAAAACATTGGAACACATAATCTCAACATACCTGTGTGGTGACATTCAAGAAACCCACACCTCCCCACATAAAGTACCAGAAAGAAAAACAGAAGAAGTCATTGGAGCCAGTCAGTGGAATCATCTGGGAGTTCAGCACAGCAATATCACCGAGCCTGCTGGGAGAACTGCTGTCCAGGTAAATGTACTGGCCTGAAAGGAACAATGTAGAAATGTACAACTCTGGAGCATGGAACTCATTGTGTATGAAGCATCTCATCACAAGTCGAACAATGAGTCCTTATATAACAAGGACCCCTTTACTCATCTTAGGTGCACTGGCTATATGGTGCTAGTGTTTTTATAGATCAATCGGCAACTGCACTCTTGCAATAAAACAGCATTTATGAGAACATGTGAATGTTGGGCAGTGCTCACTAAATCTGACACCCCACATTGTGTCAATGGCTTCAGGCAGAGGAGTACAAATGGGAGGGTACAAGCCTTCTCATCGTGCAAGGAAATGTAACCTAAAGACAAAAGTCATAACAGGGCAGACCAGGCCCTAAGCCTTGGTCGGCAACTGGTCCAGAATGGAAGTTTTGATGGTCAGACAGTTAGAGCATCGCTTTGCTTCTTCTTCTTCTTTTGTTCGCCTGAAATATGTCTATAACTGCAATGTTGTCTCTTGTATGAATCTAACAGTCTTTTTTAGTTCACCCAGCTTCTGCAGCTTGTCTTGTTCCAGACGTATGAAAAAGGGATCATGCTGCATGGGCAACACATGGTCTCTAAATTCAGCCCAGGCTGTGTGTTATGGAGAGATCTCATCTCATCTGATCATGTTCCTCTTGTACCTTGCGGTGTCAAGGTGAAGTATAAACAGTGGGAGAGATATAACTCCAGTTTACAAACTATCATATGTCAAGACGGCCAGGTGCCAGTCAGTCATAATAACATGTCAAGTATGGAGTCAATTCCATGCCTTGAGTTGTATTGGGTATATGGTGCTAGTCCCATATGTTTTATAGACCAACTGGCATTAGACGGATGATGTGGTCAATTTCACACCAGCTGCTTTCCCAACTGGCATTGGACGGATGATGTGGTCAATTTTACAATAGCTGCCTTCCCAACTAGCATTCGACAGGTGATGTGGTCAATTTTACAATAGCTGCCTTCCCAACTGGCATTGGGCGGTTGATGTGGTCAATTTCACAATAGCTGCCTTCCCAACTAGCATTCGACAGGTGATGTGGTCAATTTCACACCAGCTGCCTTCTATGTCCCAAAACATTTTCTGGTACTCATTTTAGGCTGGGTTGACCTGGAAGATCAAGTCAATTTTAAAACCAATCCCTGGGGATTTGAACACATGACACCATGCTAGAAAGCAAGCATGCTAGCCACTCTGCTACTACAGCTCTCCAACATGTATAATTTCTTTTTCTTCGCTCCTCTTTTGATGGGAGTGTGTTACACTAAGTTATGCACCAAAAAGGTCAGTGTGTCCGACTTCAGCATGCATTTGTGTAAGATTTGTTTCCTTTAGACAAATTCCATCCAAGGTAATGGGCTCTTATCTACCCGTGGGCAAGTTCTCTTTCCTAACAATTTTCAGGGCAGCAGCCTAAAGGCCTGCTCTTTGCGATTTCCAACCGCTGTGCGATTTTAACATGGCAACTTGCACACAAAACTTTCTGTAGTTTGTCCTTATCTTCTTCTTCTGCGTTCATCCGGATTTTTTTTCTGGATGTGACTGCGTTGTGCCTGTTTACAGCAGAGCTGCGTTCTTGCGCCGTTAGGCCGACACATCCGACTTCTGCAGGCATTTGTTGACCTGGTTAACCTTCCCGGGTTGTCCTTATCTGAGAATGTTAAGTGTCTGATCTCACCACCCAAGAGATCAGGGGGACGTGTAGTATTATTATAAATATATGATTCCTTAAGGGTTAATAGTAATAATGCATAACAAAGCATATAAATATCAATGTTGATGAAATCCCACCTGCTACATCACCAGTGGTGTGATCTGCGTTAGGGCCAATGCCTGGACTTGGGCCACTGTCTAACATCCAGTCAAGGTTATCTGTGGTATTTTGTGTCCAGGAACACAGGTTCCTCTCAAAATCACAGCCAAATAAATGAATACAAGGATCACTGGAGAGCTGAAATTGAGATTAATACATTTGATCTTTCAGACTAAAAGTTTCAATTAATGTATGTGATGCAGATATTTACTTTAAATAAATGAACACACGGATCACTGAAAAGATGAAATGAGAAGATCCCATGAGATTAATATATTTGGTATTTCAGACTAAATTCTAGAATTTATGTACATCTTTTCCCAACTTAGTCATCATGAACAATGTCAAGGGGAGTTTAAGAATTGCCTTGTACAGTAGGGATCAGCATGTGCTACACGACCATCATCTGGCCACTGTATGCATTCAAAGAGGTTTTTTTATTTTGTTTTGTTCGCATACCCTTTACAGGACATCGCTGTCAACATTGCATCTTTCAACTGATTGTTGATTTCTTGGCAAGATTACGCCCAGTAGTTTGCCATTGCTTTCTGAGTGGCCAACTCATATACCCCGTAAGTCACCAATGTTGCTCATGAGAATATACAGGATTACGGAGAAAGTCGCTAATCCCTAAGCCAGGGAGTTGAACAATCAAAGAGTAATACAGCAAAATAATAATGAGATCCATACAAGACATGTCAGGAAAATCAGTTGGTGACCACAATGTAAACAATTTCCATTATGCTGATGACATATCTTTGGTCACTGAAAATTAAATGCAATGTCAAGATATAATTGCAAGAGAAGGTCAAAACAAAGGACTTAGTCTGCATAACCAAATAATAGGAGTAATGGTTACTACAAATAAAAACTGTATACTTAAGAATGCAACATCAAAGTCCATGGAACCATATAATATTTCTTTACAGATTTAACATATGAATGTAAACGTTTCTTTATACGTTCATTATATGTATACAAATGCATAACATCAAACAGTTTCTACATACAAAGAGTCAATCAAAGAAGTACCTGGGCTTTATAGTACATAAGTTTGGGTTCAATAGGCCATGGAGAAGGAATTGTTTGTTGTCATGAGTGGCTATTGTATCAAACCAGACTAAAAAATGGGTTCTGCAGATTTATCTGAGAAATACATGTTTAATTTTTTATGCCAAGACCTAGTATATATGAAATCCTATCAATTAACACCACTATGGGAGTATTTTCAATGTTATTACCTCTGCTGTACTTTTTACATATACATAAAACAACACACTGCTTGTGTGCATAGAGCAATCACATTACCTCAATGTCATCCAAGGCAATGTCCCCGGTGTAGCCACTTCCAATGATACCTTCAAACACAATCTGAGGAAGTGGAATCAGCAGACAATATTTATGTTTTGAATTATATGGAACAGCACATGATGATTATGAGATGACTGAAATAAAGTGACATTAAAACAGAACATTTAAATGGTGTCTACATAAAGTACTAGAAACAGTCAGGAGTACAAACATGGTGTCTACATAAAGTACTAGAATCAGTCAGGAGTACAAACATGGTGTCTACATAAAGTACTAGAATCAGTCAGGAGTACAAACATGGTGTCTACATAAAGTACTAGAAACAGTCAGGAGTACAAACATGGTGTCTACATAAAGTACTAGAATCAGTCAGGAGTACAAACATGGTGTCTACATAAAGTACTAGAATCAGTCAGGAGTACAAACATGGTGTCTACATAAAGTACTAGAATCAGTCAGGAGTACAAACATGGTGTCTACATAAAGTACTAGAAACAGTCAGGAGTACAAACATGGTGTCTACATAAAGTACTAGAATCAATCAGGAGTACAAACATGGTGTCTACATAAAGTACTAGAAACAGTCAGGAGTACAAACATGGTGTCTACATAAAGTACTAGAATCAATCAGGAGTACAAACATGGTGTCTACATAAAGTACTAGAAACAGTCAGGAGTACAAACATGGTTTCTACATAAAGTACTAGAATCAATCAGGAGTACAAACATGGTGTCTACATAAAGTACTAGAAACAGTCAGGAGTAAAAACATGGTGTCTACATAAAGTACTAGAATCAATCAGGAGTAAAAACACGGTGTCTACATAAAGTACTAGAAACAGTCAGGAGTACAAACATGGTGTCTACATAAAGTACTAGAATCAATCAGGAGTACAAACATGGTGTCTACATAAAGTACTAGAATCAGTCAGGAGTACAAACATGGTTTCTACATAAAGTACTAGAATCAATCAGGAGTACAAACATGGTTTCTACATAAAGTACTAGAAACAGTCAGGAGTACAAACATGGTTTCTACATAAAGTACTAGAAACAGTCAGGAGTACAAACATGGTTTCTACATAAAGTACTAGAAACAATCAGGAGTACAAACATGGTGTCTACATAAAGTACTAGAATCAGTCAGGAGTACAAACATGGTTTCTACATAAAGTACTAGAATCAATCAGGAGTACAAACATGGTGTCTACATAAAGTACTAGAAACAGTCAGGAGTACAAACATGGTTTCTACATAAAGTACTAGAATCAATCAGGAGTACAAACATGGTTTCTACATAAAGTACTAGAATCAGTCAGGAGTACAAACATGGTGTCTACATAAAGTACTAGAATCAGTCAGGAGTACAAACATGGTTTCTACATAAAGTACTAGAATCAATCAGGAGTACAAACATGGTGTCTACATAAAGTACTAGAAACAGTCAGGAGTACAAACATGGTTTCTACATAAAGTACTAGAATCAATCAGGAGTACAAACATGGTGTCTACATAAAGTACTAGAAACAGTCAGGAGTACAAACATGGTTTCTACATAAAGTACTAGAAACAATCAGGAGTACAAACATGGTGTCTACATAAAGTACTAGAATCAGTCAGGAGTACAAACATGGTTTCTACATAAAGTACTAGAATCAATCAGGAGTACAAACATGGTGTCTACATAAAGTACTAGAATCAATCAGGAGTAAAAACATGGTGTCTACATAAAGTACTAGAATCAGTCAGGAGTACAAACATGGTGTCTACATAAAGTACTAGAATCAGTCAGGAGTAAAAACATGGTGTCTACATAAAGTACTAGAATCAGTCAGGAGTACAAACATGGTGTCTACATAAAGTACTAGAAACAGTCAGGAGTACAAACATGGTGTCTACATAAAGTACTAGAATCAATCAGGAGTACAAACATGGTGTCTACATAAAGTACTAGAAACAGTCAGGAGTACAAACATGGTGTCTACATAAAGTACTAGAATCAATCAGGAGTACAAACATGGTGTCTACATAAAGTACTAGAAACAATCAGGAGTACAAACATGGTTTCTACATAAAGTACTAGAATCAGTCAGGAGTACAAACATGGTTTCTACATAAAGTACTAGAATCAATCAGGAGTACAAACATGGTGTCTACATAAAGTACTAGAATCAATCAGGAGTAAAAACACGGTGTCTACATAAAGTACTAGAAACAGTCAGGAGTACAAACATGGTTTCTACATAAAGTACTAGAATCAATCAGGAGTACAAACATGGTGTCTACATAAAGTACTAGAAACAGTCAGGAGTAAAAACACGGTGTCTACATAAAGTACTAGAATCAGTCAGAAATAAAATGAGATACCTCCTTGACTTCCCGACAATGAACCACAGGATCAAGATCTGGAGAGCTCGTGCATACTTGAAAATAAGTGCAGATGAGTGAAAGAGGGGCAAATCATGGATGGGTCGGGCGGAAGATGTCAGACAGGTCTGCAGTCTTACCAGTATCAACCCCAGCAAGGAATGGGTGCTGGTGCCTCCAGCTTTTAAGTGCACTTTCTTCTGCATTATCACACTCGACAGACATTGCAGAGAGCAGAGACCCTGCTGCTGTCAATGCAGAGGTCAATGCGCTCATCTATGAACACTCAGATAGCCCCAAGTACTTATCTATACAGATGGATCTGTTGTAAAGCAGCAGAGAACTGCATGGGAATTTACAGCCCATTGAGCGGGCCAAACCGTTCAAGAATCCAGTAGTGCCCACTCCATGACCACGGGCAGCATGACGATGGAGGTGATGGCAGTAACACAGGCTTTCATATGGCTGGAATCACATCATTAAACCAACATGTTTGTACTAAGTGATTCAATGAGCATTATTCGGAAGGTCGAAGCTGGATTTGTACGTAGACAGTGGACTGAGTCACTGCGGAAGTCTGTTGTCCGTAAAGTCACCTTCATCTTCGTCCCAGGACATGTGGGAGTAGAGGGAAATGAACGAGCTGATAAACTGGCTGGCTCTGCACCCCCTGTAGATGGCCAGCCTATGGATCGTGCCGATGTTATTAACATCCTTAAAGATGTGTCAAGAACAGAGGACTTCGATGTCAGTGAATCCACATGGGTGTCCAGGATGAAAGACTTGGGAGTAAGAATTGGCACAGCCAGACACGAAGAGGTACATTGGGAAAACGAGGTGCCTCATCAACCAACACAGAACTGACACTATTAGCATATGCTGGGGGGAGGATCTGAGCACTTATGAACCTGTCCGGAGTGCAATGAAGATACCCCAACTGATAACTGATAACACACTACCATACTTGAAAGTAACAATAACACATTTGCAGACTGGAAAATAACAATATCACATTATCATGCTGGAAAGTAACCATAAAACATTATCACTACGGAAAGTAACAATAACACATGAAAATTTAACTGCAATGGGAAAGTAACAATACAAGAACAAATAAATGTACCTGGAAAGGTGTCTCAGAGACAAGATCTTGCTGAGATAACAGCCACATGTTCCCTTGATTGCCAGTTATGTTGTTGACAATTGTGTCCGCACCTTTTTCATCCCTGATGTAGACAGCAAGAGTACCGATAGTTGCTCCATACATGTGGTACCAAAACTTCAAACAGCGCCCATCTGTTGGTGGATTCACCGGACTGATAATGCGAGCGATGTCACCTTGTTGCCTTGGATATGATGCCTCAGTATAGATGTAGTGTCCTTTGTAATAACAAAATATGTGTCAAAGCATAATCATTCTGTGATAACACAGCATCTCAAATGTCTCTCATTTCTTCTTGTATGATGAATGAATATACAAAAATCAGAAGTAGACTGGTAAGCTTTTCTAGGATACAATGACAAGTGATTCACTGTATTTTTAGACCTTTGCTGCATTCCCATAAATTCACTTTAGTTTCTTCTTAAACTATTTACTGATGATAAATATTTAATAAGTATGTTCGCCAGATGTATGCACAAATGTTTTGTAATCTGATAGTTGCAATTTTTCCATAATCTGATAGTTGCAGTTGATCCATGTCAATATTAGGAAAATCAATGGTTCTAAGATATAAATAATTCACAGTTCAGGATGATGTTAAATCTGGCCAGTGGCAACCACCCTTCTGTGTAACCTTTTCATTTATAGAAATAACTGGGATAGTGTGAGCCAAAGTAACAAATGCAAGAGACAGAAGTCATTTGACTGAATGAATTAATGTAATAATCATCTGGGAAGGCAGGAATGAAAGATATATGCAATTTGTTTCAGTGGTATTTTATTGAAAGATTGTTCCCTGTGTTTGAAACTATAATCAAGATTCAATGGCAGAGTGTTTTCTATTTATATATTACAGTCTTGACACTCCAAGAAGTACTTACGCATTTGTGAAAGGCTGCATAACATACAACTATTGATGGAACCCACAGAGCACCAATGAAAACTCAGAGGGTTGCCAGTTATATATACTAGGGGTTTCAAATGAAAACCTTAAAAGTGTGACTGAAATTACAATAACCATGCCATTGACTTGTAACCTATCAATATTGTTCTTAAGGATGTCAAGAGTGTTAAGCAAGTGACATTACGGTGCAGACAAACATGGTGATGTCAGAAGAACAGTTTAAAAATAGCTGCCTAACTTTTGACATGCATCAAAGAGGAGCAGTGTTCTGTTATCCATTTTTTAATCAGTGAAGGGGTGAAACATAGAAATTCATCAGCGAATGAAGGTCCAATATGGTGATGCATGCCTGTCAGTCCAGCAAGTGAATGAGTGGAATAGAAAGGTCCGATGAAGAAGTACAGCAGGTGGTGCATGAGTGGTTACACACATGACCAAGAGAATTTTTTTTCTATAGAAATCCAAGGATTTTATCAGCGCTGGAGGACTTGCATTGAATGCAAGTGGTGCCTACATTAAAAAAATGACACATTTGTTCTTTACTTTTTCAAAATATATTCACACACACACAAAGCAAAACATTTAAGGTTTTCATTTGTATATAACTTTAATTTAACTTCTTCTGAAGTAAACAATTGTTATAATAACAGTGAGCTTAAAGAGAAAGAGTTAACTGAACAAATCTACATTAGAAAATGTTGACTTTCAATTATAATCTTGCCAAAACATACATTATCTCCCTCTTAAAAGACAACTGACTGTACAAATGTGTATTTACCTCTGCTTGTGCCATATGTATGGTCATTTGTTGGACCTGTGTTGTTAGTATATGTGCTACCATGCGTACGAGTCCAGTCAAAGTCATCAAAGAGATCCTGATCATAGCTGCACATGCCATCATCCTCAAAGTCACAAGTGGCTAGGAAAGAAAGCAGAAACAAGATTTATGAAAGCAAGTCTTAAATGATACGAACCATCAAATTTCAGCAGAGATTTTATTACTGACTGTAGATAAGCAATTTGTCCAAGCATTTATGGTGTTGGCACATGTCTATTACTGCTGAAAAGGATCATATTATCATCTATTATTCCATAGGGGAACTGGAGGTGGATGATGAGAACTATAAATGCCTGGAAATGTTTTGCTCTGAGGGCAGAGGAGTGCCCACTGTCAACCAGACAGAGACAACTTGGCTTTTGACTTTATTGCATAGCATACCACTTGTTCAATACAGTTATCAGTTGGGGTATCTTCATTGCACTCCGGACATGTCCATAGGTGCTCAGATCCTCCCCCCAGCATATGCATCATCATCCGGTGGCTAATAGTGCCAGTACTGTGTTGGTTGACGAGGCGCCTTGTTTTCCTGATGTACCTCTCGCGTCTGGCCATGCCGATTCTTACTCCCAGGTCTTTCATCCTGGACAGCGATGTGGATTCACTGACGTCAAAGTCCTCTGTTCTCGCCATATCTTTGAGGATGTTAATAACATCGGCACGATCCATGGGCTGGCCATCTACAGGGGGTGCAGAGCCAGCCAGTTTGTCAGCTCGTTCATTTCCCTCGACTCCCGCATGTCCCGGGACGAAGATGAAGGTGACTTTACGGACAACAGACTTCCGCAGCTACTCAGTCCACTGTCTACGTACAGATCCAGCTTCGACCTTCTGAATCATGCTGATTGAATCACTTAGTACACACACGTTAGTATAATGCTGTGATTCCAGCCATATGAAAGCCTGTGTAACTGCCATCACCTCCATCATCATTAACTGCTTAATGTCCACCATGCCAGTAGTGATGACACTTATGATATCAATTCCTTAAACAACATTCTTTTGAATGTTCTAGCACTACTAAGTTGTCTCATACTTGAAAAATTAAGCTAGAACTCCAAGAATCCATTTCTATAGCTTTGAGTTATATTACTCCTGACTGGTAGAAAATGTACAGATAAAGTAGTTCCATAGCAGATACTGCCATTAGGGTATGAAGTGTTAGGTTTTTACATATTCTAAGCCATGGCAAGCAAGGTAGGGTGGTCAGCTCCCTTCTTTCTCACCTTTTCTTGTCATAAAAAGTTAGTTGCATATCCTGTACAGGTCGTCAATCAACTCCAGCATTGTTTTGCTGTTTGTGATTTCTTGGCAAGTTTACGTTCAATAGTTTGCCATTGCTTTTTGAATGACCGGCACTCATACTATTTAATTAAAACAACGCAAGGCGCTCTGCTCCCAAATTGCCTGCAGCTGTGTTTCAAATGCGGCATGGAGGATTACGAATTGCACCTGTAGCCCCATCATCACAGAGCCAGCTCTTGTCAGAAAATTGTCTGGTACCCATTAGTATGAAGCTGGGTCGACCCCAGAGCCACACTGACTGGAAAAAATCATCTTGCCTCTGGGGACTAAACCGAAGACCACTGTCTTGGTAGGCAAGTGCACTAACGAAAACATCATAGCAATTATTTTGCCTGTTGTGCATACATTTCTAAGCTCCTAACCTCTGGTCTACAAACCTGTCAAATACTGATCAAACACACCACTGAAACCATACACTAGTTTACACAATTACAACTGTGTGTTATTTAATTATATCAAGATATTTCCTCATAATGCACAGAGTGATGTATTGTTGGTCTTCCTATGATTTGTCATGAGACGGTTTCATTGGGTCATATATTGAACAACCCAGTTGATCTTGACACAAGGCCATGCCACTGGACTTTAATGTACAATAAATCATCATCATCATGTGCCATGCCAATAATCCTCACGTGATCACCAGTCTCAGGTCATTTATTAGTTCTTGTCTCAGTTACGTCATGTGGCCAAGCCATCCAGGCATTTATCAATGTTTTCTTCTTGGTCTTTTCTCAACAAGTTTGTCATATGTCACTAAGTTTTCAAGAGCATACCTCTACTTGACATGTCCAAATAATCTGCTGCCTACATTTAATTTCAATAGCCATTTTACAATTCTCATCCGCTTCTAGAACTGCCTCAATTGTTTTTCTAAGTGAAATGCAGTTATCAAAAAAGTGAATCATAAGAGCATGACAGTAACAATAATAATAATAAGATTAACCTGTTGGAGGACAAGGGCCATCATACACAAAAATATCATCAATGGCAATATCTCCTCTGTAGCCAGCTCCTGCCAGACCTTCAAGTACAACCTGAAGAAACAAACATCGTTGAATATAATCACCTTTCCTACAACCATCAATAATTAAATCATCAATAATACAACCATCAATAGTTCTACCATCTAAGACTTTTTATTGCATATTGTCTAGCGCCAAGTGGGTGAAGTCGCTATTGTTAATTCACTCTTGCTGGTAAGTGTAGCAATGTGGGGAGACGGAGCTTGCATCCCATGAGCAGATGTGTTGCTTTGAATGTGACATTTTTGTGTTTATTAAGAATACCCTTGATGTTGTCAATCCCTAATGTTCTTTGTATACCCCTAGCTCTACGCCTGGATCTTTTTTCTTTGTTTTGCTCTTATCAATAGTGTATCAGGATTTATTCTTATAAAAAGTTCAACTTATTTTCTTTGTTCTCTCGACGAATTCGATACATGATGTTTCGTCTAATATATGTTTGCCCTATCAAGTGTCACAATAGCTTAGAAATTATCACAATGGCTTAGAAAGAAATGTAATGACATAAGGCAGTAGACGACTAACACAAAGGTAGACATGGGACATTAAAGACACCTGGGGCATAAAGCGCAAGCGGATGATTAAGTTTGTGGATGATTAAACACAAGTCTAAGTTAAGAATATTCAAATTTGGTAAACTCAAAACAATGGAACACGATTTTTTAGCAAAATAATTTATCCAGTACTACAACTATCAAATGTGTCTAAAAACGACAAGATTTGTCACCTTCACATAGTTATTTGCAACTCCAAGTTCAACTGCGGCATTGAGCCACATAAGACCTTGCTCTCCATGCTTGGTCCAAATAGCAGATCCAAGAGTGAGGGGAACTGTAGCATTGGCAAGATATACATTCAGCCTGTTAATGTTTGCTCCGTGCATGTGATACCAGAAGTTCAAGCAGCGGGGACCAGAGTTGCGGAACTGTGGGCTCACTAGCCATGCTGCCGCTTGGGGAGCTTTGTTGGAAGCATCAATGTGAATATAATGTCCTGTGAGAAGGAAATTTGGAAGGTTTTAGTTAGCTGTTTGTTGATTACCATAACTAAGAATACTACACAATCTGATAACATATTTTAAAAACAAATATAACAATGAATTCAAACATACTAAAGGTCATTTCCTGTAGTATTTCAAAACTGCATTAAGTCTACATTAGTTAGTGTCATTTTAGTGTCAGCTGTCATGCTTTTTGCTCTGTAATACCGTTGATGTCTGCCCAATACTTTGATATACTTTGTTGCCTTAATGCTTAATGTTCTGTTTTCTTCATCTATCATATCATATTATGCTAATTAAGTAATTAATACTTATGCTAATTAAGTATTTGCAGTCTTTCATTTGTTTTAGCTGTTGATTTTCCTTGGATCTTGTTTTGATCACAGCTTTCTGTATTTTAATTGATGATGAAGAACAAGGTCACTGTATTTCAGTCAAAGTAAATAACCCGTTTACACACTTTAGGGTGCACTGGGCATATATTGCTAGGCCTATATTTTTATACACCAATCAACTCTCGGTGGATAATGAGGTCAGTATCACACTGGTCACCTTTACTTCCCAAAACGTTTCCTTGTACCAACTCATTTTAGGCCGAGTCAACCTGGGAGCCTAAGACAACATTTTTAATCTGCCCCAATGTGGATTCAAACACATGACCACCAGGGTGGCAGGTGAGCATCTAGCAGCTCCCACTGTATTTTGGACAAACCCATAAACACTTGGTCTCTCCCAACAGTAATCAAAGGATGTCGATGCTGATTGGCCCTACTGCAAGCTGTTAGCAATGCACCAGAAACATCCTCACTTACGTTTATTGCAATCAGTTCCATACCCGACTCCACACTTCAACAGTTGCAATGCAGATAATTCATTGAGAGACGTGTCACCATATACTCAGCTGTAATTTATTGCCTGTAGTATACCTCCTCTGTTTGTCATCAATGTCCCAATGATAGGTGAAGCTAGCATATGATATGAAACAATATGATCTGTAGTAAACACATGTTAATGCAGTGTGCTCTGTCAAACTGAATCCTACCTTTCGTGTTTCCTAGAGTGTGATCAAAGCTTGGACCTGTGCCAAGAACAAGTGTACTTCCCTGTGCCATCGTCCAATCAAAGTTGTCAGTAGTATCCTGAATGTACCGGCATGTGGTGTTTGTTTCAAAGTCACAGGATAAAACAGACAATATTGCTGAAACACACACAAAATTCATCAACATGTGATTTGCATTTCTATAATAACAATATCATAGCTTATCCAGCTTAATTTTCTATGGTAATTGAACAATTTTCATGGCAAATCTTGCAGCAGTTAAATATCTTATTTTTAGCTTCAGCCCTTAAATGTGGAAGTAAAAGAAAATTACATCATTACATTTTCAATTAACAAGTTTAAGAACATTCTCAATTCAAGATTTATGACAAATGACATGCTAGCAATACCTCACACTTATAACTTGACTGAATGAAATACTCAATTTTAAATTATTTCTAATCTAACTTGATCGAACAAAATCCTCAATGTTAAATTCCTTCTAATCTACTAATGCTTACTCTTCTTCTTGGATATGTTTCTGCGCCTGTATGGCTTTTGACCTCAATCAGTTTTTCAACTGTTCAGTAGCACAGATTTCTCACTCCAGTGTACAATTCAGAGTATATCTAATTACTGTTGTATGTTCAAACAAACCAACAAACTAGGACAAGATGACAGAGAAGTTACTACACCAGCCTCTAACATGATGGGACATGGGTGTTAATCCTGACAAGGGCAGTAATAGTAATATATCAGAGGCAAGATCAAAATCCTGGCCTGTACACTGCCTTTTCAGTGGTATAGTGGTAAGTATTCCTACCTGATGCATGAAAAACCAGTGTTGAATTCCCCGCTGAGGAAGCAGACTGAACCAAGACTGAGGAAGCAGATTAAATGATGTGGAAATTTTTTTCCCCCCAGAAATCGGTCAAGTCTGTTTTGACTTTTTGGGCACCCAATTTTCATTCATCATTTTGGAAAAATACTTTTGGCAGACACCTGGAGTGGCACAAATTACTGTAACAATAATTTGTTAATGTGTTTAAAACAAATAGCAGATGAATACTAACGTGGATGTGTTGGTGTGGTCGCTGGTGGGGCAGTAGTCTGGGCTGTACAAATGCCATCCAGCAGCTGGACATCGTCAATAACAATTGTAGTTTCACCAGACAGTGCTTGCTGTGCATCAAACGCAATGGCATAATTAACAGTGGATATCACGTCCTCCTGCGCTGGCTTCCAGTTGAGGGTTGTGTCTTTTCCACTTGGATTTGTCAGCTGCAGCAAGGTACTGTTGCCAGCACTGGTGACTACGTAAACTTGTAAAATGCCTATTTGAATAAATAAGATTATGAAAATGAATTATTGCAATTTATCTATACACAAGAGTGGCTGCTTATAATTTTAAATAATAATTACAGATCATCTTGTGAGAAATATAAGACAAGATGACTACTAATGGCAATTGAAATGTGGTTTCTGAGGGAAATGCATAGAATATCATGGACATACAGAAAAATGAATGAGGCAATTCTTCCAGAAAAAAGATGAAAACTGTAAATTGGTTAGAGTGTAGACAGTCAAGATGTTTTAGGCAAACAACAAAGGGATACAAAACTATGAACTTAGTGGCAACTGGCAAACTTGATTGAAACAGAGGAAAGTGAAGAAGAAAGTTAGTTGCATATCATTTACAGGACGTAGCAGTCAACCACAGCATTTTTTGACTGTTCATGATTCCTGGGCAAGTTTATGTTCAGTAGTTTGTCAGTGCTTTCTGAACAAAAGTGAAGAGCCAGAGATAAATACTTCAATGGCTTGGCCACATGCCATCATTGGGACATTGGGACAAGAACACAGACATGACCCTAGACTCTAGTAATCATGTGAGATGGCAAACCATGACTATCCAGGGACAAGAACACAGACATGACCCTAGACTCTAGTAATCATGTGAGATGGCAAACCATGACTGTCTAAGGACAAGAACACAGACATGACCCTAGACTCTAGTAATCATGTGAGACGACACACCACAACCGTCCATTCATACAGATATAACACTTGATGATCATGATAGACAACAAATATGAAATTAATATAAGACATGTGGGAACAAATATGATATGTACACATCATAATATCAACAAGTATTTAAACATGCAATGTTTCTACCAGAGAAACAGAAGTGTAGGTATGAAAAGTGAATAAATAGACAACAAAAACAAAAGAAAATTAACAAACAGCAAGAGAAAAGTCTGAATATAAACTATGAAGAGCACGGATCTAGCGGAAATATGGTTTCTGAGACAAATGTAAATACTTTGAATTTCCAGAATAACTAACAGCGGTTGCCTGGAAGATGCTAATGAAAGTATAAAATTATACACAACTATAAGAAACAATGTTCTTTGGTTATACAAAGAGATGAAAGGCATTGGAGAACATTGTGATGATTGGAAAAATCAATGGGAGAGGAGGAACAGGTAGGCAGAGAAATAATGCTGGATAGTCTAAGACGATGGCATCTAGGAGTATCATCAATAGAACTGATCCACAACAACAGGGAATGTGATCTGTGGAGAGACATGAATGCACATTCTAATTGGCAAGGCACACAATAATGAAGTAACATAAAATAATGAGAGAATTTAGAATATACATGTAAGATGAACTGAAGCTACTACTTGATAGTAAAGAACAGGTGATGGTGATGATGGTAACACTGATGTTGATGATGATAGACATTGATGATTATGAAAATTGTAAATTTGTTAGAATAACTAGACAAGACAGTCCAGATTTTTTTGACAGACAACGTTGCAGTTGAACTAGGAGCTGTGAATAACTATGTGAAGGTTCTAAACACTTATGGTGATGATAGTGATGACAAATGCTGCTGATGATGACAAATTATGATGATGATGACAAATGCTGCTGATGACTAATTATGATGATGATGACAAATGCTGATGATGACTAATTATGATGATGATGACAAATGCTGATGAAGACAAATGGTGACAAATGCTGATTATAATAATGACATGTGCTGATGATGACAAATGCTGATGACAAATGCTGATGATGACAAATGCTGATGATGACAAATGCTGATGATGACAAATGCTGATGATGACAAATGCTGATGATGACAAATGCTGATGATGACAAATGCTGATGATGACAAATGCAGATGATGACAAATGCTGATGATGACAAATGCTGATGACAAATGCTGATGACAAATGCTGATGACAAATGCTGATGATGACAAATGCTGATGATGACAAATGCTGATGACAAATGCTGATGATGACAAATGCTGATGACAAATGCTGATGATGACAAATGCTGATGACAAATGCTGATGATGACAAATGCTGATGACAAATGCTAATGATGACAAATGCTGATGACAAATGCTGATGACAAATGCTGATGACAAATGCTGATGACAAATGCTGATGATGACAAATGCTGATGAAGACAAATGATGACAAAAGTTGATGATAACAAATGCTGATGAAGACAAATGGTGACAAATGCTGATTATAATAATGACATGTGCTGATGATGACAAATGCTGATGACAAATGCTGATGATGACAAATGCTGATGAAGACAAATGATGACAAATGCTGATGATGACACATGCTGATGAAGACAAATGATGACAAATGCTGATGATGACAAATGCTGATGACAAATGATGATAACAAATGCTGATGATGACAAATGCAGATGATGACAAATGCTGATGACAAATGCTGATGATGACAAATGCTGATGACAAATGCTGATGACAAATGCTGATGACAAATGCTGATGACAAATACTGATGACAAATGCTGATGACAAATGGTGATGACAAACTCTGATGATGACAAATGCTGATGACAAATGCTGATGATGACAAATGCTGATGACAAATGCTGATGATGACAAATGCTGATGACAAATGCTGATGATGACAAATTCTGATGACAAATGCTGATGATGACAAATACTGATGAAGATAAATGATGACAAATGCTGATGAAGACAAATGGTGACAAATGCTGATTATAATAATGACATGTGCTGATGATGACACATACTGATGACAAATGCTGATGATGACAAATGCTGATGAAGACAAATGATGACAAATGCTGATGATGACACATGCTGATGAAGACAAATGATGACAAATGCTGATGACAAATGCTGATGACAAATGCTGATGACAAAAGCTGATGATGACAAATGCTGCTGAAGACAAATGATGACAAATGCTGATGATAACAAATGCTGATGAAGACAATTGGTGACAAATGCTGATTATAATAATGACATGTGCTGATGATGACAAATGCTGATGACAAATGCTGATGACAAATGCTGATGAAGACAAATGCTGATCATGACAAATGCTGATGATGATAATGATATGTGCTGATGATGACAAATCCTGATGACAAATGCTGATGATGACAAATGCTGATGACAAATGCTGATGATGACAAATGCTGATGATGACAAATGCTGATGACAAATGCTGATGACAAATGCTGATGATGACAAATGCAGATGATGACAAATTCTGATGACAAATGCTGATGACAAATGCTGATGATGACAAATGCTGATGATGACAAATGCTGATGATGAAAAATGCTGATGACAAATGCTGATGATGACAAATGCTGATGACAAATGCTGATGATGACAAATGCTGATGATGACAAATGCTGATGATGACAAATGCTGATGATGACAAATGCTGATGATGACAAATGCTGATGATGACAAATGCTGATGATGACATGCTGATGACAAATGCTGATGATGACAAATGCTGATGACAAATGCTGATGATGACAAATGCTGATGACAAATGCTGATGATAAATGCTGATGATGACAAATGCTGATGATGACAAATGCTGATGACAAATGCTGATGATGACAAATGCTGATGACAAATGCTGATGATGACAAATGCTGATGGTGATAATGACACATGCTGATGATGACAAATGCTGATGATGATAATGACACATGCTGATGATGTCAAATGTTGATGATGATAATGACACATGCTGATGATGACAAATGGTGATGATGATAATGACACAAAGATATCACAGTCATGTACCATTTTAGTTTTAATAAATTTTCAATACCTTGTGACCTATATTGTCATGGTGCACTCATACAGGCATTCTCCAGTCCATCCTTTGACACTGTCTGCTAACATGTAACATTGTCTTCCTCGTTCATGCTTCCCCTCCTGCACATCCTGAACAAGGAGCTGTCTCTTTATAAGGCAGAAGGACCTTAATTTTCTGACATGGATCACATTCGTAATGTTTTCCTACAAATGTTTCATCTTCTATTTATCTCCCAATGGAGCAAAGCTATCAAATAATTCACAACAAGCCCTTTGTTCATGATTGGTTGGATTTTCTAACTAAGGGTTTCTATGGGTTGAGGTAGCCAGTTTTATTACCTTCCTTAAACACCACATACTATGTACTATTCTTTGCTTCTCCCTTGGGTCTTGGTAACATTTGGGCATCTGCAGACTATTACTGTGTAAATACAGGGTGTTTGTATAGTCTCACTACACTTTGTATTTAGAAGAATTTTAAAAAATGAAGTACATGGCATCATCAAAATATGTGCTTCACTGTCCATCATGAAGCAAAATGCAGCGAATGGCTGTTGTCTGCTGGAGTAATTCTTTGCATTCTAAGCAGAATGGTGTTATCAATGGAAGAAAGAATTATTTTGGTTGAAAAGTGTTTCAAAATGGCGGTCGATACACACAGAAATAAAAACAGACACGTCGCAGAAGATATTTGACAGTATGAAGAGACATGTACAGTCATGTCTTGAAGCCTGTGGTGGACATTTCCAACACCTGTTATAATGGTACTTCCAGCTTCCCCAAAGCAGCGTCAGACCATAACAATGACTATTATAGCTAATTTAATGAACTTTTAGCACATTTTTAATGTCATAAACTTCATTTTTTCAAAATTAACATACATAAAAAATGTAGTGAGACTCTATAGACACCCTGTATAAGGTCTTCACAGCAGCTGGATGATGCAGCTAAAGAATTGAAAGAGTTGAAGTAGCCGATCTCATACAAACCTGCTTCAGTCACCTCTTAAGACAATCATGGTAGGTTACAGTGCTACAATTCTTTGCTTCTGTTACAGGCATCTACGAATTGTTCAGGTGTAAATTACAGATCTTCACAGCCACAGGAAATCTTATTCAACTTACCATTACCACTGATGCTGTATGCAAATCGAAGACATTTCCCAACAGTTGAAGGCTGAAAGTCACTTGATAATGTTGAATGCGCTTGTCCAGTCAATGAATATGGTAAATCCGCTACAGCATAGGTACCTGAAAAATGTAAGCAGTTAAAAAATGTTGTTTAATAAAATCTAATTGTATGAGAAAAATATCTGTAGTGATACTATTATATATACATATATATCTTATGGTAGATGTGTATATCTTTTAGTGTTTGTGGAAGATCAGGAGAAGCCAGCACATTAGTTTTCCATAAATTTTACGGACAGTAACAAAGTTGGATGTATTGTGGAATGAAATGTTCAAAAATAAACTTAAATTAAGTAAAAGAAAAAAAATGACCCTTTTCCACGCCTTAAGGCAGAATGGGTGTTTGGCACTAGCCCTATATTTTTATAGACCAAAGTGTTTGGCGCTAGCTCCATATCTTTGTAGACCAAATGGCACTTGATGGGTGATGTGGTCCAGTATTAAACTGTCTACATTTACTTCCTACAACACTTCCTGGTACCCTTTTAGGCTGGGTGAACTTGGGAGCCAAGGTGAATTTTTAAATTAATGCCTGCCTCAATAGAAATTCAAATACATGACCACTGGACTGGACTGGCAGGCAACAATGTAGCCCTTTAATAACCATTAATAAACAATTACAAGGTGGGCAATTCAATAAATATTCAAGCAACACAATTACTACAGCAGAAATGTAGCACGGAATTGACAATGTTATAATAAAGACTAATAATATGTGATAGAGAAGGATATAGCTGAGTGGTTAGGACACTGGCCTCTCGAGCAAGGGACTCAAGTTTTTATCTTTAGTCCATCAATCAGGAAAGGCAAGTGTTTATCCCCATTTTCTCAATGAGGAGATCTGGGTTCTTATCCTGTTTCTCAACGAGGAGACCCAGGTCCTTATCCATCGTCTCAATGAGCAGACTCAGGTCCTTATCCATTGTCTCAATGAGCAGACCCAGATCCTTATCTCTGTCTCTCCATCAGGAGACCCAGGTCCTTATCCATTTTCTCAATGAGCAGACCCAGATCCTTATCTCTGTCTCTCCATCGGGAGACCCTGGTTCTTATCTACTGTCTCAATGAGCAGACCCAGATCCTTATCTATGTCTCTCCATCGGGAGACCCAGGTCCTTATCCATTGTCTCAATGAGCAGACCCAGATCCTTATCTCTGTCTCTCCATCAGGAGACCCAGGTTCTTATCCCCAGTCTCTACATTAGAAGACCTAGATTCTAATTATCAGAAGTCTTAGCCTGTACACTGTGTGATGACACCTCTGGGGCAATATTAAACCTGTCTTTCCAAATTCCTCTCAGAAACATCATCTATGATACAAATATCATCACAAAAAAGTTAGTTGCATATTCTTTACAGGACATCACAGTTAGCCCCAGCATTTGTTGGCTGCTTGTGATTTCTTGGTAAGATTGTTGTTCAGTTGTTTGCCATTGCTTTCTAAACGACAGCACTCATACCATTGTATGAAATACCATGAAAGTTGGTCTACTACCAAATTGCCCACAGCTGAGTTTCAAACGTAGTATGTTGGATTACAAACTGTGTCCATAATCCCTTCGCCACAAAGCTGGTGCATGAAACAAAACACATGATAAATCATAATATTGACTGATATGTAAAAGGAAACAGGGAATAATATCCTAAAGGTGCTATACCTAGCGCAGAGTTTGTTGTGTGGTCTACCACAGGCACCTGGTTCTTGAAGTCACCGTCTTGCGGTGAGGACAGCACCCAATTATAATCATCATTCAATTTATTGTGGAATGTGCAAAATCCATTCTCAAAGTCACATGATGCAGGATTTGGGCAGGGTTTGGATAGAATTTGAATATCATCAATGGCCACATCACTGGATGAGTTTGCTCCTACTATTCCCACAAACTGAATCTGAAAAATAAGAGTAAATCAGTCATATACATTTTTCTTTAGGTGTTTTTGTGAACATTTCTGTTTATACTTCTCCACTGCTTAGAAAAAACTAATCCTCATCTTCTGGGGACTTTGTCCAGACCACTGTCTTGGCAAGCAAGCACAAAGATGTGAATATATTGTTAAGTCAAACAATATTAAAATAATGCTTTCTATCTGTCTTGAAGGCATACTGAGATGCAACTCCTATCCCTATGCTATTAAGTTAGTGGACAAGCCACTGCGCTGCTTCTTAACTTTAACTTTATGTGCCTGTTATCTCACATAGACCCTCAACCAAATAAGACCATTGTAGACTTGCTCATGATTGGTTGAATTTTCCAACTACAGTTTTCAACGGGATAAGGTGCCAACCTTCCTTTTTTGACCTTTAATGATATGCTTTGTAGGTTAGTGTTACTATTTTTGTTGCGTTCCTTATATGTTCCATTAATATAAGGGTCAACCACTGCACTATTACATATCATAACATACAAAAGCATCATCATGCAGTGTCATCTCCACACTAAAGGTCGGCTATAATTAATCTCTAAAACTTCCTGTTCTAGTGTCTTCATGGTTCACTCAGACTGGCTTCTTCCAGTCCATATCTTGATGTTTCTTGAGCATTGCTTGCCTGGTGGGGAAAACAAATACAGACTAGTCCCAAAACAGGAATCTGCTACAAGTCTGTGATGTGATAGGACCACCACATTATGTAGGCCTAAATGCAATGGAGGAAAAGGTGGCCAGTCTTTGCATCACTTAGCAGATGATGAACTCAGCCAGTGAACCCTCACCCGACTGCACTCATGACATTATCAGCAAAGTCTCTTAGCAGTGACACTAACATGCCATTACACGATTGCCATAACACTATCCCCAGCAAGTCCCTTCAGAAAATAAGAAATCAGAAGCCATCATACCTGATATGGACTGGCTTTCTCAACACTGGCCTGGGCTAGGAGCCACTGGTCACCACGGTCAGCATGCATGGTCCATATCAGTTTTGGAGCTTCAGATTTATCTGCCAGCTGTACGTAGACATTCAGGTAGCCAAAGGATGAGCCATTCATGTAGTAGAAGAACTGCAGACATTCCTGACCACCTCCAGGATAGATGGGTGAGATAATCCTTGCATTGTCTCCTGACTTCCTCGGAGCTGATGCTTCGGTGTAGACATAGTAGCCTGCAAGAGAAAAAGGCAAGAAGTATTAGTCTAACTAGAAAGCTGACTAGAAAATGTGATATAACAATTGAAGGTAAAATTCTTAACTAAACCAAATGAATTAAAATATTTGGGGGAAATCGTAACATCAGATGAAAGTTGTGGGATGGAGATTAAGAACAGAACAGGCCAGACAAAAGTTTGCATCTCAGAAGATTTAAAGTATCTTATGTCACAATTCACTTTCAATGAGTGTCAGAAAGAGATGACTGAAATGTTCTATGGAACTTGTTCTACTGTATGGTAGTGAATTTTGTAATGCAAATGAGCAAATTAGGAAGAAATTGGAGGCAGCGGAGCAAGCATGTTAGCATGGTTGAAAGGGAGCTGTGCTTATGTCAAGGGCATTGTCATACAAGGTTTCGGTGCCTACATTTGTCTCTAGCTAAATGGATAGTGCTGGGATTTCTGTTTAAGATGAATCTATTCATTTCCATGCATGGCGACAGCGTGAGAGAAAAGCTACTGGTAACATAATAAAGTATAGTTATTTTAAAATCTGAAGTCAATAAAAGATACAACAAAATAAGTAAATAACAAAAACTATAACCATTCTGTATTTTCACATTATACTAACGACATCATTACTGAAATTAAAATACAACATAAACAAATTTCTACCAGTTTACATGATACAATTTTGTATCCCTAATTAACATGGTAAAATAATTACAATATCATATTACTGTAATCATGCAGAAATGGTTAGAGAACACATACATTAATTTTGAAGCATTGAACTGTACAATGTACTCAGACCAAACTAAAATAGAGTGTTGTATGTTATATAATCCATATATGGTATTCTAAACATTTGAATGCAGAATCTTGCATTTACTACTGCACTCTTTTGGTAACACATTATTTACAACTAAATGCACAATAAATAACAAATAGTGTGCTTTTATTTCTGGAAAAATAATTAAGACTATGCAGCAGCCAACTATTATCATAATAAAAAGTACCAAGCGTTGACATGCTCTTTTATTCATATGCAACATTTATGACTACCAGAAAAACAGACAAAGCTAATTCAGATTATTCTCATTACATAGAAAGCTCAGTTTTAATGTCAGCCATAGAACATTGCAGGATAAAAGTAAAGTAAAATCAGAGAAGTCGTATACAAAACAGGCTCACAGATGCCAAGCTGGCACCTGGCACAGGAGTAATAATTTTAACTTCTCACAAAACTTGTTGACAATAATAAACTTTGTATACATAGAATAATTATAGTATGGTTACTAGTGACAAACAAGTTAAGGCATTTCATTAAACATGTGGTTCACACAATCATTTTCATGTTGTAAATATATTAATGTGTAAATACACACCCTGATTGGATGATAAAGTATGGTCAACTGTTGGTCCAGTTCCATTTGTGAGTGTTGCCTTGCTGGCTCTTGTCCAATCAAAATCATCATGTGTATCTTGTAAGTAACCACACATGTCTTGTTCAAAGTTACACAAAGCTGTGAAAAAAAATAAACATCTGTTTAGTTAAAATTTCTTCTTCTTTTGCCCTTGGGACTCCTAGTGGAGTATGGGCCACCCCAAACAATCTGTGCCCTTTGTAGGCCAGTTCATGTCTCGCTGGTTGTCGACTCATGTTTTCTACTGGGATGAGATATTCAGTCTCCTTTAATGACATGCTCATTGTTACTATTCTCTACTTCAACTCTGGGGTCCTGATAACACAGGTGATGACATGTATATACAGTGGTGAAATATATTAATACGAAAATGTAAACATCTATGCATGAAAGAAGACATGTTATATTCGTTTACAATCTTGTTAGCCACATCAGTGACCCTTTTAATACATTAATACAAATCAAGTCATTTCAGAAAAAGCATTTACAAAAATAAACAAATTCATTCATTCATCATGTGTTGTCGATAAACGTGGGCAGTCATGTTTCGCCATCTCACTCAATTACCAGAGTTGTGGGTTAGCTCAGTGTTCTTGTCTCGACCATACCATGTGGCCTATCCATCCAGTATTTATTTCTCTGCCTTCCCCTTTTTCTCTTCCCCTTGATCTTGCCAGTTGTCACAAAGTTATCCAATTTATTTTTGCTCATAACACGACCAAGCAATTTTGACTGCATAAATCTAATTTCTCTAATCAGTTTACGATTTTCATGTATTTTTTGTAGAACTTGGTCATTGGGTTTTTTATCTGTCCATGGTATTCTCTGCATTTTCCTCAGAAACCACATTTCCACAGCCATCAGATAAATATTAAAAGAATTGTTACCACTTCTACGTTCTCAGAGAACCACATCTATGCCATATTTCAAGCTGACAGTACATGAGAAGTTCTCTCACCACGCAATGTCTCGCCGCTGAGTGCAGAAAGAAAGTCCCATGCTGATGCTCTGCATCGCTCATTAAACCAACAATGTTATGAGACATGTGTCACTGTTTTTCCTTGCTACAAGAATGCATATTAATATGTGCTATTTCCATTTTATTGAACAGATGGTATTTCTTCATGTTGGTTCTCAGCATGAAGATTATCACTTGATCTCTTGGTCCTCATCATCAGCAAGTATTTCAGCCCATTGGCTGGACGTGAAGCTTCCTGAGCATTCCATTCCATCGTTAATTGTCTGGTGTCACTCTCTTTAATTCCATGAATGTCTGCATTAATAGATCTATTTTCAAATGTTATCCATGGTTTTTCATCAAATTTGTTGAGTCTATATTTTAGTACCAAAGAATACAACTGGATAGATGTACATAAAAAGGATTATTTTCTGCCAATCAAGTTATATATATGTGTATATATATATATATATATATATATATATATATATATATATATATATATATATATATATATATATATATATATATATATATATAGTTTAGTTAGTTTAGTTTAGACAATGGATCAACATCACAGCACACGGGTGCAACCCATAAGTGCTCTGTTCTCCTCCTAACTCAAACCTGAGTCTGGAGAAACTCAGCTCAGTGCATGATCTTCGTAGCACCGGCGAGGATCCTGAAATACTTTGGGTAGATTTTTAACTCGAAATTTTGCCGTTAGGCTACTCTTTTTTGATTTCCAACTGCCAAGGGATATTTTACGTGTGCAACAATACATACATGGGCGTCCGATCTCACTACCCAGAGACCAAGGGAAATTTTATTACTAGAAGTCCACGAGAAAAAAGTCCCGATCATCACCGGGGCTTGAACCCGGGACCTCCAGCACTCAAGGCGGACACCATACCTCGAGACCACACACCCCCATATATATATATATATATATATATATATATATATATATATATATATATATATATATATATATATATATATATATATATATATATATCTTTAATTAGGATCCCCCCCCCCCCCCTCTAATTGCCCAAATTTCCATGATTCTAATTATGACTTCTGTTTAACACTGGATGTCTTCTGTTACAGTTTATAACACTTAGAAAAATTTATTAATGTCTTCTATGTTTTGCTCTTTTAATTTATTTTTTAGTTTTTAGTAAATTTAATTAATTTCTAATAATTTTAATACATATCCAATAAGATTATGTCCCTACCATATTAAGTATCTACCATGTGCTGTAGAGTAGTTATGACAATGACTCCAAAGACTAAACATGTTTATATTTTTATTTTGGAACTTATGCAAAACAAGGTAAATGAATTTAAAATTATTAAATTAAACACTGCATAATATCAGGGCCCTTTTATATCGCAGAATAAAGTGAAAGAAATTCTTCTAAAGGTTCATCTTATAAATTTATGTAAAGAATGAATACATTAAAATTTGTGCATACAGTAACATAGTCAAGCTGACAGAAAAAGTTAAGCAAAACATTGACATCTGTTGTCTCTGAAACACATAAGTTATAAACACTGAAATAAATTTCATTATGTTAGATCTGATGCAGCAAAATTTACTTATAGGAAATAATTACCTTTGTGAGGGCATGCATTGTGGACAAGACTAAGATCATCAATGGCTATTTCTCCATATGCGTATCCCTTCACAACCTGAAGAAATAGCTGGGGACAAATATACAGAAGATGACAGTTAAATGATGTTGCCTCTTTTTGAAGGCATTGTCTTCCAACTAATTTTGTGCTATCGATTTCATACTTGGAGAATAACAACAAACACCAAGCAAAAATGCAATGAAACAATAGACATTAATTCTACATGTAACCAAAAGACACAAAATTAGAGGTAATGATTTCAGGATGCAAGTGGGGACCTAATACAGTGTTAGACTATATTAAACAATATACATTAATTCTAAATGTAACCAATGAAGCAAGATCAGAGACAATTATTTCACAAAATAAGTGGGGACAACACTGATGTTAGACTATATTAAAAAACAGATGGTCCTACCCAGAGGACGTCTTGTCCACAGCTTTCTGTCGCATAACCCAAGTCTCGCGGGAAATGTCCCTCGTCAAAGAAATGCGACCTCCGAACAATGAACCCAAGCTCTCCTCACCTTCCATCCACATGCCTATGCCATCAAGCACATTTTCCTGAGACACTGGTCTATCTTGGAATCCGATCCAATCACTCGTGAGGTATTCTTCAATGGCCCTAGGGTAATTTTCCGCCGTAACCAGAGCCTCAGGGACCACCTTGTGCATAGTCCCCTCCCCACGGTTACTTCATCTGTGGGCACATTCGAATGCCATCGTAAGAACTGTCTGACATGCCCATACGTTGTTCAGACACCAGAGATTGCATTTCCCCTAGGCACCTTCACCTTGAAAGATTCTTTCACTTGTACATCCCGCAATCTGATTTATGTCATCATCTGCAAACGATGTGACATGAAATACATTGGCCAAATGGGCAGACATCTTGCTGACCGTTTTAGAGAACACCTCAGAGACATCAATCAGGGCGCTGACAAACCTGTCCCCAACCATTTCAATTCCTCCAACCATAATGGAGTCGACGATGTATGTGTCACCGCATTAAAACCCTGCTATTCCAACAGCTCCGTTAGGCTCGAAATTGAATGCCAGCTAATCAACAATCTGGGATGCATCCATCCAGCAGGTATCAATACTGTTGTGGATGCTACGGTATAACTGTGCCATCTTCCCCAGTTGTTTACACTATCTATTACTATGCTGTCCTCCCCCCCCCCCCCCTATATTTATACCTAACTGTCCCTACCCCTATATTTTCATAGCAGACTGTTCGCATATTTATGGCTACTTAAATCCTACCTGGCAACCCACTATACTTAACTTAAACTCTGCAGCCAACGAGCGCCTTCGCAGCTGGCAAAGCCACCTTTTCTGCCCCTCGTGGCATCGGAGTAGTTGTGTTTTTTTCTTTGTTTGCTGTATTTCATTGTGTTAGCTATCTATGGTGTCCTGTCCTTGACAAAGATTCTTAGAATCGAAACGTCGGCCGTCCTGTGTGTCGTATTGTACGCGTTTGTGTGTACTTTATTTTATTTTATTTTATTATTCATTTTATATATTTATTGAGTGCTTCTGATTTCAGATTTTCACATGTATTTCGCGATACAATGGATCTCCTTGTAAGGTATGTGCAACGTGTTGACGTTTAGTACGTTTCTTCTCGCAGGAGCTTAATATACCTATTTGTTTCCAATTCATATTGTTATATCCTGCTGCAGCCGCTGCTTTTTCTTTCTATTCTATATATTAAAAAACAGAAATGTGTTCTAAATGTTAAGAAGGAAAGGAGAGTTCAGCAAAACACTTGGTACTACTGGGTTAGGATAAAAGTCTCCAAATCAACCTGATTCCGATAGATGCAAGCCCTTTTCAAGACAAACAACCTGAACACCAATGTACTGGACTCATGAGTTAAAACTCAGTTTCCATAGGTTTCCCAACCAACCTACCTACATCTTCTTAACATTAAGATGAAAGACAAAACAGGGACATAGAAAAGAAGAAGGTAGCAGTGTTGCAAACCCATTTATTTCTGTAGAATTTAAGAGGTCATGCTTCAAATGAAAATGAAGTGAGAGGGATATGTGTGTATGAGAATGTGTGGGTGCACACATGCATATATGTGTGTTTAACTATGCAAAAATTTATAAAATGTAAATTGTGATTAAATTCTACACGCAAAACTAGTAGGGAAATAACTGATGAAATGTAAAGGCAAAAAAGGAGGCAGACTGACAATTTCAAAAGCAATATATAGTATATTATAGCTAGACTATAGAGTTAACATATACACAAGTAACAAATGCATACTGTGACGAAGTCTCCAGCTTCCCCATCATCTTTTGCTTAAATTGGGGAAGAATCCTTGTAAACCCCTTATGTAATTATAGAAGAATTTAATTGCGTTTTTATTCCTATATATCTATGTATAGATAGTCCATGGCTATAGCATAAATCTACTGCTAATTGACGGTATTAGTTTAATATGAAATAATACGTTATAGTAGGATTGGGGGAGAGGCTGAATTTACAAAGCCAAATCTACAAATTTGGCTACGACTATTGCACAATTTGGTCGGATAAAGGAAAGGAAACGAACTCCCTGGCACGACCACTTCCGGTCAGGAGAAAAATACTAAAATCGTTCTTTCGCAATCTAGACGTCGGTGCAAAAACATCTGCTAGTCGCTAGGCTCTATAAAATACTTATAAAGTGTTAAGAGTTTTATCTTTGGCACGTATTACGGCCATAAATATATTTACAATATATTAGAGAGATACCTAGAGCAAAGTTTTTGTACCTGACAAGTTCGGTCAGTAGATTAGAAGGGTAAGGAATAGTTATGTGTATCAATATAATATATTGCCGTGTGCGCCCGAGATTTCCGTGTGTAGTTAAAGTTGGAAACCGCCGATAATAGGTTAGTTTACCTAAATATTTACCATAATAATTATTTTACCGACTAAACTCGATCGCCTATATTATACTTCGTACAGGTAGTTTACTAAGCACGCAGGGAAAATGGTAAAACATAACTGTGTAGAAAATTACCTTTACATGAGGTTTAGAGAGGTGTACACGATGTGAGATAGTTGTAAACTTGATAAAGTCGGATAGAAACCAAATTATCGATTAGTCCGTATAGCAGTAGACTAGGCCATACTAATCGAGCAGTTAGAGTAGGAAATAACATGAGGCAGTTTATAGTGGTGATATTTCAAGGATGTGATAGTGATTGCGAATACTTAGAGATAATAATGAATATTTCGATGCCGTGAAAATAGGAAATCTTACTAAACACGTACGAATGTCAAATACTAGCGTGGTAAATCCTAGGCATGTTCGTTAATTCTTATCGGTGATTTCTCACCAATTCGCAGTCCTGTTCTTGTCTGCCACTCCATTAACTTTCAGCCTATCTTATTCTGTTATGATAATTTCATAAATTGTGTGTATTTTAAAATATACGATATATAGAATCATTATTAATTATATGCTAGAAATATAGCTTCAGAATTTGAACATAAATATCTATAATATGTAATCTGTTTAATAGATTCTATATGTATCTACCTCTAGATTACTTTGTAATTATTGTATTTTAATAATATAATTATGATATGCATTATATGATGATATGTTTAATTATTACTGAATAATTATTATATTCACTTGTAAGGAAACATAGAATGATTTTATTTAGCTGTTTTCCTTAAGTCAGTGATTTTACTATTTATCCTAGGATAGGGAATTATAGGGAGCAGGGACAGATAGCTCATGCTATTTTGTTTCTGCAATTTTGTATGAGATGTTATTGGCCATCAGGAACAATCCAGGGTCGATGCTTACAGATGTCTCGACAGTAGAGTCACGTACTCTCACTATATTTCACAGATTTGACACCTTCAGCGCCCACCTTTAGATGCGCCAACCTGTGTGACTCACTCATTGTGGAGCATCACTCACCATCTCACTTATGCCTACTAACTAGGGTTTACATGCACTGTGTAAGCCGGAGAACCAGAAGATAAGTGGCCAAACTTACCGTTGGCCACCACCACCTTTTACGTGCAAATAATACCAGCTTTGTCAGGCCATGTCAATGATTAAAATGCAACGTTGTTAGTTTCTTAAATTTTACACCCACTAGTTGTTACCTTACTTAGTACCCTTAGTCATAGTAGAGTGAGAAGTTACAAAAGTTTGTCTCTGTTATATATTTTACTCTGTCTTTCTCCGTGTCGGTAGAGGGATTAGAGTTGGGGGCTCGAGCTTTGTTTTATTTCAGGCAACGTAGCTAGACAACCTTGGCAGACTGTCTGTATCAAACCAGTATAGTTGTACGCCATTCCTGTCTGCCTGAACACTGTCAGAAGATTAGACTTGTTCTGGGACCTTTATTCCGCCTAGAATTACGAGCTATTCAGTCTTGTCTTCTCCAGTGACCTATTTTTCTATTCGTAGAAAGTCTATCCACAGCACTTTGATAGATTCCTTATCATCGTAGCTGACGCTACGCTACACATACAATACAGCTATTCTTAAAATAACTATATTGTTACTCACAAATTATACTGGTACTGAAGTGAAACTAACCTGGTAGTTACTGTTGCTCTGAATGGTAACAGCAGCCTGTGTCCAACGATCACTTTGTTCCCCTTGTCTCTGCCATTTTACTGTGTTTGTTCCACCGATATTAGTCACTAACTGCAGCTGTCCAATGCTGGGTCCATACATATAGTACCTTGGATTTGATGTGAAGATGTATATATTACACTAGATACATATAGTACCTTGGATTTGATGTGAAGATGTATATATTACACTAGATACATATAGTACCTTGGATTTGATGTGAAGATGTATATATTACACTAGATACATATAGTACCTTGGATTTGATGTGAAGATGTATATATTACACTAGATACATATAGTACCTTGGATTTGATGTGAAGATGTATATATTACACTAGATACATATAGTACCTTGGATTTGATGTGAAGATGTATATATTACACTAGATACATATAGTACCTTGGATTTGATGTGAAGATGTATATATTACACTAGATACATATAGTACCTTGGATTTGATGTGAAGATGTATATATTACACTAGATACATATAGTACCTTGGATTTGATGTGAAGATGTATATATTACACTAGATACATATAGTACCTTGGATTTGATGTGAAGATGTATATATTACACTAGATACATATAGTACCTTGGATTTGATGTGAAGATGTATATATTACACTAGGCATTGGCATTGGTGGACATAATATAAACTGATTATGTTATGCTGATGATGATGTTTTGATAGCAGAGCCTTAGAGAACTATGGGAAAATGTTTTCAAGGTGGTTGTAATGAGTGCAAAAATAAGCCTCAGCTTGAATAGCAAGTGGAGTGAGTGAGTTAGTGAGCGAATGAGGTGTGTGTGTGTGTGTATGTGTGTGTGAGAGAGAGAAAAAAGGAGAGAGAAAGAGACAGACAGACAGACAGACAGACAGACAGACAGAGAATGTACACACACTTCATATTTTTTGACAGAGATTTGGTGCTTCTAGGCAGGAAAATACAAAGAATACCATGGACAGACAGAAAAACCAATGACCAAGTACTACAGGAGACAAATGAAAATCGTAAATTGATTAGAGAAATTAGACCTAGACAGTCAAAATTTTTTGGACATGTTATGAGAAGAAATGGATTAGAGAACATAGTGACAACTGGCAAGATCGAAGGGAACAGACCAAGAGGAAGACCGAGAGGAAAATACCTGGATTGCTTGGCCACATGGCATTGATGAGACAAGAACACTGAACTGATTCATGACTCTGGTGATCGAGTGAAATGGCGAGTATGACCGCCCATGCTTTTCGGCATGGCACATGATTGATTGAGGCATGTTCTGAGTGTGACATAATTGCTTGTTAACCAGTAATATCTTATGCAATGTGCTCTCATTATTATAAGTTAAAAAACGAATATGACCATGTATGAAGCACACTCAGGAGAGCAGGAGTTGTGGAGAAGCATGGTTGTCCATATAGATAGGCAAGTCACACAAATCAATATATATTGCATGCAGTTTATTTGCATGTAGTTTTGATTGCATGTATTGATGTTGTGTATGTTCACACACATTCAGACATGTGTTTGGTGTAGATCTAAAACAGAAATTGTCTAAGGCATTATTCTGAGACAGTATTCTACATAAGATCAAATCTTCACAAAGAAGCTCAAATGCAATAGATCTCCAACATTCATGGTCTCCGGTCACGATGGTACAGTTTACACCCCCTCTTTCCATTCGTCTCTCGCTGTTATCCTTCTATTTCAAAATAAGATACTGGCCTTCAAAATAATAACACTTCTAAACATGTTTACATAATGATGTTACATACCAAAATGAGAAACAGCTCAGACCATTGGTAGGGGGGATCGCAGGGGATGACAAGATGGCTTTGTCACCAGGGTTACCAAACGCAGATTGGAAATAGATGTAGTATCCACCTAACATGAAGACAATAATACACTTGTGTTGATATACTTAGATTTAAAAAAAAATAAACATTTACTGTAAGTTAAAGGTGTTGTATTATGTATTGTACATATTTCTACATGGGTCCTGTGTGTTAAATATTTTTGTACATGTATTTACAGAGACCGTGTCTCACTGGTTTTAATATTTTGGTATGGGAGCCGGTCGTTCAGAAAGCAATGGCAAATTACTGAACGTAAAACTTGCCAAGACATCAACAATGGCGGTAAAATGTTGATGTTGACTAAACATCCTGTAAAGGATATGCAACTTAAAAAGAAAAAAATGTACAGTGTTGCAGGTGAAAGATGTGAGTGTAATGTGAAATATGTGACTTGTTATTTCACTCTCACCAATTAGAGATTTTGTGGTGTTGATGGTAATGATGCAATGTTCATCTATTTATAAATTTGTTTTCAATATTATGTTCAACCCTCCTGTGTTATAATTGGGATATATATTATACATTGTATATAGTTTTGCATTCTTTTTGTGTATAATCTTTCACATATATTGTCTTTCAACATTTGTTATATTGATCTATAAGTATAATGTGTGAATAATGTGACTCTGTCTATTATATTGTTGAGAATGTTTATACTGATTATCAAATATTATATATAGTTACTGATTATCAAATATTATATATAGTTACACATTCAGTTTTAACTAATATAACATATTATTTTTCAACAGATGTTATAGTAATTTATAAAGTATGTTGAATGTAGTTCTGTCTATCCTACAGTTAAGTGTCCTATCTAAGTATTCTCATTCATGCCTAGAGCACTAATAGGCTGAAATGTTAACATGATGTTACAACAAGGATTCAGAAAACATTCTCCTTGAAAAATAATAGTAGGAAAATTAGAATTGCAAAAATATGGATAATTTTTTTTTAAAATGTAGAATTAGTTGCAGAAATGATGTACATTTGTAAAGTAATTTCATAAACATGATGGTACTGAACTACACATGTGTCAAGTTCATGACAAGGAAACAGATAAGTAACTTTTATATATATTTTCATGTAGAGTTATCCATGCAGTTGGATCAGTGTATGTTTGTTGTTTGTGTGCTTATAAAGGTTTAAGCTGCACATTCATGTTGTCAGTTGCAACATCTGTTTTGTCACTTGGAAAATCTATTTTATAATTTGCAATATCCAATTTGTCACTTGCAACATCCATTTTGTCACTTGTGATCATCTTCTGTAAAGCCTAAAGATTCTACTTCTGGTGATGATTTTAAGAGAGTCAGCTCTGTGTTTTTCCAATTTAAAGAAAAGCAACAGTACAACTCAATGGATCTTACATAAACCATTATAAGAAGCATCCCATCTGACAAAGACTGGTGAAATTAGCTGTCATCACTAATGACAAATACAACCAAATAAATCATTTTTGATATGGCTATAGTTTTTCTGAAAGAGCTAACAAAACCATCTCTAAATCTATCTGAGAAAACTCAAACTATATCTGCCACTGCTTAACAAGCTAACATTGGTAATTATTTCTTAGTTCACAATTGCTGAATCTCTTAAACTAGTTCTCACGTTCCAAGACCATTTATAAATATACTGAACTATTTTCAGTTAAAATATTTCCAAGTTCATTCAACAATATGTTCTGCTACCATGAGGAATCTCTAATTTCTGGCCTTGATTTTGCCTAATGAAATATGGACCATCAAGCCATGTCATCATATCTCTGGTAATTACTTCCACATCATCCCATACTGCTCACATCTGACATGGCTGGCTCAATTTTTTCATTTTTGATTTTGAAGACTTGTTCATGATTGGCTGGATTTTGTAGCTAAGGTTTCCTATGGAGTGGGAGTAGCCAGTCCTATATAAGTAATCCTTATTAGCTCATCATAACAAGCTTAGGAAGTTAACATGTTACCATTCTAGGCTTTCCTCAAAGAAAGATTAATATACTTATTACAGAAATAACACTATTTCATACAGACCATGGGGGAAAAACTAGATATTTACTTAAAATATACAGAAAGTAGGTTTAAGTGTAGTACGATAATGACCAATACAGTGACATCAAATAAAATTTATATGGCACCACACAAGCATGTGAGAAACAACTACCTTCCACAGGCACAGAAGAAACATCTACATTATACATGCATTCAAGGGCATTGGAGTTCAGATGTATGCAGAGCTGAAGAGAAATGCTGAAAACAGGAATCATTGAAGTGACAGAATCTGCTGACAGAGTCAGATGACTTCAACACTAATCTTAGAACAGACTCAACTAACGATGGTGACCCTATTTATCTACATTACTATCAATATGACTTTTCTTACACTTTACTTCATTTACAATGCAGTCATAAGAACTGTCAAGCAAAGGTTTAATGCTAGGGTTCATTGCCTGCTAAGTGAGGGAAAGACTGACCATCTATTCCGCTACGCATTCAGGTCTACAAAATTTGATGGCCCTATCAACTCAACTACACATAGTAGGAAACTGCTTCAGGGTAAAAAGATAAACAAATATAATAATTTTAAAAAAGCGACAACAAAAACTTACCCTTCCCAGTATGATCATGACTAATCTCGAATGGAAGGTAAGTCGAGACACCATTACTGAAAGTCCAGTTCAGTTTACTTTGCCCATGTGGGGACCAGTTACAAAATGTTTGGTTATCAAAATCACAATCTACATCACCAAAACCTATTTATGACAGAAAGAACAAAATAAAATATGGAAACATTTTGACTCTTAAAGGACATTGCAACTGTTCATGTATGGCACAGTATTAAGTGTTCATATACCATTTAAAAGACAGTTAGACAGAAAGGACAAAATAAAACATTGAGAAATGTTGACTCTTAAAAGACGCGCAATTGTTCATGTATGGCACAGTATTGATTATTCAAATACCATTGAAAAGTAAGTTATTTTGTAACAAGCCCCACTGAGTTAGTTAGTTAGTCGCAGTTCCAACTTCACAGCAACGGGTCGTCCCCATTATGCTCCATTCCTGTGCCAGTGAATATCACACAAAACGCTCCCCACTGCCCAATGTGAAAAGTGGAAAAGACAGGAGTCTCGACAAACAACAGCCCGCACAGATACACTGTGCATAATGCAGCTGCCAGAATGTCAACACAATGGTCCCCCACAAAGCACCCAGTTCATTTCTGATGGAATCGGCAGTCAATTTCCAATTCAATTTAATTGCATCAACTGCATACCAGTTTTAGCATGGAGCGGCTGGCCAAGTGGCTAGAATGCCGGGCTCTCCTTCGGGAGACCCATGTTCGAATCATCGGTAAGGAGTGGAGTTTTTTCTGTCTGGGGCAAAAAGAAACCTCTAACTTGCACAGTTCGCAGTGACTGCACTAGCTAGGTGGCCTTAATTCCACAAGCTCAAGACCCCCCCCCCCCCCCCCCCCCCCCCGTCCCACACCGCAAGGTATTATAGGTAGTAAATGACAGTTTTTGACCAGTTTAAGGGTATTTAAGACACAAGGGGTTGTTATGTGGAGGTTATTGAAATGGGAATGATGACTATTGAGCTGGGTTGTTGTTGTTGACCAGAAAAGGCTACAAGACATAGGTAATAGTGAGGAGCTTGGGTGGAATTGTAACGGCGAGAATAAACACCAAAAACTAGCTGTACAACGTACTAAATTATTAGTCACTATAAGATCATATAACTGATGCTCATAGTTCAATTTATCATAGATGCTATGTTGGCTGTAATTGTGTTGAATCAGCAGAGCAATACCCAAATTACTATCACATTAATAAACATAGAATGAACAGAACTTGTGGGGTATACTCGATGGTTAACTGTAACCAGCCAAAGGTCATTAATAGAAATTGACAGAAATAGTGGCTGATTGTGCATGAATAGTAATTAACCTTATAGACTGTGCAATCATTTTAAAAGGTCTTTTTTCTACCAGACAGTTGTAGGTTGTTATAATGGTTATAAAGGGAATAACTAAATTAACAGTTAGTACATAAGAAACTGCTGGTCTCCCTGGCGTAGGGGTTAAGGACGTTGTTTGTAATCCTGTATACTCTCATACAAAACACAACTGTGCGAGATTTGGCAGCTGATCGCGTCGTGTTGGTTACTTACGGAGGTATGTGAGCCGGTATTCAGAAAGCAATGGCAAACTACTGAACGTAAAACTTACCAAGACATCAACAGCAGCTGAAAAATGTTGGTGTTGACTGCAATGTCCTTAATGGATATGCGAAGAAAAAAAATAACAACTTAAGAAACTAAATAGTTTGACAGAAATTGCCAGCCTTTAAAACTGGCCTCCATCATGTATATTTTGTTATCAGTCCTAAATCCCAGATTCCATAATTTTAACTCATTAACTACTTTACACTCTATTCCTATTGCAAGTCTTTTGCAGAATTTTGCTCTCAACATGGCCCACAAAAATATCTCTCAAAATCTTGCCCTTCTCCTGCCTCATGTATCCTCATGTTTGAAGTGTCTGCAATATATGTCCATTGTTGTGCCAGTCAACCCTAGCCCATACTCTCAGGAATCATGACCTCAATCACTGTTCTCTCCAAGTCACTGTGATGTTTAATATGGCCAAAGCATATATGTAACTGCTGGTAAATTCAGAATGAACAACAACAAAAAACTAATAGAAGCATTTCCATAATTACCATAGACTGTAGGAAGGGCATTGTCAGGTGATGTTTTACAGCTCATGGTGTCAACACTTGTGTCATCAATTCCAAAAAAACCATAATCATTGTTACCAGCAACTCCCTCTAGAATGATCTGACAGAAATAAAATGAAATCATACATTGACTGTATGTAAGTAAATTAAAGGCCCCTCTTAATGCCTATGGCTTATTGGGCATAAGATACTAGACCCATATTTTCATAGACCACATTTAGTGAATGATGTGGTCGGCATCACGCCAGCTGCCTTTACTTCCCAAGACATTGCTTGGTTCCCATTTTAGGCTGGATTAACTACTGCCTCTCTTGCCCTCAAATTTTCCTGTTGTGACGACATACTCCAGCTTTCTCCTTCTCATGACATACCTAAAGCATGTGGACTGTCTTCTTCTGTTGCAACTGACCCATTCCCATTATGATTTAACTTCTTTTAAGATATCTTTATTGCTCTTTCTATCCATCCAGTGTTATCATTCTTCTACAGAACCACAACTCCGCAAAACTACTCTTATCTAATGCTTGTCCATCATTTGCTTCCATGCATGAGGATTGGCTCAATATAGCTCTTAAGAACTCTCATATGAATAATAATTAAAAACTTTATTATAGTACAAATGTTGTTTATTTTGATTCTTGCTGTTATGTCTTTCAGGTAACAGGTTATGAAAAACCTCCTGGACAGAGCCTTTGTGTCAGCAGTATCCAATGTGGCATTTGTTATCTCTAATATAAAAAAAAAACTAAAATAAACAACCCCTTTCAATGCCATGATGTGTATTGGGTATTTGATGGAGTCCCATATTTTAGACCAATTTAGCATGCAGGGTGTGATGTGTATTGGGTATATGATGCAGTCCCATATTTTAGACCAATTTGGCATGCAGTGTGTGATGTGATCAATATCATTCCAGCCACCTTTCTTTCTGAGGGAATTTCCTGCTAGTCATGTTAAGTTGGCTTGACTTGGGACCCAGATCAGTGAAAAAAATGTGTTGCCTTGAAGGGGATTTGAACACATGACCACTGGGCTGGAAGGCAAACATGCTAGCCAATGCACTACTGCAGCTTCCTATTACCTCTTAAATAACGTAATTAAAACATGGTGAACTATGGGACATAATGTAAATCTTCTTCCTTTACACTTTATTCTCCACTGGGGCACAGGTCCTCAATCAACTCACTCCAAGCTGTCCTATCCTTAGCTATCCCATGCAGCTCTGTCCATGTCCTCCCCATACCACTCATCACCATCTATACTTCTGCTCTACGTGTGTCCCCAGATCTTTCTCTGTCTCCTTTTCCCCTAAGATTCCAGACTAAGGCCCCTCTCATTATACCATTCTCAGGGCCCCATCAATGTATGTCTAGTCCAGTATCAGCGTCTTCTCTTCACCTCTTGGTTTACTTGCACCGCTACCCGTCTTGCTGTCTCCATGAGCTCCAAAGTGTATATCATGTGTATATAACATGGCTGTGAATCCTGGGCAATTAGTAAATAAGCAATCAAATCACTGGAGCACTTGAGACCTCAGAGAAGTTTTACAGAACAATGCTGAAAATGCCTTCACTGATTCAGTGCCAAACAAACAGTAGTTTTGGACCAAACATGGTGCACAATCAAATGAACAAGTATTATAATGTAACTACCCATTCACTGAGCATTAAAATTGCAGAAGACAGCAAAATGAAACAAATAAGACGATGACTCCCAGGAAGATAACCCGGTCAACAAATGCCTGAAGAAGTCGGATGTGTCGGCCGAAAGGTGCAAATATTGCAGCTCTGCTGTAAACAGACGAACGCAGAAGAAGAAGATGATGATGACCCTAGTTTGGTCCCTCTGCTCAAATGGGAGATTACAGTTGGTGATATATTATCCTTCAGCACTGAATCAGTGAAACAACCAACATGAATAATCTAAATGTTCTGAAAGAGACTAAGACACAAAGATCACTTACCAGAAACACCAGAAAGAGACAGTCATAATTTTTTTGGCCAAATAATGAGAAGAGAAATAAACACAAAACATGTGGAAAATGGATAGATTTTGGGAAAGATAGATAAAGAAAGACAGCAAGAGAAGATCCTTGACAACCTGTTGTCATTGCATTGAAAGGTGTCAGCAGACAAACTGATATACTGATGAGATCACAAGGTGTGATGTTGGCAAGACACTTGGCAATGGATGATGACATCATGTGAAGTTATTCAATTCAAAAGACTGCTAAGACATTTTCTTGAACATGTCACCCAATTATAAATGTATCTTTGTGACTGTCCATAAACATATTCCGTGTAATTAATATGGCGGTTTTCCATGATTTTCTACATATATGTACAAGAAGAGTACATAATGGTGCAGTTCTGGTAAACATTAGACAATGTAAGTCCATAAGAAAAGTACATAATGTTGTAGTTCTTGTAGACATTAAATAATGTTTAAGTGTTTATGAAGAGTACATAATGGTGTAGTTCTGGTAAACAATTTCCATTGGCACCTTGCCGTCTTGACAGACGATAGTTTGTGCTTTAAAAAGGCATAATAACTTTTAACTATGGCGGTAGCGAGTGTGACTGATAAGGCCAATTTGCGCTGTAAATGTCCGTTCACAGTGGGTGCATGTGAACACGTGGTCATTTCCACCATCATGCACCATCTTACGTCTCAAACGCTTGGTGTGTGACTTTTCTGCAATAATTTTCTCCTTTGACTTTATTCCATTTCTGATATTTGCCCTCCATGCAACACGTTCAGCGGCGACTTGCTCTCAATGTGCATTATCAATGCCTGTATCAATCATGTCCCGCTTACACACATCTTTGTATCGTAGTAGAGGCCGACCCTGAGATCTCTTACCCATCTGTAATTCACCAAAAAAGATATCCTTTGGTATTCTACCATCATCCATCCTCCTAAGATGTCCTATCCATCTAAGTCTACGAAGACTGAGCATGGAATAAACTGTCACACAACCTGATCTTTCCAATACTTCAGTATTTGTGATTTTGTCTTGCCACTTAATACCAAGAATTCTTCGCAGACACCGCATATGAAAGCTGTTTAAATTGTTCTCTTGGTGTGAGTAAGTTGTCCAGGTTTCACTGCCATAGAGAAGAGTACTAAGGACACAGGCTTGATAGACAAGGACTTTTGTTTTGGCAGTAAGCTTCCTGTTCTCCCAGACTCTTTTTCTTAACCTGTTCATTGTTGTTGCTGCCTTACCAATCCGGATGTTGATTTCCTGATCTAGGGATAATTTGCTATTTACCACTGATCCTAGATATGTAAAATGGTCTACTATCTCTAGTTCGGCGTCGTCAATAAAGATTGAAGGTACCTCATGTGCACCTTGTGACATAATCTGTGTCTTCTTTTTGCTAATTGTTAAACCAAATTCAGAACAAGCATTGGAGAATGCAGATAGTAGACATTGCAATTCTTCCTCAGAGTGGGTCGTAACTGCAGCATCATCTGCAAAAAGCAACTCTCTGATCAGTACCCTCCTAATTTTGGTCTTAGCCTTCAATCTCTGAGCATTGTAGAGGCCGCCATCTGAGCGTGAGTGAATGTATATACCACCATCCTGATCACGAAATGCATATTTCAGTAGAAGTGAAAAGTATATTCCAAAGAGGGTGGGAGCTAGTACACAACCTTGCTTAACTCCACTCTTGATTTCAAATTCTTCAGAAGTTGCACCATCAAACTTGATTATACCCTTCATGCCTGTGTGGAACGATTCCACAATGGACAGAAGAGTTGGTGGGCAGCCAATCTTCTTTAGTGCCTTGAACAGACCCTCACGACTGACCAAATCAAATGCCTTTGTGAGGTCGATGAAGGCAATAAACAGTGGTTGATTCTGTTCACGGCATTTTTCTTGCATTTGACGCAATGAGAATATCATATCAGTGGTAGACCGGTTCTGTCGAAAGCCACACTGTGATTCGGGGTAGACTTGATCTCCTAGGACTTGAAGTCTGCGCAGAACAATTCTGGCAAATACTTTTCCAACAATACACAGAAGTGAGATACCCCTATAGTTGTTGCAGTCGCTCCGATCGCCCTTGTTCTTGTACAGTGTTATGATGCTTGAATCTTTGAAATCCTGTGGGACTTGTCCTTCACGCCAGCATAGCTCTATTAGCTGGTGGATCTGTATAGTAGGGATGGAGTTATTGCCTCTCCATAGCACAAAGCCTGGGCTAAAATATAGAGATCATGTGTTGCCCATGCAGCATGATCCCTCTCTCGGCCCGCCTAGTTCACTCCAGAGGAAAGGTAACACCCCTACATCTGGAACAAGACAAGCTGCAGAAGCTGCCGGATCAGCAAAGCAATGCTCTAACTGCCCGCCTGTCGGAGCTTCGATCCTAGACCAGTCGCCAACCAAGGCTTAGGGCCTGGTCTGCCCTGCCATGACAATTTTGTCTTTGGCTTGCATTTCCTCGCACCAGGGTAAGGCTTGTACCCTCCCAATTGCGCTCTTCCGCCCGAAGCCGTTGGCACAATGTGGGGTGTCGGGTTTGGTAAGCGCCGCCCAACGTTCGGCGCTAACAGAGACCAGGTAGTACCGTCTACTGTTATACGGTAGCTCAGTCATATCTGACTAAGACCTGACTGACTGGTAAACAATAGACAATGTTTAATTCTACATGAAAGAGTACATAATGTTTTGGTTTACAAGAAGAGTATATAATGTTTCAGTTTGCAAAAAGAGTACATAATGTTTCGCTTTACAAGAAGAGTATGTGATAGTGTAGTTCTGGTAAACATAAGAAAATGTTTATCAACTGACCGTGAATGGTTTGTTGGTGAGTAGCTTGCTGATATTGACCTGGGCATTCAGCCATGCATTTTTACCATGTCCTTGCAGTTCCCATAAGGTTGCTTCTGATGTGATCACATCCGTGCTAGAATTAGTCAGAACTATAACTCTCAAAGTTCCAGTGGAATGGTCAGTTATATAGTACCAGAAACTGAAGCAGATGTCCAGGCCTGATGCTGATGGAAACACCTGTATTGGAGATAAAAACAGTAGCATCAGCTTTATTGGCTATTTAAAGACAGGCATTTCTCAGTTTATTTGCTAAAAGTAATTTTCAAATAATTTTATGCTTTTCATCTGTTTATTTAGGTACTGCTTCATTCATGTTATTTATTGCAGTATCCTCAGAAACCTAATTTCTGCTGCCATTAGATGTTTTTCATCTCATGACAGTTGTAGCATCAATGGTGGAGATCCCTTATAATCGATGTTCCTCAAGTCTATCTATAATCCTGGGAGGACATAGTTGTTTAGAAAAGTGGTAGCTGCCCCTATTTCAAAAAGTCTAGGCACAATAAATGTGTGTGGTTTTTTTTTTACCAAATAAGGTACTCCATGGATGGTATACTCACCATCTATCATGGGGAAATGGAGCAGTCACCAAGCCTTCCTATGTAAGGGCGAAAAACTAGGAGACCCATGTCTACATTGAGCAAGTTAATAATTTCTCAGCAGCTGGAAATCCAAAAGAGAAGGTTGAACAGGCTGCTGCCCTGGCTAAATTGTAAAATAAGAAAACTTACACACAAATAGTATATTTATAGGTATGTATACACATGTGAATTCTCACTGGTGCTGAGGTGTTCATGCACTGTGTTGAGATTCTCCTGGTGTGACCTCTAGGAGACTAAGACACTTACTGGGGTATCCATGAGCAATGAGGTTTACAAAACTAAATTAAATGAATATTTTTCATATATCTTAAATATTATGCAATAGTAATTAGTTGAGTCAAGAACCGACATCACAGCACTCAGGACATTTCCAAATGTGCTCAGTCCTCATCTTTAACAACCAGCAAAGAGTTCCAATATTAACGGTACCAGCTGCAATCTAATTAAGTGTCCTTCTGGCCTTTCCTCAGAGTACTGAGTTTCAACCAGATCCCCTGGTCACTCCTTGCTGCACCATTGTCTCCAGACAATGAAGGTGTATCTGTTCTTCCACACTATACTGATCTCAAAGAACGCAGCAATAACCAAAATGATAATAATTACACAACATCAACTACCTGGCTTGCCAGCCTGGCATTTTTTCCTGGGACGTGCAGCATGTTATCACAGTACATGTAGTAGCCATCATTTGTCTGGGATGTGTGGTCGACGTCTGGCCCAAATGTGTCAGCCCCAGCACTTCCAGATTGACGATACCAATTGTAATCATCAGTTCCATCAGTAACATCTCTCCACAAGCAAGTGTCAACAGTGAAGGTACAGGCTCCTGCAAAGTTGTATGCTTATTGGTATTTTTATTTTCAAGACATTTGATTGATTTACAAATAACATACAACTTGATAGTACAGAGACATTTCATTCAGAATTAAACATGATAGAATTATTTCATTCAGACTTAAAGATGATAGGACAGAGACATTTCATTCAGACTTAAACATAATAGGACAGAGACATTTCATTCAGAATTAAACACGATAGGACAGATAATTCAGAATTAAACATAATAGGACATAATTATTTCATTCAGAATTAAACATGATTGTACACGATTTCATTCAGAAATTAATATAATAGTACATATTCATTTCATTCAGAATTAAACATGATAGGACAGAGACATTTCATTCAGAATTAAACATGATAGGACAGAGACATTTCATTCAGAATTAAACATGATAGGACAGAGACATTTCATTCAGAATAACTAAAAACATAATAAGTAAAAAAGTAAGCAAAGGACCCTTTTATACGCCTTAAGGTGTATGGGGCATATAGTGCCAGACCAATATTTTTATAGACCAAACAGCACTCGATGGGTCATGTGGTTAGTTTCATGTATGCCACCTTTACTTTCAAAGACTGTTCCAGATTCTTATTTTAGGCTGGATAAACCAAGGAGCTCAGATAAACTTTTAAAATTTGAATTTGCTAAAACAAGTCCTATAGCAGGAACCTCATGTGGGTATGTGAAGTGCTAGGACCATCACATTTTGTAGGCCTGAGTGCATGGAGAAATAGGTGGTGACTCTTTCCCTCCCAAAGTGAGTACTGAGAGCTGACCTTGAACCATAGTTTAACTGCGCTCATGCCACTATCAGCCATTACAACAATGTGAGTGCTAATAATGAGGTAAGATACAATTAATTTATTCAAGATGACTTACATCACGACAGGAAAAACTATTTCATTCAGAATTACTCATCACATAGTACAGAATGATTTCATTCAGAATTACTCAAAACATGACAGTACATTCAGTAATTCAGAATTACTACATGACATTACAGAAATATTTCATTCAGAATTACTACATGACAGAACAGAATTATTTCATTCATAATTACTTACAACATGATAGTACAAGGTTATTTCATTTAGAATTACAGCATGAATAGAATTATGATAAAACAGAATGTGGATTTTCATCCATAGTGGATGCAGAAAAGAATGCAAGAAATACTGTCACAAAAAGATAAAGAACCTTACTTGGATTGGGGCATGCTCCAAGAGAGATACTTATATCATCCAATGCAATATCTGCTCTGACACCATCTCCAACAATACCCTCAAAGATTAGCTGAAAGAAGGCAATGACATAATCTTTACCACATTGCAAAAACAGAGATATGAACAATACTTCTAATTACAGTTGCAATATATCTTGTTAAATTAAGTAACACAATATGTAAACCGTGTTTGCAATTGTTACTTGATGGTGCTTCAGTTAACTGCTCGTGTCCATATTTATTTCATTTGAAAATCTTGAATCCAGCTACTCTTTATTTGATTATTTATCCATTTTCTTAAGTAAGAAAAAGCGCTGTGTGGGTTACCAAATAGGGCATATTAACAGAAAAGGTCGTACAGAGAAATTAATCTGTGGTAGGAATATACTAGGTAAGAAAAGCAGAGGAAGACACAGAACGATTTATAAAGTACTAAAAATATTAAAGTCAAAAGGATCAACTTCACTGCAGCAGTTGTTACCCCCATCTGATTCGGTCTATCTCCGCAGAACATCAAGGAGTCTTTTGAAAAATTGTGTTCTGAATTACGCAGTAAGGAAAATGAACCCACAACCTTAAGAGCGCAAGGAAGATGGTTGAATCCCTTTGCTCCCCAGAGAGAAAAATGTATGTGGAAAACTTGAACAGCTGGACAACAAATAATAATATATCCCTGGGAAGGTTAACCCGGTCAACAAATGCCTGTAGAAGTCGGATGTGTCGGCCTAACGGCGCAAGAACGCAGCTCTGCTGTAAACAGGCACAACGCAATTACATTCCGAAAAAAACCTCCGCATGAACACAAAAGAAGAAGAAGAAATAACAATATGTGGAAAACTTGAACAGCTGGGCAACAAATAACAATATGTGGAAAACTTGAACAGCTGGGCAACAAATAACAATATGTGGAAAACTTGAACAGCTGGGCAACAAATAACAATATGTGGAAAACTTGAACAGCTGGACAACAAATAACATTATGTGGAAAACTTGAACAGCTGGGCAACAAACAATATGTGGAAAACTTGAACAGCTGGGCAACAAATAACAATATGTGGAAAACTTGAACAGCTGGGCAACAAATAACAATATGTGGGAAAACTTGAACAGCTGGGCAACAAATAACAGAATGTGAAAATTTGAACAGCTGGGCAACAAATAACAGAATGTGGAAAACTTGAAAAGCTGGGTAACAAATAACAATAAGAACAACACCAACTTCAACAAAATAGAAAATAACAATGAGGGTTGGAGAGTAATGGTCACCGTCGTCTGCTCCAGACTAGGCATCAAAACAAGATACCTGGTAATTTCCTGTCAAGTCAATAGTGGATTCCCCTTTTTTCCATCCAATGCCCATGTCGAAAGATCGAGTCCACCTTGCAGTAACTGTCTTGACGCTTGTTTGGCCAGCAGGAACTTGATAAATATTCAATGTGCCAATGTTGGCGCCATACATGTTGTAGTAGAATGTGAGGCAGTGTTGACTGCTAGAACCAGGAGAGTAAATGGGACTGAAAAGATGACAAAATATCAGATTATTATCTGGAGCATCTTATTACTGTATTCAATATCATACATTCAAAGCACATAACTAGAGAGTAAGATGCACCAACAAGACTACAAAATATCAGATTATTATTTGGAGCATCTTTTTACTGTATTCAATATCATACATTCAAAGCACATAACTAGAGAGTGAGATGCACCAACAAGACTACAAAATATCAGATTATTATTTGGAGCATCTTTTTACTGTATTCAATATCATATATTCAAAGCACATAACTAGAGAGTAAGATGCACCAACAAGACTACAAAATATCAGATTATTATCTGGAGCATCTTTTTACTGTATTCAATATCATACATTCAAAGCACATAACTAGAGAGTAAGATGCACCAACAAGACTACAAAATATCAGATTATTATTTGGAGCATCTTTTTACTGTATTCAATATCATATATTCAAAGCACATAACTAGAGAGTAAGATGCACCAACAAGACTACAAAATATCAGATTATTATCTGGAGCATCTTTTTACTGTATTCAATATCATACATTCAAAGCACATAACTAGAGAGTAAGATGCACCAACAAGACTACAAAATATCAGATTATTATTTGGAGCATCTTTTTACTGTATTCAATATCATACATTCAAAGCACATAACTAGAGAGTAAGATGCACCAACAAGACTACAAAATATCAGATTATTATTTGGAGCATCTTTTTACTGTATTCAATATCATACATTCAAAGCACATAACTAGAGAGTAAGATGCACCAACAAGACTACAAAATATCAGATTATTATTTGGAGCATCTTTTTACTGTATTCAATATCATACATTCAAAGCACATAACTAGAGAGTAAGATGCACCAACAAGACTACAAAATATCAGATTATTATTTGGAGCATCTTTTTACTGTATTCAATATCATACATTCAAAGCACATAACTAGAGAGTGAGATGCACCAACAAGACTACAAAATATCAGATTATTATTTGGAGCATCTTTTTACTGTATTCAATATCATACATTCAAAGCACATAACTAGAGAGTGAGATGCACCAACAAGACTACAAAATATCAGATTATTATTTGGAGCATCTTTTTACTGTATTCAATATCATACATTCAAAGCACATAACTAGAGAGTAAGATGCACCAACAAGACTACAAAATATCAGATTATTATTTGGAGCATCTTTTTACTGTATTCAATATCATACATTCAAAGCACATAACTAGAGAGTGAGATGCACTGACAAGATTACGCAATATCAGATTATTATTTATACCTCTTTTTACTGTATTTAATATCATACATTCAAAGCATGTAACTAAAGAGTAAGTCGGACTGACAAGAATACAAAATATTAGATTACTATCTAGAGTATCTTTTCACTGTTTCCATATTATACATTCAAATAGCATAATAATACCAATGTACTTTTTGTTTTAAAACACTTTACACAAAACAACTACAACCCTGAACAAAGTTTCAAGATTTGTTGTATAAATAAAGATATCACAACCATCTTCTTCTAGGATATTCTAATGTCTTGAGGCATATTAAATATATAGTGTATACCCCATATGTTACAGACCAATTGGCATGTGATGGGTGATATGGACAATACCATGTTTAGTGTATACCCCATATGTTTACAGACCAATTGGCATGTGATGGGTGATATGGACAATATCATGTTGGCCACCTTTACTTCCCTGGACATTTCATGGTAGCCATTTTAAATAGGGTCAACCTAGAAGCCCAGGTCCTTTTATAAACACGTCTATGGGGATTCAAAGGCTTGGTAACCAGGCTGCTACTCTACCCACGTTACAAACCAAACTATTAGAGGGCTTGACTTTTCTATGTTATCAGACTCCCAGATGAGTTCTGCTTCTCCCTCATGTGATCTAATAAGACATCTGTTTCACTGTGTCCATGTACAGCAAAGCTGCAGCATTTATGTCTTTCAGCCAACATGTCCAAGGGAGAAAGACTCCAGACAAACACCCCTCCCACAGACACAAGCTGATTTCAGGGCTCAGATAACTTACATACCAATGCATTGAACTTAAGTGTTACTACTCTTTCTTTCAGAGGATTCACAAAGACTTGAGTTTCACTCTCGTTTGAGCTCGTCAGTTCTGCATATCCCAGACTGGATCCTGGATCAAATTCCAGATCACTAGTGTGTGAGGCGGGTGTGTAACCAGTTTGATCCCGGGCTCACTCAGGGATACGCACTATTGACGAGCTCAAACGAGAGCGAAACATGAGTCTAGTGCTTCCAATCTGATGTGGACAAGGCCTTAGGTCCGTACAGGAATATGATCAAGTTGCCAGTAATGGGTTGTGCTCAATCTTCAAATCTGAAAACAACCAAATACATTGATTCACAAAGAACCAACCAAAAGGTCTCAGTGTCTCTTATACTGTGCATATCCAAGGATGAGACCAAATGGTGTCCACTAGATGGAACAACAGAATGGAACTAGATATAAATGACACCAAATCTTACAGGCTGGAACGATATCATTTGGAGACAGAAAGAAATTAGAGAATACTGTTTCTGGGCTTGCACAAAAGAGCCTCAAAGGCTCAGGAAGCTGATGACTATGCATGAAACTAACATTAATGAGGTAGTCTAAAAAAAAGACAATATACACAAATAAAAATATGCCCGCAAACTATAATGCATAGCAAGAGTGCTCAAACCGCAGTGGTTTTCAAGCATCATACCTTATAAGTCTGGCAATGTCACCAGGCTTCTGTGGAGGTGAGCTCTCAATGTAGATGTAATGACCAGAGAAGGAGCCATATGTATGGTCAGTCACAGGGCCAGTATGGTCAGTCAGAGTGCTATTATGATTTAGAGCCCAGTCAAACTGATCAGTGGTGTCCTGTGTAAAACCACACAATGGACTGTTGGCAGGCTGGTTCTCAAAGGTACAGCGAACTGTTCCATCTGGACAAAGGAGAATATGTCAGTATCAATTTATACACAGTAAACAGCAAATTTACAGGGTAGCAAGGTCCTTACTGTCTGCAAACCCTAAGGTTTAAAGGGAAGACAGACAGACAGACAGACAGACAGACAGACAGACAGACAGACAGACAGACAGACAGAAGACAGACAGACAGAAACTTTTGGTCCACATACAGACAGGCAGGCAGGCAGGCAGGCAGACAGACAGACAGACAGACAGACAGCAAGCAAGCAAGCAAGCAAGCAAGAAAGAAAGAAAGAAAGAAAGAAAGAAAGAAAGAAAGAAACTTTTAGTCCACATTTGTTATCAAGCATATAGGAGGAGGCAACTGTTCATCCACAACACTAGCTGTTAAATATACAGGAGGGAGTAACTTTAGATTATTTGCTATTTAGGAAAGTAACTTTTGGTGCAATTGTGCTATGAAGTATGTAGGAGGGAGTTGGAGTCTTGGATCTAGAGCCAAACAAGTTACCAGAACTGTGTGGAGTGCTTTTTGTGTGTCTTTAATAAAACTTTCTCTCTAGCTCTTTAACCAGAACCTCTTCAGTTATAGGCAAAAGAGTAGTAGCTGATTTGACTTCATTCTTACCAAATGTCTAATTCACTTTGTATTCTGTCAATAAACTCAAATCACAAAATGGTACTATGCTATTTCTAACGTCATAATTTATAATTGTCTCTTCTAGTGATTCTGCAGTATTGTCTCAACCATACCACTTTACATTAGCTGAGTTTCAACTGCAGTTTTTTGCAGCATGAACAGTGTTCATGTTTAGCATTGTTAGCAGAAGTTTAGAGAAGTACTTTATGAATGTTGAAGAACCCAGCCGTTGTGTCTTCACTTTGAAAAGGTAGGAGGACTTGTGTATTCTAATGACCCCAAAAGCTATTCCTATGGCTGTGTAGCTACAGGTAGAGTCTCCCATGTCAGACCTGTCATGGATAGGGACCAGACAAAGTGAGACAAACCTGCCAACTTGTAGGCAGACTGGAAACAGTCAAGGCTAGGGAATTAAAAGTGTTTTTAAAATCGTGCTAAAATTGAATGTACTGAGCAACAGGCTTGACGAAATAGTACATAATGACTCATTTTATGATGACGTTAAGAACTGAAAGGAAACATGATTTTGAAGAAAATCAAACACATACTCACTTTGTGGGTTGATTTCTGGGCAAGTGCCTGGTTGTAGTGAGATATCATCCAATGCAATTGTTCCATCCCAGAACTGAGATGAAAAACCTTCAAAGACAATCTGCAAATATTTACATAATTTGTTTCATTATTCAGCATAAAATGTATGATGTCGGTTCTTTTGTGTGGCAGCAAATACTGGACAATTGGTATTGAAATGATTGAAGAAACTGGAGGTAGCTGAGATGTGGTGTTTGAGAAGAATGAAGAGAATATTGTAGACAAAAATGAAAACAAGCACCAAGGTACCAAAATCTGCTGCTTTACTAGATCACTCATCAAAACCATGAATAAAAGACAAGTGAAATTTATGTGGTATATCCACAATCATCAGTTTCCAAACTTCTAGTGTTTTTTCAGCTGACCTCTTGAAAGTAAGATGTATTGAAATTAATACACGATCAACATAAAACAGCAGTAAGCCTTTTTGTTTGCTGCTGAACCAATAAGCAGATATAAAATCACCAAGATACTTACCCCATTTGTAAAAGAATCATTGTCTCTGTACACCAAATCACACTACATTTATCGATTCCAGTGTGAATGCCAAGCAACTTACATAGGTAGAATGGAAAGACAGAAAACTGAGTAGCCGAACATATACTAGGGTGGGTGGAAAAGAGAGTTAATCAGTCTTCAGGAATCTCTGTACAGTCAAAAGGCTATACAACACCCTCCTCATCAATTTCTCAACATCTCATAACCTATGGCCATAATGTGAACACAGAAAAAGTATTTCATATACTGTATTTGATGAACGATAAACAATTGCTCAAATATAGTGAGATGTTAGCAATTAGGCAGTTACAGCCAGTTTTATGCAAACAGAAAGAGTTAAATTTAAAATTACCATGGGGATAACAGATGCTTCATATTCAAACAATTAGTTTAATTTAGTTTAGTCGATGGATCAACATCATGGCACACAGATGTAATCCATAAGTGCTCCATTCTACTCCTAACTAAAGCCTGAGTCCGGAGAATCTCAGCCCAGTACATGAACTCCGTCACAATTTGTGATGCCATTTGCAATGCCGTTAAGCTACTCTTTTTCGATTTCCGACTGACAAGGGATTTTTTACGTGCACAACAATACACACGGGCGTCCGATCTCACTACCCAAAGACCAGGGGAAATTTTGTTACTAGAAGCCCACATGAAAAAATCCCAGCCCTCATCAGGGCCTGAATCCAGGACCTCCAGCACTCGAGGCGGACAATACCTGTGACTATGTGTTTAACTGTGTCAGCTAAAGTATTATTCATTTATTTACTTCACATGATATACACCCCTACAGTATGCATCTGACAGAATGCAGAGAAGTATGTCAGGCAATAAATCATGTAACATATTGTTTGCGGCTTTTGTTTTTAAATTTACTAAGAGAGTAAACTGTTTAGAACAAGCAGGAACAGGCATGGACATGTCTGATATAATTACTGCAGTACTTAGCTGTAAGATACTGAGGAGACTGGCACTTACCAAATTAGACGAACTGAGAGTGAAGCAAGGTAAGACATATCCATACCGCCTTCGAGGCCAAGAGATGAGATACTATTACCAACTCATGGGGAAAATTAGCAGCAATGATGTGGAATAGCTGTTATATTGGATGACTGAGCATGCATAGGAATGCCCAATGTGCTGGTGTATCTTTCGACATAACAAATAATTAGGCTTCTGAAAATGAGAATTTCTAAACATATTTTTCAGCACATAAAATAGGCATTAAATCTGACTGATTTAATATTATACAAAACTCACCTGATATTGTGAATTAGGGTTTATGGAAATTGATGTTGTTAACCACTTTACTCCTTTGCTACCTTGTAAGGTGAAGATCTGATTCATGTTTGTACCCTGCTTGATGTAAACATTCAACTTGCCATGTGAATAACTCTGCATTAAATAGAAAAATCGAAGGCAGCGGGGACCTGTAGGAATTGATGGGCTGAGGATACGGCCAGTGGAATTAATAGTTCCTGCAGTAATTCCTGAAACACCTGGCTGAAAATAGATGTACCAGCCTTGAGCTGCAAAAAGAAAAAAGAAACAATTATTTTTTTAATTTTTTTTTGCTAAGTGAATTATAGAAAAACAACACAGGAATACTTTTTGTTTAGGTTTTAACATTATGCAATTTTATAAATCTCTTCATAATTAAAAATATTGTTAGAAAACAAAAAGGCAAGAAGAACACAACAAACATACATAAGTCCTAGAAGCACACTTATTCATTTATCAGCATCTTTCTTCCATCGCTCGATAGTCAAGTAATAAAGCAATCATGAAGGGAAAGTAACACTACAGGGAAAGAGAGAAACATTTTTCTCATTTAAAATCAGGGAAATGAACTAAACAAGTCAATAAAAGAAGTGAAAATGTCACATAAATGTATGTTTTAATATTTGCCACTACCAAAAAACTGCAATTTTATGGGTAAACCAACCGACATTTAACTAATGTTTTTTTAATTTTAAATAATGCTTTAAATTGAAAATGATAAACATGGAGCAGAACTGTACAGTTTAAGTTAGGAACAAACTAAGACATGCCACATTAAAACAACTTTAGTGTTAGATCTACAGTTATGAAAGGCCTTTTTATTAGTCACATTTTTCTTTAAAGAGCTATTATTTTATACTAAGGAGGTTAGCATGACCAAATAGATAAGAGCGCTCGCTCTTAAACTTCCAGTGTGCTGATGCCAAGGTAGCAGGTTCAACACCTACACCGGTTAGTTAGAATAAAATGTCTCATCAGTTTCTCATTTAATTTGACTTACATGTTCCTTTGGTATGGTCAATGAAAGGTCCGGTCACAAATGTTCCACCAGGTCCTTGTGCTCTAATCCAGTCATACTTGTCAGTATGGTCTTGTGTCCAGGTGCAAAGTCCACTTTCAAAGTTACAGTCATAAGGTGTTGCAGCTGCAAATTGTAGTGTTTTAAATGTTACATAAAGACATTTTCAAAACTGAAATATTTTACAATGATAAATTATTCTTAACAAGATGATTTGGCCATACAATAAGATTATCACAAGGCAGCCACAAACAAGCTCTAGTTCTTTACCAGAGCAATAGGTAGCTCCAGCAAGTGACGGATGCATGTAATATCTAAGACTGTATATATGACTATGTATTAAGCTTAACACAAAGCTTGTCTACATATCTCTTGTTACCCCAACACTTATAGACAACAAAGGAATAGAACAAGGAGAATAACACAAGAAATTTGAATAGCGTTTTCAAAATTAACTGGTCACATTTACAGCTAAAGATAAATTGGTACTTCACAGTAATACTGTTGCAGCAATGTGAATTGTTAAAGGTTTTACATATATTAGGTAACTCTTTCATGGGTTTGACTGACCAGTTCTCTTCTTCGCTGTTTTTTTCCTATTTTAACTCGTACTACAGTTAATTAGGGTGTCATGGTAGTGCAATGGCAAGCACGCTTACCTGCCAGCCTGGGGATCCGATGGTTAAAACTCATTGGAGGCAGGGATTTATTTCATTCATCTGGGCTGCCAGGTTAACCTAGCCCCAAAAATTGGTAACAGGAAAGTTTCTGGGAAGTAAAGACAGCTGATGCTATACTGAGCATATGATCCATCAAGTGGGAATTGCACCATATACACAGTTCAGCCATTGGCATGAAAAGAGATCATTTAGCCACTTACTTATATATAATTTCCTGTTTTTTGGCACAGTGGATGGATCAAGTGACCCAGTTATAAACTATCTGCCAAGATCATATAGCCTTAAAGGTTCAAAGATCAAGCCACATACCGACAGGGGTACCTAAGTACTCTGTGTACATGATAGACAAGGTGGATAGATACATCTGGAGGGCTTGAAGATTGGGATCTAGACTGCCCACATCAGAGTCACAGGCAACAAGATATACCATCTAGCTTGACTGAATCTAACTGTCTATAGATAATGAAACATAACCTTCACAAACATATTTTATGAACAACTACATAAGTTCATTTTATCGCAAACATATTTCCATCAAATTTAAAGCAAAATTAAACAAAACAGTTTAAAAATTCAATTAATCAAGTGCCATCTCTGCAATGAAGCTAATGTAATGACCCTGCAACATGCTCTATCCAATGTCTTTATGGTGCATTCATGTGAACATCTTTCAGTTTATCTCTTGATGTTGTCTAACCACATATAACAATGTCTTTATGGTGCATTCATGTGAACATCTTTCAGTTTATCTCTTGATGTTGTCTAACCACATATAACAATGTCTTTATGGTGCATTCATGTGAACATCTTTCAGTTTATCTCTTGATGTTGTCTAACCACATATAACAATGTCTTTATGGTGCATTCATGTGAACATCTTTCAGTTTATCTCTTGATGTTGTCTAACCACATATAACAATGTCTTTATGGTGCATTCATGTGAACATCTTTCAGTTTATCTCTTGATGTTGTCTAACCACATATAACAATGTCTTCATGGTGCATTCATGTGAACATCTTTCAGTTTATCTCTTGATGTTGTCTAACCACATATAACAATGTCTTTATGGTGCATTCATGTGAACATCTTTCAGTTTATCTCTTGATGTTGTCTAACCACATATAACAATGTCTTTATGGTGCATTCATGTGAACATCTTTCAGTTTATCTCTTGATGTTGTCTAACCACATATAACAATGTCTTTATGGTGCATTCATGTGAACATCTTTCAGTTTATCTCTTGATGTTGTCTAACCACATATAACAATGTCTTTATGGTGCATTCATGTGAACATCTTTCAGTTTATCTCTTGATGTTGTCTAACCACATATAACAATGTCTTTATGGTGCATTCATGTGAACATCTTTCAGTTTATCTCTTGATGTTGTCTAACCACATATAACAATGTCTTCATGGTGCATTCATGTGAACATCTTTCAGTTTATCTCTTGATGTTGTCTAACCACATATAACAATGTCTTTATGGTGCATTCATGTGAACATCTTTCAGTTTATCTCTTGATGTTGTCTAACCACATATAACAATGTCTTTCTCATACACTTTCCCCAGCACATACTATGACAGGAAGCTGTCTTTTTATGTGACCGAAGAAGCACCTTAATTGTCTGACCTCAATCTCATTCAGTATGGTTTTCTTACATCCCATCATCATGTAGCAGATCCTTTGCAGAATATTGCTCTCTTGGTTTCTCACCAACAAGTCCTTCTATCTCTGGCCATTTCTCCCTCTCTGGCCATTTCTCCCATCTCATGCATCCTCATGCCCAAGGAGTCTGCATTGTCCTGTATCCATCTTCACTCTGGTTGACCCCTGCCTCTTCTCGCAGGTGCCATGCTTTAAATCCCCCTGTTCATAATACTTCTTTGATTTCTCTTTTCATGATATTCTTCTTATTTGTCTATATAACTACATTTTGAAAGCTTCAATTTAGACCTCACATTGCTTATTCAATATTTTAGTTTATTCTCATTCAAGAATTTCACCATAAACTCCTCAATGACTTCCTAAATTGCCATCCACTTTTAGCTATCTTAAGAAAAGTGTGTCCACCTGACATGAGCAATGAATATGGTACAAAATTATGTTGTACTTACGTAATGTTGAATGTGAAGGAGTTGTACTTATGGCAGTAGGGGTAGCTGTTGGATGAAGTGCTGGATTTGCTGCTGTAGGTATCCCTATAAGATGTGTATGAATAAGTTATATATTTTTGGTAATAAACACACTGTTAATGCACAAAGAATAACAATCTATCACACACGATAATTTAATTTTAGCTATTTTTCTCTTTTTCTGTTTCATTCAATTCTTTATAGTGTCAATCTAGTATATTCTTACTATCTATTAATAACTACAACTTTCCCTCCATTTTATCAGAATAACATTAAGTTCTTTCCTGATTCCAGGGTAGTGAAACATACTTCTCAGATAAGGGTAACAAACAAATATAAAGTCCTTTGTGCAAGCTGCACATGGCAAAAATCTGTCCAGTGTTGGACATTGCAAAGAGTAGGTTGAATAGACTGCTGTCTAGGCTCACATGTAAATATTTAGGAAAAACACAAAAGAATGAGGCTTAGGGGCAGTGAATGCATTTCATAATTTATCCGACATGCATGCCATTGGTTCAAAATCAGATGCAGACAATTTGGAAGAAGATTGTTTTGTGTTGATTTTGATAGTATGGATAGCAATAATTCAGAAAACAGTGGCAAACTTCTGAACGTAAAAATTGCCCATAAAAACACAAACATCCAAAAAATGCTGAGATTGATTGTGGCATCTTGTAAGGTATATGCAACTAACTTTCACACAATAGAATATTTATAGTGTACCTCTAGAATAGATGGGCATCTTTAGGCAGATCTATTTTTGTGTTTCATACAGTTCTATACAGTGACATTCTGGTATATTCTAACTTTCTAACAATCACTACAAGCTTTTCCATCATATTTATCAGATTAATGTTGCAGTTATTAAATCCAACAGTTTAACATTGTTTAGCCATGCTGGATGAATGTATCTGGATACAAATACCAAGGGGACATACAGAGCAAATTTAAGGTACAAGGCTAAGAACTAAGTGGATCTAGTATGCAAATAGACCCAAATATGCTGAAAATCATAGACTAAAAGAATATCAGGAATAGAAAGTGATATAAACAATTGAACTTGCAGCAGAAAGCCTTGCAGGCTGAGCAGGTTGAAGAAGAAGAACATGTGATACTCTATTTCAGAACCATAAATGTCTCATGTAAGATACTGCATTTGAAAGGCCATAAAACCGCATTGTCTAACATGTGATACTCTATTTGTAAGCCAATGAGCACATTAATGTATAACAAAATCATCTTACTTGCACAAATATCATTGCTAAACATGATGTCATCAATTGCTATGTCTCCATCATCAGTTGGACCAACAGTGCCTTCCATGATAATCTTGAACAAGAGACAATAATAAATATTATTTACGTAAAAAAAATCAATTTGCAAAAGCAATGAGGCCTCACATCAAATATAGCACTACTATGAATGTTAGATCTTAACTCTTAAGGGACAAGATTATTTTTCATATGGCTGGAATCACAGCATTATACCAACGTGTGTGTACTAAGTGATTCAATGAGCATGATTCAGAAGGTCGAAGCTGGATCTGTACGTAGACAGTGGACTGAGTCGCTGCGGAAGTCTGTTGTCCGCAAAGTCACCTTCATCTTCGTCCCGGGACATGCGGGAGTCGAGGGAAATGAACGAGCTGATAAATTGGCTGGCTCTGCACCCCCTGTAGATGGCCAGCCCATGGATCGTGCCGATGTCATTAACGCCCTTAAAGATATGGCGAGAACAGAGGATTTTGACGCCAGTGATTCCACATCGCTTTCCAGGATGAAAGACCTGGGAGTAAGAATCGGCACAGCCAGACGCGAGAAGTACATCGGGAAAACAAAGCGCCTCGTCAACCAACACAGAACTGGCACTATTAGCCACCGGACGCTGATGCATATGCTGGGGGGAGGATCTGAGCACCTATGGACATGTCCGGAGTGCAACGAAGATACCCCAACTGATAACTGATAACTGATCTTAAGGGACAAGAGAGCAGTATTTGTGCCGATATTTCTAACTGTTCATGACAAGAGGTTAGTATGCTGGTAATTTTTAACCCATGTGTTACTGGGCTCAATTAGGAAAACAAAGAATGGTAACATTGTGAATTGCTTGCATGTCATATAGGTGACTAAGTAGGCTTTGCTTCAGACTGCTACCTCATCCTGTAGAAAACTTTAGCTGCTTCATTCAAGTAATCAAAAGTCTACCAGGGACTTGGTGGGGAGTTGGTTAAGGGCTTATGTTTCATTGAGAAATGAAAGGCAGACAAAGAAGAATAAGAACCTTCATAAAACTGTTTGTCACATTTTTTCTAGCATATGTTTAATATTCCCCTAATATCCATGTATAACCTCAATGGACTTTTGATAACAGACAAATTTGGAATGAGCTGCTTCTAAGAAAAATTTTTGTAAACTAAAAGAAAGAACAATTCTACACAACACTTCAGTAAACCTTTGCTGCCTTCAAGAGTTTAATTCTAACAAGTTAAGGCAATAATAATTCACAAGAGCAGAAGTTACAGATGACTACTTAAAATAGTCATCTCTGTCAAAATAACACCAGTTTTCTTGCCTATATCAGCAATGGGCCACAAGATTAACCTAATGTCAAAATAAAATAAATGTATGACTGTATTCATCTCTTTCTGTCTCTCCCTTATGCACACACACACACACACACACATGTGCACACACACACACCACCGTCATAAAGAAGCCACATTCGCTTAAAACAATCATCCTCCATTTTTGCACATGTAAAATTGGCCAGGTAGCCTTCAATGTCTATTATATGTACTCAATTCAAATAAACTCCTAAGAGAAAAAAAATCAACACCACGTACATCAATAAACTCATGCAAACAACAACTATCATAACTGCATTTTCGTACGACTGTTATAGATTGCTAGGAGGATAAATTGAGGACTGAGACTTGAAAGCCATATATCTTGGCTCCCCAGTCTACAGGATCTGCCTTTTTTCATGTAACCTCCAAGAAATAACAAACCTTGACCCTTACTGGATATTAGAACCTCCCTTTTCTGACGTCAGTGTTGTATACTAACTGCTTCCCCATACTCACTACCACATGCTCATCTCAATCACTCCTGCAACCATCCCGCTCACTTCACACACTAATTCTTTAGTCATGGCCACTCTGTTATGCACTCCTCATACACAGCTGTCTGTAGCTCTGACAAATGTTACTGTAAGTCAAATGACCTTAGAATATGTTTCTAGCATGGCCCTAGTCCGTAAAAATACATACATAGTATGATGCTGAGCTGTAAACAGTAACTCTAGCTGGCAGCCAGTTCTGCCCTTGTGGCCCACTTAGAATCCAGATGGTCTGTGTTGGTTGTGAACCGGAGACTGGCTTGATGAGTACAGCTAAAGTTCCAATACCAGCGCCATTCATGTTGTAGTGGAAGTGCAGGCATCGCGACTGTAATTGGACAAGATTGTTATCATTCGTTTATTACAATGTGACTCACAGAAGAGTTTCTTGACATTTTCTACCAACATGTAAAGCTGTCTTTCTCTTCAGTGTACATGCATACACGTACACATACAGTTTCTGTGTGGATAAGAAATCAAAGGTATGGTGACTGTGATCAAGGCGACATCACCAGTAGTGGAGGGGATTTTTCCCCAACCAGGGTTGACCTAGAAAGAGCTGTGTTGGTGCAGTGGTTGGTATGCTCGCCTGCCAGCCTGGTGGTCATGTGTACACATTCCCATCAAGGTAGATTTTTAAACTGAGGTAGGCTCCCAGGTGGACTTAGCTTAAAATGGGTACCAGGAAATGTCTTGGGAAGTAAAGGCTAATGGCATGATACTAATTACATCACATGCTGAGTGTTGGATGGTCTATACAAATATGGGTGTAGCACCACATGTCCAATGTACTCAAGGCATGTAAAAGGGTTCTTTATTTACTACTTTTACCATATCTCCAATGTACTCAAGGCGCGTAAAAGGGTTCTTTATTTACTACTTTTACCACATGTCCAATGTACTCAAGGCGCGTAAAAGGGTTCTTTATTTACTACTTTTACCACATGTCCAATGTACTCAAGGCGCGTAAAAGGGTTCTTTATTTACTACTTTTACCACATGTCCAATGTACTCAAGGCGTCTAAAAGGGTTCTTTATTTACTACATTTACCACATGTCCAATGTACTCAAGGCGTTTAAAAGGGTTCTTTATTTACTACTTTTACCACATGTCCAATGTACTCAAGGCGTGTAAAAGGGTTCTTTATTTACTACATTTACCACATGTCCAATGTACTCAAGGCGTGTAAAAGGGTTCTTTATTTACTACTTTTACCACATGTCCAATGTACTCACGGCGTGTAAAAGGGTTCTTTATTTACTACTTTTACCACATGTCCAATGTACTCAAGGCGTGTAAAAGGGTTCTTTATTTACTACTTTTACCACATGTCCAATGTACTCAAGGCGTGTAAAAGGGTTCTTTATTTACTACTTTTATCACATGTCCAATGTACTCAAGGCGTGTAAAAGGGTTCTTTATTTACTACTTTTACCATATGTCCAATGTACTCAAGGCGTGTAAAAGGACCCTTTACTTTTTTACACACAAGAAAACTTAAATAATTATAATAAATAAGGCAACATTTATATATTTTTGTAGAATGTACCTGGTTTCCAGTAAATGTTGGTGATAAAAGATAAGCTTTCTCTCCCTGAATCTGAGGGAAACTGACATCAATGAAGGCATAATGACCTGGATATGGAGAAATGTGAACATTTTTTTTAGTAATGGCATGCATATCAGCTTCACAAAGAATATAACTACAGTAAAAATGGCAGAATCATGACAAAATAAAAAATCTGCTGATTGAAATGTGTTGTGTGGCCTGCCCTTCTCTATAGAAGTGAATGCTGGACAATGAGTAATGAAATGATGAGACAGTGCAGATTTCTTTTTTTGTTGTTGTAAAGATGAAATGTTGATAATAACATGGACAGATAAGACAACAAACAATAATCTGCTGCAGGAGTTATTAGATAACTCATCAAAACAATAAGAAAATTATGCAAATGGATAATAAGGCACATAAAAATGTAAATTAGTGATAGCTTAATTTGAAGCCAGCTCTGTAGCGAAGGGGTTATGGACACAATTTGTAATCCCACATACTGTGTTCGAAACACAGCTGTGGGCGATTTAGCAGCATACTGCCTTGCATTAGTTTTTTTATAAAACGGTATGAGTGTCGGTCGATCAGAAAGTAATGGCAAACTACTGAACTTAAACTTGCCAAGAAATCAAAAACAACAGGGGTTTACTGTGATGTGCTGTAAAGGATATGCAATTAACTTTTTATGTTTGAAAATACTAGACAAGAAACAGAAGAAGCTAGAAAAATATACTTAAAAGGCTGGGAAATAAAAAATAATAATATAAGCAACATTAATTTAATGAACATATTAGATGATTTCTTCTTCTTTCATTGACTTGAAATTTGTCTATATCTACAATGTATCTGCAACTCTTGTATGAACTTCACTGTCTGTTTAGTTCATTCAGTGGTCATAGAGTTTATCTTCTACTGTTGTTTCTCTAGACCAGAAGGTTTGCCTAGATAAGTCATATTTTGGACAAAGAACATTTTGGCAATATATAAGCCCATGGCAGATATGGGTAGTAGTAGCTTAAGACAATTAATCATCCCATGGAACTTAATCACTTAAAGGTAGTTCCATATCAGACACTGCTGTAGCTGTAGGGGTGTGACCAGGTTAAGTCATAAGGAGGTGAGGTGTAATAAATAAACATGATCCATCAAAAATGACTTGATTACAAATTGTGACTGAAAAGCATATTATTACCTTGAGCAGTACCCAGTGTATTGTCATTGTGTGGTCCCGTGTTGAAGAATGATGCATTACCCGAACCAACCATCCAGTCAAAATCATCACCAGCAAGAGTGTTGCTCCAGGTACAGAATCGGGATATAGTTGACTCAAAGTCACAAGCTCCTAACAACAGTTGCAAATTGTTCCGGTAAATGCCATGATTATGCTCATATTTATGTCACTGAATAGTCATGGAGTTTTTGGAATAAAATTATGCCTGCTTCATTATAAAACCACTGTGTAGATTTTTCTGTAACCATTGGCGTACATCTTACATTAGTTATGTGGTTGTGTGTAATAAACAATAGACATGGGATAGTGTGAGATAAGCAATAGATGTGTGACAGGGTGAGATAAGCATTAAATGTGTGATTGTCTGATATAAACATTAGACATGTGATACTGTGAGATAAACCTTAGATATGTGATAGTATGATATAAATGTTTAATATATGATAGTGAGAGATAAACATTAAATGTGTAATAGTGTGAAATAAACATTAAATGTGTGATACTGTGAGATAAACATTAGACATGTGATTGTGTCAGATATGACAACTGACATGTTATTGTGTGAGATATGACATTTGACATGTGATAGTGTGAGTTAAACACTAGATATGTGATTGTGCGAGAAAAATAGACATGATAGTATGAAATAAACATTAGACATGCGACTGTGTGACAAACATTAGACATGTGAAAGTGTGAGATCACAATGTGATTAAGTTACTTTACTGCTACAATATAAGCTTTGAAGCATGCAAAATTCACATAGCATAAACCTTTCAAGGGCTGTATTTACAAACATTAACAGGTTCTTGCATAGAACAGTAGGAATAAAAATGGTATGAAAGATTACTTAATGAGAGCTCATGGAGAGAAACAACAGACCAATTCCAGTTAATCAGGATGTAAGGAAAAGATGATACTGCTTGATAAGATTAACACCAACAAATTCTGTGAACAGAATAACTAGAAATTCCTTCCTCTGGAATCAAGGCAAAAGAAATACAGGAATATTAAAAAAAAAAAAAAACAGGGAAAAGAGGCAGACAGATAGGAGACGCATGGCAGAGAGGTTAAAGTGTACGCTTCAAGGTCACATGTTTCTGTGCTCAAATATCAACATAGGGATATGAATATTTACAATAACCACTCCCACTGCTTTCTAATTATATCACACATTTCAACACCCCTCCCCCCCCCCTCCCCCGCCCAATCATTTTGATAGCTGGTTGGCTGGAAAATTCTCTAGAAGATAGTTTTCACTCTTTCATTCATTAATTCAGTAGCATGTCCTTTGCAGAACCTTGCTCCCATAATAACCTTATGGAAAACTTCTCAACCATAAGCAAGATGTCCCGTGTCCGATACACCCATATGAAGATCATCTGCCACATCCTGTACCCATCTTCTCTTTGGCCTTCCTCTTCCTCTCTTCCCAGGCATATACCCTTCCATTATTGTTCTCTCCAAACGATTCAAGTGACCAAAATATTTCAAGTTTCTTTGTTTTATCGTCTTTCATAACCAAACTTCTTCAATATTCAGCTCTTGAAGTATGATGCATTTGCTCTGTTCTTTTTCCAAGATATTCTTAGAAACCGTCTATAACATTTACTCCAAAGTATTGGCATTCAGGTCATCTGAGCCTAAAGAGGGCTTGTATCTATTGGAGTGAGGTTGGTGTAGAGACTTTTATCCTGACCCAGTATATCTCCCTGGGGACTGTGTTGCAGTCCTTTCCATCTCCAAGTTTAGAAACCAGCAGGATGTGCAAGGATGGTACTGGAGCTGACCATCTGTGCAGAGGCATGTATGGATGTCAGCAGGTCATGATTCAGCACAGCATGAACGAACTGGCTGTGGTTAGGTCTGGGCTGACCAGGTTTCCTCCACAGGTTTGATGCATGTCCATGTCATCAGACTCCAACCCAATGCCAAGAGAGATATCTCTTGGGTAGTGAGTCTGAATAGCTAGCCTTCTCCAATACGGGTAAAAAACATATGTGCAAGTGGGACGCAGTGGTGTTTCCAAGGCACCAGGGCCAGGTTCAATACTGGCCAAGTACTACTAACACATTCTAGTCATGTATCCTGGATAACAGGTCCTTTCGGGGTCCTGGCTAACATAGTAAGATCACTGATTCTTCTGAAGTTGGAGAGTATCTGCCTGCACGGCGAGGAACCACCAGTCTGCACACCAATAAGCCATACATGAGACAACGGATACTCACGCAAACCTCAGTCCAGTTTGACATCACACCGATGTTGGACAACAGGATGTCTTCATCCGACATTCAGGACTTCACGCTGGAGTTCACAGCCAGCAAACGCAAGCAAGCAACATATGTGCAAGTTGGCAGATTAAAGATCCACAGCATTTAGAAATGGCCAGGTTGCTATCCTGGCCAGGTTGCTATCCTGACTAAATTGTACAGAAAGAACACCTACTCAAAGACAGACAGAGCCATTACATTAAATGAAATCTGTCTAAAGCCTGCTCTGTGGTGAAGTGGTTGCAAATACAATTCATAATCCCACATACCGCATTCAAAACACTGTCGTGGGTGATTTGGAAGCAGGCCGCCTTGTGTTGATTTCCATACAATAATATAAGTGCTGGTCATTCAGAAAGCAAAGGCAAACTAGTGAATGTAAACTTGCCAAGGAATCAGAAAAAGCCAAAAAAAATGCTGGAGTTGACTGCTTCGTTCTGTAAAAGATATGCAACTAACTTTTAGAGAGTCTAAAGTAGGTAGATCTTATATAAATGCATGCTAAAGTTATTGACACTTGAGATCCATAACTAGGTGATATATATTCCCCTCAACAACAGAAAGAAATGATGAAGAAAGAGAAGTACAGACAGAGATGAATAACATGCAAATAATATGAAAAAACAGACAAGTGATGGTAAAGGATTGGATAGTTTAGTATGAAATGGTTGAGATCCTGTGCTCTACTGGGAGATAAAAGACATGAAGAAAAAGTTAATGGACTAGGTGTAATTGTGCTAATACATGAAATGCAAGAAGAAAAAAGTCAAAAAGATTACCTGCAGTGTCACAGGCTCCACTTCTGATACTGACATCATCAATAGCAATGTCACTTTGATCAGTCGGACCCACGACAGCCTCAAACTCAATACTGATTGGTGTTGTGGGAGACCCTGCGACATTGACCTCAGCCATAACCCAAAAATCACCTTGATCCCCTACTCTTTTCCATATGAGACTTCGGCCTTGGAGTATGCGGTAGATGTGCAGTTCGCCTATGCCATCACCAAACATGCTGTAGTAAAATCTCAGACAGTTTGTGGTGAATGGTAATGTCATGGGAGGAGTGATGATACCTGCTGTGTTACCTTGATGTCGATTGGAGGCATCAATGTAGAAATAATGGCCTGGAAGAAAAAAATCAAGACAAGATTAAATGGCTTTATGAGTTCCAAACAAAAATAGTAAAAGACTTGTTCTCATGCCTTCAAGGCATGCTGGGATATGGAGAAAAACTTACATTTACTGGACCAAATAGAAAACTGGGATATGGTGCAAAACTCATATTTCATAGACCAGATAGAAGACTGGAGATGTGGAGCAAAACTCATATTTTCTGGACCAAATAGTAAACTGGAGATATGGAGCACAGGTTTAATTGCTTGGCCACGTGGCTTGGTCGAGGCAGAAACACGGAGCTGATCCACGACTCTGGTGATCGAGTGAGATGGCAAAACATGACCGCCCACGCTTATCAATATGACACATGATGGATGGATGGATGGATGGATGGATGGATGGATGGAGCAAAACTCATATTTCCTGGCCCAGGTAGAAGGCTAGGAATAGTTAGTTAGTTAGTTAGTTAGTTAGTTAGTTAGTTAGTTAGTCGACAGATCAACCTCATTGCACATCGAACCATTCAGTCCATAAGTGTTTGGATCCTCTCCTCAGCAAATCCCGTAGCGCGTAGCGGCTAACGACACCAGTTCTGAGTTGGTTTATTAATCTTCTTTGGCTTCCTGCGTAGTGTTCTTGTTTGGCCAGGAATATGGAGCAAAATTCATATTTCCTGGACCAGATAGAAGAGTGAGGATGTGGAGAATCATCATATTCTCTGGACAAGATATAAAACTGAGATATGGAGCAAAACTCATATTTTCTGGACCAGTTAGAAAACTGGGATATGGAGCAAAACTCATATTTTCTGAATCAGATAGAAAACTGAAGATACCCACACACCTCTCCCCACCAACACCCGCATTCCCCACCCATCCACCAACACACACTCATTCATGCACATATAGTCCACTACGCACCCACACACCCCCAACCACACATCTCTCGATCACAATACCCCTACCCACACACATCCTCCATCCACTCACGCATCCCACCCCAACACATACACATCCCTCACCCACCTACATATACCTAAGCCACTCACACACCCCCACCCACACATTCCCCATCCACGCACACATCCCTAAGCCACTCACACATATTCTCACCCATACCACCACAAACATACCCCCCACCCACACACCATTCACACATCCCCCACCAACACACCGCACACATATCTCAAACCCACACACTATACACTTCTCCCCACCCGCCCTTGCATCCCCAATCCACCCAACACAATCCCCTACCCACACAACCCCGCCACCCACACATACTTCCTCAAACCATCCACACATCTCCACCCACATAAACACACATCCCCCACACCCGTCCCATACACATATCCTCCACCCATACACACATCCCCCTCACCCATTCCCACACCCCTACTTTCACTCCCACACATCCCACCAACACCCACAAATATCACTACCCACCAAAACCCACACACCCCAACCCATCCAAATGCATACCCCCACCCCCACTCACACATATCCCCACACTCACACACATCCTCCACACACACTCATACATCCTCACATCTAGACACATACAAAATGTCTCACGTTAGCATTGAAACTAGTATGAACAAACTCCCACACTTTACTCACACACATACACTGACAATTGTCGTGAGTAGTCTCATAAAAATGTTAAACATGGAGAAAAATGTGTACATAAAAAGTGTGTGACGTAAACATAGTGATGCTCCCATACACAGAGATACACACAGAGAAGGAGCACACACGCACACACACATTCACTTTCAGGCTCACTCATTCTGTCTCTCATTCACACTCACTGGCTCTCTCACTCAAACTACAGTAATGTACATGAGTTTATATTATGCATGATAAAATCAAATGGTATTTAACTGATAATATGACAGATGAGAATACACAAACATATGGATTCGTGTGTTACATAACATGCGTGTTACATGACATGCATCTGCTCAGCTCTCTCTCTCTCTCTCTCTCTCTGTATTCTTTCATATACACACACACACACACTAACACATCAACTTTCCCACTGTCTCATTCTCTCTCTCGCTCGCTCACTCTCTCTATCTCTCTCTCACACTCACTATTTCCCCATTCATTCACTCTGTCCATCTTCCTTCACTTTATCTCTAACTCTCTTACTCTCTCTCTCACACTCATACACAGACAGACACACACCCTCATGCTATCACTCAATGTTTCACTTACCCTGGCGCACTCACTCACTCTTTTACTCTCTCTCTCTCTCTCACTCACACACACTCTAACACTCATTCACTCACTTTCTCTCTCTCACTCACACACACTCTAACACTCATTCACTCACTTTCTCTCTCTCTCACACATTCCTTCACACACACACTCACTCTCTCAATCACACTCTCTCAAACATACAAATACGCATGAATGCACGCATGCACACACTCCCTCACTCACTCTCACACGTACGAATGCATGCACTGACATATTCCCCCACCATTTCTTACTCAATCACTCTCTCCACACACACGAATGCACGTGCGCACACACACATTCACTCTCTCTGACACCCACTTTTCTCTCACAAATAGAAATGTGTAAAATACTTTCAGCCAACACAATAATTTTGTTTGCTTGTTTTTTGTTTGCATATCCTTTACAGGACATAGCTGTCAACATCAGCATCTTTCAGCTGATTGTTGATTTTTTGGCAAGATTACGCTCAGTAGTTTGCCATTGCTTTCTGAGCGACCGACTCATATACCCCGTAAGTTACAGATGTGGTGAGAACCGCTACTGATTCTCACGCATGTCACGTTACTCACGAGAGTATATGGGATTACAGAGAAAGACATTAAACTCCTAGGCCAGGGAGACCGGCACACAATAATTATAAAAGTTAATAAAATGTGATAGAAGAATGACAGCAGAAAAGGAGCACAGATGAAAACAAAGCACATCATATTACTGACAAATGTCATCATATTTTTGTAGAACAGATGAGTAACAAATGAAGAGAAGAGAGCCTTGTTCAACAGGCATAATACGAACATTATGTTATCAATGTCAGACCTGGTAATTAACATAGAAGACAAGACAAACTGAAAACACATTTTTAAAATGGATATGATGAATTGTAAATATTATGAATAAGACACAATTACAACAATGATAGCAGGAAGGAAATGTTCACACCAACAATGATATACAACACAAAAGCAAATCAGATGATTCAATAGTATATCCAGATTACCACAAGCCAGTGGCCCCACAGAAAGCTCTAACACTTAGACACAACAGAAACAGAGCCAGAGATTGCTTCCTGCATGAGATGGCTTGATGGAAGATTTGAGGCTAAAACATCATGTATGAAACAAACTTTCCCATAACATATCTCGACTCAACCTGAGGCTGAAAACAAACCAGGGACAGAGGGCAGAAGAGGTTCTATTGTAATGACTTACCTTGTGGTGTACCAAGTGTGTGGTCATAGAAAGGTCCTGTGTATAGTTCAAGTGAATAAGCTGTGGATAGTGTCCAGTTAAAAGTATCATTGGATTTCTGAATGAAGCCACACAGACCATTCTCGAAATCACAGTCATTGGTGTAGGAAACTGTAGTGAAAAATGAAGTCAAATAAGCATAGTTAGGTGAAATCTAGACATTCATTCATTCATTCATTCATTCATTCATTCATTCATTCATTCAGTAGCATGTCCTTTGCAGAACCTCGCTCCCATAACAACCTTCCGGAAAACTTCTCGATCACAAGCAAGATGTTCCGCGTCCAATACACCTATCTGGAGATCATCTGCCACATTCTGCACCCATTTTCTCTTTGGCCTTCCTCTTCCTCTCTTCCCAGGAATATACCCCTCCATTTATGTTCTCTCCAAACTTTCATGACATTTCAAGTGACCAAAATATATCAATTTTCTTTGCTTTATCATCTTTAATAGCCAACCCTCTTGAATATTCAGCTCTTGAAGTATGGATGCATTTGTTTTTTTCTTTACCCAAGATATTCTTAGAACCCATCTATAACATTTATATTCAAAGGCATTTATGCGCTGTTCAGCTTGTTTAGTAAGTGTCCAGGTCTCACATGCGTATGTTGCAATGGGAAAGATGCTTGTTCTTAAAAATCTAATTTGTGTAGTTCTATCTGTCTGCCATGAGCCTATAGTAGGTCACGGACTAGTGAACTGAGAGAATACAGGGCTTCACGCAATTCAGCGTGAATTTATAGATGCACGCCTTGCAAGGCAAATTGTAAGCGAGAGGACATCGTCTCCTTGAGGTAGTCAGTTGAACGAGAGCCATGGTCGAGTCTGGACATGGTTCTTTGTTGCAGTAGCATGGCAACAAATTGTGCCGCTGTGAACATGTGTTAGAAGTTTGTGGTTGTAAGTAGTTTTGTTAATTCGAAGTATTGAGAAACTGTGTTAGTATGAACAAAGTGTATTTCATGAGTAGTCAATGCATTGTAGAAAAAACAATCTAAGTTAACTATATTGTAGAAAAAACAAGTTAACTATCATGTTTTGCATTCTACGTGTGCACTGTGCGAGTTGGCTCTGAAGCAAAGAATGACAGTCCCAAGTGTAATACTGAGAAGAAAATTCCATATGTTATTTAAATGAATTATATCAGAAACGAGTCAGCTTTCAGTCAGACTCTGAGCATGTATGACCCTGTCGACCTTGTGAGCAGTCAGGCACTCTCGACGAATGACCACTAGCGGACAGTAACGCACCTGCTATCAACACTTAGAGCATACTAGCGAGTGAAGACCCCTTATATATCGCTCGCTGGCACTGTCCCTCCAAAATGTATTCAGTTGTTTTAGTCTTTGAAGAGCAATTGATAGTTGTCATTTAATTTCTTTCATTGTGTCACCATTGTTGGTAATCTAGACATATTGAAAATATATATTTTAGGCCCACACTTTCAATGACACATACATGAATGGTGATGTTGTGACCTTTCTCCTACTTAAAGATTTTCCTTCTAGAGAAATCTCTGGTGTTCATTTTAAGGCTGGGGTGATTTCAAAGCCAATCGATAAATAAAACTACAGCTTCAAATGATTTCTTCTTCCTTTATCTTTGTCCATCCTGAAAACACACCAAGGATTGAGATCTGTGGAGACACATATGCCAGCTGGCAAGGCACATGATGATGATGATTAACCTGAAAACATTATTGTGTTGTATTTACTTACAGCAAATTTACGAGTACCATATGTGTCACCTCTCAGCCAGCACATGCAACTTCACCACACCATTTTGAGAACCTGATAAGTCTTCTCTTTGATCCCTACTCTCTTGGCAAATGCTCAGCATGTGATAAAAGGCCATCAGCTTCAGTTTTCTATCAAGCTGTGATTCACTCTCTGTATTTCTTTTTTTATTTTTTTTTATTTTGCTGCTGCATCTTCCTTCAGTCACTAGCATATGTTGTGTACCAATATGTGAACCTCTCAAGTGTCTACTGAAAATTAACTTCAGACACGTGTACTAATATGGGAACCCCTTACATATGTACTAAAATGTGAACCTGCTACACGTGTACTAATTTGTGTACTCATTTGCCAACCTCTGTGTTCAACTTACGGTTTGCTTTTGGGCATGGCAGACGTGAAAATTTGATGTCATCAATGTCTGTGGCACCTAGATAGTTGGTACTTCTGATACCCACAATTTCAAACTGAAGAAATAAAAAAACAACGATAACGGTACTTCATACAGTATCTGATTGTTCTCTTATGTCTCGAAATGACACTAAAACTATTTGTTTCCATCCAACTCCTTTCTATTGTCTATATCACAAGATATAACTAAATGCTTTCATTTTCTTCCTCACTTTATACCCCAAGGGAGCGTTAGCCCTCAACCAATTCTTTGGTTGGTTGAGTTTGCAGCTAAACTTATCTATGAGACGGAATAGCAACTCTCACACCAACCTTCTTTCAGTGGCCTATGACATGTTTAGTAGTTTACAGTGTTACTATTGCCTGCTTCCCTTAAGGGATCTGGTAACACACAGGTGAATTACTGCTTTCACTTAACAATATTAATATCATCATATTCAACTGCCTACCGATCATGCTTCTCCACATCTTGTGATCTCCCACTGCCTGTATCAATTTGTACGCTGACACCCTTCCAAGCCACAACACAAGACTGTCAAGAATTTTCTCTTGCTGTCTTCCTCTATCTCTCTTTCCACAAATCTTTGCAGTTGTCACAATATGATCTAGGGTTTGACTTATCATAATGTGGCCAAAAATTATGACTGCCTCTTTCTGATGTTTGTGATAAGTTGTCTTTGTGTCTCAGCTTTCCTCAAAATGTTTAGATATTCATTTTGGCTGTCCAAGGAATTTGCAGCATTCTTCTGTAAAACCACATCTCCAAAGTTTCTAGAGATTTTATTGCTTGTTTACTAATTGTAGAGGATTCACAGCCAAATGTTAGAAATGACTTCCAATGACCAGGACTTATTGCATAAGATGTTCAATATTTGATAAAAAAGCAATCTTTGTTTGTCTTATTCTGTTCTTTGTCTGCAATATGCATCTTCTGATGTTATTCATATGCCTAGATATTAGAATGTCTGCATTTTCCCCAAAATAACATAATTTACTTTCCAATTTTTTCCAATATGTACGCTCTCTATCTTTAATAATACTATTTATTCTGTCTTCCTAATTTTCAAGCTAAGGTCCATATTTTCACTTTCTACAAGCACTGTATCTTATCATTTTGTGTTGCTCAATATAAATAAATCATTCTCATGTATCAGTAAGCTCATATATCAGTGATAAAGCATGGTTGTAATTAAATCATTGATATTTTAAAATAACAACCTCAACGTAAATTATGACATTACAATAAAACCAAATTTTTCAAGTACAGTGTGTATGTCTGTACGTGTGTTATCTGTATGAGTGTCAGTTAGTATGTGTGGCTTTGTGGGACAACAAGGCATTTGCATACATACATACACATATTGTAGGTATTTGGGTTTGTGCAAGGAACATTCTGGTGACAGTCTGTAAGAGAATGAGAGAAATCTACAGATGCACACAAACACATATTCAGAGGGGGAAATGAGGAGAACATAAATCAAGATAAAACCAACTACCTGGTAAATCTGGCTACCAGTTGTTCCAATCTGTGCCCACCTCCAAGCTGAACCTTGTGTACCTGCCCGAGTCCACATGAGTGTCTTCGCACCGTTCACAATCTTGTACACTTGAAGACCGTCCACATTTGGTCCGTACATGCGATACCAGAAGGTCAAGCAATTTCCATAACCAGGAGATACAAGTGATGGGGATAGAAGTCCAGCTGTATCATTTGGATGTCTGCTCTGACTTGTTGTCAGGTGAAGCATTCTGCCCAAGTCTGTTGTCAGATAAAAACATGGACTTGCATAATTATATGTGTGACATATGGACATGGACAATGATCACCAGAGTCTTTCATGATCACAAGAACCTCAAATCAGGTTTGTATTTTTGCCCTGATTCTGCCTAGCCAAGTATTTTTCTCTGTTTTCCTCTAGCTTTTTTTCCATTACATTTACCCACTGTCAATATGTTTTAAAGGTTTATTTCCTCTCATAACATGCTAAAAACTATTGACTGTGTACATCTAATATTTCTAATCAAATGTAGGTGTCATCTACTTCTTAAAAGTTCAATCAATCATGTGCCATGCCGGAAAGCATTCGCGGTCATGACTCGCCATTTCACTCGATCACCAGCGTCGTGGATCAGCTCAGTGTTCCTGTCTCGCCCATGCCAAGTGGCCAAGCCATCCAGGTATTTACCTCTCAGTCTTCCTCTTGGTCTGTTCCCTTCGATCTTGCCAGTTGTCACTAAGTTCTCCAATCCATTTCTTCTCATAACATGTCCAAAATATTTTGACTGTCTACGTCTAATTTCTCTAATCAATTTACGATTTTCATTTGTCTCCTGTAGTACTTGGTCAATGGTTTTTCTGTCTATCCATGGTATTCTTTGCATTTTCCTCAGAAACCACATTTCTGCAGCCATCAGATGTTTTTCAGCTTGACTGCACATTGTCCAAGTTTCACATCCATACAAAAGTACAGGCTCTATGTAGCCCCTCAACACTCTTTTTTTCGTTTCAATTGACATCTTTTTATTGGTCAGAATGTTTTTCATCTTGCTAAAGGCTACTTTTGCCATGGCGATTCTTGTTCTAATCTCTTCAAGGCATCTCCCATCAGATGTTATGAAAAAAAGTCTGCCTTATTTATTTTCCTGTCTAGCAATGATATATTTTGCATTTCCTCAGAAATCATATTGCTGCTGGCAGTAATTTGTCTGTTTATTTGCTTATTGTCCAAATCTTAAATGTATACAACAGTGCTGGTTCTATAGAGCACTTTAACACTTTTTCTTGCTGCAATTGACAACTTTTTATTTGTGAGTGGGTACCATATCACAAAAGGCTATTTTTGTTATGATGGATGTTATTCTAATTTATGCAAGCAGCACATGTACAAGGTACAGAAGTATGATGACATGGTCGCTAGTCTTAAGATGGAAGGGTACACTGTCAGGCTATTTGTCGAGGAGGTAGGTGCAAGAGGTCTACTCTCCCACTCCGTGTATGATGTGCTAAAGCAATTGGGCATTAAAGGACAAGCAAGAACTCGGGCTCAAAAACAATTGTGTGAGGCAGCCGAAAAGGCCTCATGCTGGCTATGGAATTGTTGGAACCTGAGCTGGGACATGTCTCCAAACTAGTATGGTTAAAAGTGATAGCTGCAGAACTCACAATCTCTCAATTAAGATCACGAACTTGCAACATCTCGTGTCGACTCTTGTAGCCTTTCCTCCGAGCGAGGGTAGTGAGTCTAAGTGCAGTCAAATCATACAAATGTCGGCCGAAGTCCAACCTCCATACCAGAGCGGTAATCGTCCATAAGTCACACTCACCTGCAGAGACCAAGAGGTAGGTCCAAAAAGCAAAGGAAGAACCGGCTTCCTAGTAGAGTGCGGCGCTGTGAACAGGGCACGAAGAAGGAACACGGCAAGGGAAACAGATGGAGGCGATGGAGGCGTAGCTGGGGAAGAAGCAGGCTCCCCACGACCAGGTGCTAAGGGGCAAGCACAGGCTGCACAGGCTCGCCTCACGGAGGGAGGGGAAGCTTGAGAGTGCACATACTAAAAGCTAAGGGAAAAGCACAAGGACAACGATATTGACTGAACGTTCCCATGACAGGGGAAAGAATCCCCGGAGTCATGAGCTGGATGGGACCACCCCTAGAGTGTTAAGAGTATAAAGGTCTGAAACACTTGGGGAAGGGGTACGCTTCTGACGATCAGAAGCCCCCTGCCGTGTTTGCTCCACGGTGGAGTTTTTATCACTACAAAACATCTTCCACTGAACCATATATCTGTTTCCATAGAGATGAAATCATTCACGTGTCCAAGATTTTCCTCATTTACTTGGATGTTGCATTATGGTATTTCTTGTATGGAAAGATCAAGGGGAAGAGAGGCAGAGGCAGATCAAGAGAAATGACGCTGGATGGATTGAGACAGTGGCATAGAGGAATATCAACAATGGAGTTGATCCAGAAAACCAAAGACCGAGATCTGTGGAGAGACAAGCCAGCATGGCACTTGATGATGATGATTTCTTCTTGGAAATGATCATAATTTCTGGAAACGAACTGTTACCAACAATTATATGTAATTACAAAGGAAGCCTAAATTACAAATGAACACAAAATAATTCTCATTATAAATAAACATAACAGAAATTAATAAAATATGTGATTTTACATATATATATATATATATATATATATATATATATATATATATATATATATATATATATATATATATATATATATATATATATGAGACAGTATGGAAAAATGGTTTTCACATACCGCCTTTTTGAAACAGAAAGTTCACCGACCAGTATAAGTTCAAAATTAGTGAGTGACCGGGCGCTGACTTGATCACGGCCTGCTAACCGAGAGTTTACCTTTCGTTGTTAGTGAAATGAGAAATTCAGGAAACATGAAGCCAGACGTAGCATAGGCTTTGTGGGGAACTGTCAGTTTGGGCAAGGAGTACAACGGAGGTGCTAGATATATGGGAACGGCCACGCCTCATGAACCAAAACAGGCCAAGGCGGTAAAATTTGACCGTTAACCTCAAACTATAACCTAGTGGTATCAAGGAAGCTAGAATAAAGCGGTTTAGGGAGAATTAATTATGCAGCACAGCTAAATGCTGATTGGGTAGTCTTTCACAAGGAAGAGAAACGTCACGTGATTCCAGAAAGAAGCGCCAAGTATATAGTTATATATACTTTGGGATCCAGTCAGTTAGGAAGAGTCGAGCAGGAGAGAGGACAGTTAATAGTGGACTCCGGGAGCGGCGGGGGCCTGAGCCCTCTTGGGGCAGCCCAAGGAACATAGTAACAGGACTTCAGAAATTGTGGCTAATCCGTGCCCAAGTCTGTATAGTATCTGGAGGAGGAGGAAGTGAAGGAAGACGGACAAGCGCCCATGCTAGAACTCGTCTGAATCACTGATAGGAGTGAGAGCGACTAAGGATCTGTGAACGGAACCTACCCAAGGCAGATAAGCCAAAGAAGGGAAAGACACGCAGAGTCCGAGGGTCGTTAAAGTGCAAGAAAGCCACTTGAGTTAAGAGGACCGCCAGCTAAGGAGACCGCTCGTTGATTGCAGTAGATGGCTAAACGTCAAATAGGACGACAATAGCCAGGGACACTGCGGTTGGGACCACGAAGGAGACTAAAAGTCAGATAGGACGGAAAGGTCAAGTGGGATCCACGACAAACGAGAGGTGGAAGAGAGAAATCGAATTTCAACTATGGAACCCAGAAGATCGACTGGACGGCAGAAGTTGAATACATTGTCTGGGTAAAATGGAGTTGCCTGGATAACCAGGCATAGCTGATATAAACAGATATCCCGCTGAACAAGTTGGATGGGAGCGAATTAAATCCCTGGGTATATGGGTTGATAGATCAATCTGTGGATCAATGGGTATTTGGGCTGAACACATGTACCACTAATAAGCCTATGGAGAGATAGTTATGAAACAAAGGCCGGTGTAATTCCTAGCTTTAGTCCTTTTCTTCATGCGGTTAGGAGGTGATTGTAGGTAGTATTTCTCTAACATCTGGTTGTATAGTTTATTACATTACCTCCCCTTGTGGCGTCATGCAGTATTGTGTTGTTTTTTGGAGGCGATTATACATAGATGTGTCTTCAATGCATGTACTGGTTACTTTATGTGATTATGCTATAGATTGTCACTCTGTTACTGTTCAGAAGAAAATAAATATGTTTGAGTTGCCTTTTATTTCGACTTGTCAGTCTGAGATTGTGTAGATTAGAGTAGTTTAGAGACATTGTGAGGTGGGCTGTACATCTCTCCTATAACCTGATAACATACACCACGAGACATTGATGGTGCAATAGTAATTAACTATTGTTCTCACGCGGAGACACGAACCTAAATCTTTCCTATCCCTTACTCTCATCCTTTCTCTCCTTCCTCCTCTCTCTTCTTTTCTAGCTGTCACATATATATATATATATATATATATATATATATATATATATATATATATATATATATATATATATATATATATATATATAAGATGTGAAAGAATGTTAGTTAATTTTCCAACAATCTATATCACAAAGTAAGTTTTCAAATACAATGTAAAGGAGCAATTATATCATTAGCCCATTAACTGTGAAAGACTCATGGCAGGAATGAATACAATAAATGTGCTTGTAGGTAAGATACAAGGGGTCACAGGCTACCGTTTGAGCTGAAGAGGGTAGAAAGCATTTGGAGAAATGTTAGAATACAATCAAACACTGATCTAGGATCAGTATGTCAACATTTGTACGTACATGTTTCTTTGAACATGCAGGTCAGAGAAAAGATAAGGGGTCACAGGCTGACCGTGTGAGCTGAAGAGGGTAGAAAGCAGTTGGAGAGATGTTAGAATACAATCAAACACTGATCTAGGATCAACATGTCAACTTTTAGGGATTTGTACGTACTTGTTTTCTTTGTGTGGTCTACTGGTGCATCATATACTGTTGATAAACTGCTTGAAGGCTGTTTAATGGTCCAGTTGAATTGATCATTGCCATCTTGATGCCACAAACACAGATTATTGGCTTCAAAATCACAGTCAAATTGAGAGGGAACTGTGGATAGAGACATAGATATCTTGTTCTCAAAAGATCACTTTTAAATTGAAGCTCATCATTTCTATACAGGTAAGGTTATTAATGAATATTCAGTTTGAAGAACACTATTTCACTCAAGCATAAATCTAATCTTTTGACCTGTCCATAAACATATTCTTGGGAAATCAATGTGATCTATCCATGATTTCCAGATGAACATAAGAAATGTATATATTTTATTATGAGCAGCCTGAATAAATCTTGTGCTTCAGAACATTAGTCATGAGTGTTTGCCAAAATCTTGAAAATTAATTGCTGCAGTTTCATTTTACTAAAATATATCTGTCAAAGAAATTTCCAAATAAATGGTTGATTAATGGACAAGTCTTGTCTAATTTTTTTTATTATTTTAGTATGAAGAACAAGTGCAATGAAACTCTTATTAACATTTATGGAATTAATGCAATCAGTATAATGTACTTTATGCTGAAATTATTGAATGAACAATATATAAGTACAAGATATGCATGAACTGTGCAAAGCAGCTGTTATAATCATGTATAGAATGACCACAGCACAGTAAAGTTTAGTGTATGCTGTGACTAATGAATGAACTAACAATATCTGAATAGAAGACATGCATAATGATGCAATGAAACATGCATTGTAGTGTAGTGCCATGTAAGAACCCATTGTTACCTTGAGTTGTGGTTGATTGTGGCGGTGCCGTAGTTACTGAAGAAACTGAACCTCGCTTGGCAGAGTTTGGGTAAGCTATAAGAGACAACATAAAACATTGTTTCAGACTGCATTTATTCTCAACAATATCTGTCTCTGGATAACACATTTGATATTTCTCAATTTCTTTCAAATGTAAAGACCCACTCTTCAAGTTTGTCTCCTCTTTCATTATATTCCCCATATCCATAATTAACTACTCTGTAACCATCTTGTTGGTTTCAAGCTTTAGCACTGTTTTCCAAAATGATATTTATTTTATATATTACTGATTAATTTGTCCAAGATTGTCCTCATTTACTTGGATGTCTTAGATGTTGCATTACGGTGTGTCTGGCATATTTCATAGGGGTATTTCTTCTTGGAAATGATCACAATTTCTGGTACTGAACTGTTAACAACAATTATAATTACAAAGGAAGTCTAAAAGCACTGAATGCTTCTCAATCTCTTTCAACTGTAAAGACCCACTATTCAAGTTTGACTCCTCTTTCATTACGCCCCCTTGTCCATAATTACCTACTCCGTAACCATCTTGTTGGTTTCCAACTGTAGCAATGTTGTCCAAAATAATATGTATTTGAGTGTTTGTCCAAAATAATATGTATTTGAGTGTTTGTACTTATTCAAGGCATTACCGAGACCACTATAAAATGCATCTATACTATTTTCGCTACTTTCAGCTGTTGGGACATACCCTTTAATGATGTTTATATCAAAAGACCTGCCATTTAACTTTGTCAGTAATATTCTGACACTGCCCAGCATTCTTGAATAGAATTTGATCTTTATAGATCCACAATAATGGCCACTCATCTCTCGCCCGGAATGGATAATGTTATAGTTGTCAGATATTGTTATTCCTATCCCTTTATCTGTGCTCTCACATACTCCCAAGATGTTCAGGTTTTCTCCCTTTTGTTCACTTGCTTTGAACTCGAGAGTAGTCTATGCTGGACTGAATTTTGCATATGGGTTGGCTTTCGTTATTACCGGTGTCCTGTGCCATCAGGCGAATCCACTCCTACGGTGCTTGTAATTTAAGTTACCTTGACATCAGTCCACAGAATTTGAAGAGCAGGCGCTCTTATCCATTGGACCATGCTGTCCTCCCTGCTAAGATGTGAATGTTATGTCCTTTCATTTCTTGTTTGATATTCTCTAATTTACCATCTGTGCTCATGATACAAACATTTCATGTCCCTACATTAATCATCTGTTAGTATTGTCATCATCATCATCATGTGCCATACAAAATGACAGTGGCATCTACCTCCACAGATCTTGGTCCCTGATAATCTGGATTAATGATATTGATTATATTTCTCCATATCACCATCTTAGGCCATTCCTCATCATTTCCACTGGTCTACCTCTGCCTCTTTTACTGCTGATCTTTCCAGCCATCTTTCCAGTATTGTTGAATGCTTTTTGTCTCATCATTGAGTAACCATATAACATCTCTTATATAACTGCTGATCTTACCAATAATCTTTCCCATATTGTTGAATTCTTCTCTTCTCATCATTGAATGACCACAGAGCATCTCTTATATAACTGCTGATCTTACCAATAGTCTTTCCCATATTGTTGAATGCTTCTCATCACTGACTGACTACATAACATCTCTTATATAACTGCTGACAAAAGCATGTGTCCATGTGTGATTACTAGGCAATCACTTTTGAATGCTTGTGGCCATTTTTTAATAGTTTCTGTCACAATATCCAAGATGGGTTTTTTTTTTTTATAAATATAAAAATTATAAAAATGGTCATTTCTTTTTAAAGCCAAGGACATGCTACACACACAGGGATATGGACATATGGTTTTTTTTGTTTTTTTTTTAAATCCGCATATCCTTTTACAGGACATCGCTGTCAACAGCAGCATCTTTCAGCTGTCTGTTGATTTCTTGGCAGATTACGCTCAGTAGTTTGCCATTGCTTTCTGAGCGGCCGTCTCAGTTATCCCGCAAGTCACCAGCAGGGGACGAACCGCTCCCAGTTCTTGCCCGCTACGAGACTCTGCATGATAAACGGGATAATGGAGAAAGTGGTGTAACCCCTCAGCCAGAGAGACCGGCATGGACATATGGTGCTAGCCCCATATTTGTATAGACCAACTGGCACAACGGTGGATGATGTGGTCAGGGTCATGATCGCCACATGTACTTTCCTAATCATGTCCTGGTACCCAACTCTAGACTAAGTCAACCTGGAAGCCCTGGTCAATTTGTTAACAATCCACTTTGATGGGTATTCAAACACATGACCACCATACAAGCAGATGAGCTACCACAGCTCCCCATAGACATAACAGCTAGTCAAGAAACCTACCACAATTATTTTGTATTTGGAAAATAACACTTCTTAGTCCTTATTATGTGAGTTCCACAAGAGAGAGAGAGAGAGAGAGAGAGAGAGAGAGAGAGAGAGAGAGAGAGAGAGAGAGAGAGAGAGAGAAAGAAAGAGAGACAGAGACAGAGAAGAGAGAGAGAGAGAGAGAGAGAGATAGAGAGAGAGAGAGAGAGAGAAAGAGAGACAGAGACAGAGGAGAGAGAGAGAGAGAGAGAGAGAGAGAGAGAGGGGGGGGGGGGAGGGGGACAGAGTGGGAGAGATAGAAGGGGGAGAGTGGGAGAAAGAGAGAGTGTGTGTGAGAGAGAGACAGGGTGAGTGTGAGAGAGGGAGACACAGAGAGAGTTTAAGACACAGAGAGAGAGAGAGAGCATGAAAAGATATACTGAGGAAACATAAGGTACAAGACGAAATAATAAGCGAGAGAGAGAGAGAGAGGGGAGGGGGGAGAGAGTGGGAGGGGGGAGAGAGTGGGAGAAAGAGAGAGAGAGTGTGTGAGAGAGAGAGTGTGTGAGAGAGAGAGACAGGGTGAGTGTGAGAGAGAGAGACACAGAGAGAGTTTAAGAGAGAGAGAGAGAGAGAGAGAGAGAGAGAGAGAGAGAGAGAGAGAGAGAGAGAGAGAGAGAGAGAGAGAGAGAGAGAGAGAGAGAGAGAGAGAGCATGAAAAGATATACTGAGGAAGCATAAGGTACAAGATGAAATAATAGATACCCATGAAGGTCATTGTGGAACAGGTCTAAAAGAACTTAATTTCAAAGATTGCAGTGACATCATCAAAGATTAAATTAGAAACATTATATTTGCCAAGGCATCAGAGGCTAGAGACTGAGCCTAGAGAAAGGGGAGGCAGAGGAGAAAACTAAGAAGAAGAATTAATGCTGTGCAGCACTAAAAGACAGAATTCAAAATGTCACAGCTAAGTCTCACTTGCACACGTTGAATCCTGAGAAAGAATGTCATCTAGGGCAATGTTGCCATCTGTCAAACTGCCCACCACAGCTTCAAACATGATCTGAATTAAATGAATAAATTATAAATATATCATAGAAAGATCAATTTTTTTAACAGAAATACCAGTAAACCAATTCATGTATTTAAATATTGGAGAGTTGGTACATATATTAGTTAGAGGAATAGCAAATGAATTTATATACATTTCAATCATAACAATATATTTATATAAACGCCTTCTACAGTTATTTCTGAGTTTAGGGTGACGTATCCTTACAGCAGGCTGCCTTCAGTTGCACAAACTTGAATTTGATATCACAGAGGATGTTATGTTGCACTGTTTTGGCTAGCCTGTAGCTCAGTAAATATGACCACAACAAGGATTTTATCGGATTTGCCTTCCCTAGCCTTTGATTGACCCCAGTCTACCAACAAAGCAGCAGATTTGTTTACTGCTTCATCTGGTCTGACCCCTTGACATGTTCCACATGGAAAACCCCACCAGAAGCTTAACTACTGTTATCATAGCCCTTAGGGTCATTGGAACATACAAGCCTCTCTTCCATTACAGGCTGGAGACACAGCAAAGCAACCTGACATTTGTTTCAATCTGTTATGTTTGTCTCTAAATGTTGTCACAATCTCTTATCACAAAGTTCAAGATGATGTCTTACAACATCCAGAAGATGTGTTTTCCCATTTTACTGTGTTTATGCCTAACACATTTCATGTCTCACATGCATGCAACTTTAAATAACAGCTGTAGAGATCCAATGTTTTCATGACTATTTTTTCAGCTGCCTTTAGACAATTTCCTTTAACAGATTCAGTGCCAAACATAAAGGAGGTTGCTTAGGGAAAAGTACTGAATTGATATTATAATTATAATTGAGACAACATGTTGCAATGACAACATTGTGGCAATATTCAAGCCCATGGCAGATAAGGAAAGTCATTTAAGACAATTAATCATCCCATGGCAATTAACTCTTTCGCTACCGTGCTCCCATCTGTGGACAGAATTGATTTGCTGTAATGGCAGTCCGCCCTTTTCGTCCCACAAAATGATCAGTGGTTTATTTCACATATTTCTGCTCCGTTTCGGAATTTTAAGTTACTGTAAACTAAAAAGTAGTACAGCCGAAAGATCTCTACGCCATCTTGGAGCGGTCAATGGTTTTCTAATTTTTGATTCTTGTGAATTTTCAGTTTTAAGGTAGTGTTAATTTGTTTGTTTTGGTTTTTCACAATGGAAACGCCCACCAGTATGCGTCCACGTAGAATGACTTCAGATCAAGCTAGATTATTATTCGAAACTGTTTTAAACAATAGTGATTCCGATAATAGTGATTCAGACAGCAGTTATATCTGTGAATCTAACATTTTAGCACGTGGTGATAAAGATATTACTAGTGGAACTTCGTCTTCAGCTGAGATGTCTGATGAATGTTCGTCTGACAATGAAAGTCAGGATGTCACAATCACTTCTCAGCGGAAAGGAAAGCAAACAGTACAAAATAAGAATAAAACTGGAGGAAAAAAGTTGAATCTACAAGCTTCTGTACAGCGTGATGCACCTATCCCATCACCATCGACATGGCAAGATGTGTCAGAAGGAGAAACAAAACCGAAGTTTGAATTTCGTCCTCGAAGATCTCACGTCAACTCTAAACTTTATCATCTGCAAACACCTATGGATTTTCTCAAAGTTTTTTTTGATGATGACATAGTGGATTGTATAATTAAAAATGTAAACAAATATGCAGAAAAGATCTTGATGCAGAACACTCCTAAAAGAAAACATTCTAGTCTGTTATCCTGGACCCCACTCACGAAGCATGAATGGCTGAAGTTTACGTCTGTCATTATTGCTATGGGACTTGATCCAAGACCATCTATCAAAGACTATTGGTGTACAAGTGCACATTTATATACTCCTTGGTATGCCACTATGTTTCCCAGGAACAGATTTGAATCTATTTTTCACACCATGTTTCACGTATGTGAACCAGAAGCATCACGTGAAAAAAAAATTGATCCTCTTGTTGACATGGTCCTGAAGAGATTCCAGGAAGCATTTTACCCATTTGAAAATGTGTCCATTGATGAAATGATTATTGGATGGAAGGGCAGATTTCAGCACAGACAATACAATGCAACAAAACCTCACAAGTACCACATCAAAACATTTAATAGAATTTGTCAGTGTCCGTAGAGAATGTGTTTTTTGCAGCACTCGAACTGAACGACACAGATCTTCTTTTGTTTGCTCCGGCTGCACTAATAGACCACACTTGTGCGCCAAAGTTTGCTTTGCAGCCTATCACAAATAGACTGCCACATATAGTAAATAAAAACAGACATGTGTAAATATTCATTGTAATTAAATGGAAATCTGCCAAGCGTTTTCATAATTTTTGTCTGAAAAAAATAAAATACATGATTCAGAATCTGCGGCAAAACTTCTTTTCGGATGGTTGATTGGAAGCAATGGTGTTTATAGTTTAGAATAGTGTTGTTTGTTCAGTAAATTCAATTGGATTAGCAGTGAAGAGATATTGGATAACAACGCCCCCTCGGTAAGTACAATGTTTACATTATTTTTACCTACTTTTGTCCAATTATTTTACAAATTATATTATTATTTTTATTTTATTTACAACCTAAAGCAGAAATTCTCCTACCAACATATTCCTTGTCCAATCCCCTTTATTTTGATATATAATACAACATTTCTTCTACAATTTTAACCATTTTCATAACTTTACTGTGAGAGACCCCACCTTCCAGATTTCAGCCATTATTTTTTGTCATTTTTTGTTAAAAAGACATGGTTCAGAATATGAACCAAAACTTCTTTTTGGGTTACTTTAATGAGCAATACTGTTTATATTCTTGAAGACAAGTGGTGTTTGTTTGATTATTCAGTAAATTAAACATGATTAGCAGTATAGGAGTGTAGAAAACACATTCTAAGTGCAATGTTTACATTATTTTTACCTACTTTTGTCCAATTATTTTACAAATTATATTATTATTTTTATTTTATTTACAACCTAAAGCAGAAATTCTCCTACCAACATATTCCTTGTCCAATCCCCTTTATTTTGATATATAATACAACATTTCTTCTACAATTTTAACCATTTTCATAACTTTACTGTGAGAGACCCCACCTTCCAGATTTCAGCCATTATTTTTTGTCATTTTTTGTTAAAAAGACATGGTTCAGAATATGAACCAAAACTTCTTTTTGGGTTACTTTAATGAGCAATACTGTTTATATTCTTGAAGACAAGTGGTGTTTGTTTGATTATTCAGTAAATTAAACATGATTAGCAGTATAGGAGTGTAGAAAACACCTTATAAGTGCAGTTTTTTTAATAATTTTTACCTCTTTAATTTCAGTTGTTATTATTAAACCTCTCATTATTGTCATAATATTTGTAACCTATCAATTAATTATTAACACTGTCATGTTCCTTGTGCAATCCTCTTTAATTTGATATGTAATACAATAGATCTGCTACCATCTTAACCATTTTAAAAGCATTATTGTAACACACCCCTAGTTCCAATTTTCTGCCATAAATTTCTGTTTGGTCACAGCCCAGTTTTTGTTTGGTAGTGAAAGAGTTAATCAGTTAAAATGTGGTCATCTGCCATACATTTAAATACATTAAATATACAATCATGTAATGTTTTGCAATCTATACAAGCTTTGAAATCATTCTATATATTAAAAAACAAATTAGATTTTTACACTGCAGGTTTCCCTTGAAATATATATTCATCACATCAATATTAAAAAACAAAAATCACCTGGAATCGATATCCTGGAGAGCTAATTCCCAGACGGCCAAGATTCCAATTATTCTTTTGGTCATTCAAAGACCACATTAAAGTCTTTGTCTTATTGTCTGGCAGATATAAATAGACATTCAGAGTGCCTGGGTCCTGGCCAGTCATGTAGTAGAAAAAGGTAACACACCATGAACTGTCAGGGTCGTGTACTGGCGTCAAAAGAATGGCATTGTTTCCTGTTGGTTCTTGGAAATCTAGAGCAACTGCAAAATGGCCTGAAATATAAACAACATTTAAAAGTATTAACCACTGACCAAATGACTTTTGAAATACTGAAATATTTGTGTATCAAATAATTTAACTTCTTCTAACATGTAGCTCAAAATGGAACAAAGATCCCACCAACCAGCTCACAAAAGTCCTCCTCCTGAAAATATGCTCACCACTGATTGAATTTTGTGTCTGAAGTTTTATGTTATTGGTATAGACAGCACTACCTAATTGTCTCACGTAAAATGTTTCGTAGGTTACAATGAATATTAAAATACACACTTTATAAAATAATACAAAATACATTGCAAATATTATCTTAAAAAAAAAATTAAAAAAACCACGCACGCATGCACACATATTAAAATGAATGCTATAATACATGTACATTTATTTTATAATACATATCCTAAATATAACCGCGGGCGTTAAACAGGAAATTAAAAAAACAATACTAAGAAAGACGGTAACAGTGCTACATGTTTCATTCTTTTTTTCCCACTATCAGCACCTGTAATATGTGATTAAAGTATCTGAAGTAACTGCAAACAAATATACACTGAAATAATTATGTTAAAATATCTAAGGAAATTTATATTTGTATCTACAGGTGTCCACATTTTATCTACAGGAGTACACATTCTATCTACAGAAGTCCATGATTTTCTACAGAAGGCTATCTTGTATCTACAGGAGTCAATGTCTATGGGAGTCCACATTTTATCTACAGAAGTCCAAATTTTATCTATAGAAGTCCATGTTGTATCTACAGAAGGCCACTTTGTATCTACAGGAGTTCACATTTTATCTATGGAAGTCCACATTTGATCTACAGTACACATTTTATCTACAGAAGTCCATGTTGCATCTACAGAAGTCCATGTTGTATCTACAGAAGGCCACTTAATATCTACAGGAGTCCACTTTATCTAAAGAAGTCCATGTTGCATCTACAGAAGTCTATGTTGTATCTACAGAAGGCCACTTAATATCTACGGGAGTCCACTTCATCTACAGAAGTCCATGTTGTATCTACAAAAGGCCACTTTGTATCTACAGGAGTCCACATTTTATCTATGGAAGTCCACATTTGATCTACAGTACACATTTTATCTACATAAGTCCATGTTTTATCTACAGAAGGCCAATTAATATCTACGGGAGTCCACGTCTTATCTAAGGGAGTCCACATTTTATCTACGGGAATCCACATCTTATCTAAGGGATTCCATGTCTTCTCTAAGGCAGTACACATTTTATCTACAGGAGTCCACATTTTATCTCTGGGAGTCAACATTTTATCTGCTGTCGGTCCATATTGTATCTAAAAAAGTCAATTATTTACTCAAATAAGTCAATACTTTAAAGGAATATATAATTTATCTAACAAAGTCCATACTTAACGGAAAATTAATTTATTCAAAGGATTCCAAAATTAAAAGATATCTATAATTTATCTAACAGAATGTATAATTTATCCATGTATGCCCATAATTCAATTTCAAGAGTCTGTCTCAGGCAGCTGTGTTGGAGTGGCAGAAGAACTGTCTGCTGTTGAGGATGTCCCAAGTTTGATTCCCTTGTAATAACACATATCTTTGGTCTGGCAATCAAGAAGTAATGTGCATTTGTGGCAAACATAAGCATTCCTTCTGCTTTTTCTGTACCTTAATTGCAGCGATGAGTTGTTGGGGTGCCATAATGGATATGTTCATAGTCAAGGTCTGCCATTACTCCTTATCATCATTATCATCCATCATTATCATCATCTTCTATTTTTGCCATCAAGTGTTATGGGGTGGAATAGATGACCTTCAGTGCCCTCTGAGTAGTATATTCCATGTGATTGTACAATGTTTTTTATGTCACCAATCCATTTTTTTCTTGGGCGTTCTTTCGCTCTTGTATCTTCTTTGATGTATCGCCAGTGCTGGTAACTGATGGTGTTGCATTATAACGAGATAGTCGAACCATTATTCGGACCTTTTGATTTTAAATACATGTGGAACATGTGTTGATCCACTATCTTTCTGATATCATTTCTTACTTAGATAATTAAGCTGGCAATTCTTCACAAGCATCTCATCTCAGATGTAAGTGTTATTTGGATAATGTCCAAGTTTGACATTGGTAGCATAGAGTTGGTGTGAATATGCTATTTATTATCTATTGTTTTGCAGAAATTTATATATTTAGATATTTTAGTATGAGTGATAGTTGATATATAAGCACACATGCTTTTTGACATATATTTTTAGATTTCTCTGTCTATTATGCCATCTTCTGTGATGATCATACTTCCTAGATATTTTAAATGTAACTTGTTTCAGCGGTGTACTATTTATCAGTAGACCAGGAGATCAGCTGTTTTGGCTGTTTCTATATTCATCTTTATCTTCATCAATATATGCAGCAATGCCAAAGACTAAGTAAAGTTCTCCAACTCACCTGCTGATGTACCTAGAGTATGATCACTAAATGAGAAGGTGACCCCTGGAATATATGTGCCACTGGTGACAATAATCCAGTCAAACTTGTCACTACCATCCTTGACATTGGTATAGAGGTCTAAACCATTTTCAAAATCATTGCTGCCTGAAAGTGTAAAATAATTGCATTCAAAGTTAAACACATTTAGTTTTTATTGAAATTAAAATTGTGTCAAACAACAAGGAAAAATGATAATAAAGAATTAAGTATTTATATTGTAATATTATTCTCATAGAAGAATGGAAAAAAAAATAACCCTAAATACTGGCATCAAATTTGACACACTGAACATTTCTAATGTAGTACAAAATAGTGGGACAAATTACAGGATAAAGGCTGTTTTTAAAATACATACAAAAGAATACAGAAAGCAATGGGACAGAGAGGCAGACTAAAAGAATGGTGTAGAAAGAGAATTGTAGAAAGAGAAAGACATAGATTTAGACTATGAAGGAAGAAAAGGAGAGAGCAGACAAGTCGTTGAATGAAAATTAAGGTCCTCAATATGATTGTATTGAAAAATGACACACATCTGAGGGGAAAGAAATAATCAAAAGCATGTATTTAAATTATCTCAAGACCCATCTAAGATTGTTACCTGTGAATGGACACTCTCCATCTGTAAATGTGATGTCATCAACAGCGATGTCACTATGGTAACCATTACCAACAATACCCTTGAAAGCAACCTAGAATTCAGAAATGTCAAAGTTCAAAGTGTATCATGAACTTTGCTAATGTAATGAAGTCAAGCACAATACCTCCTATTCATAAATATCTAGACAGAAACAACATAAGTTTCACAATGTTACATGCAGTCCTTCATTTGCAGTGTCATTTCACTGTTGCATGAAACAGTATTTTTTTCAAAGTGTTTTTCTGGAAATACCAATGACAGAAGAGACAGAGGCAGAGCAAGGCAAGAAATGTTGAATGGTCTAAGATGGTTGCATAGAGGAATAACATCAATAGAAGTGATCCAGAACAATCAGGATCAAAATCTATGGCGATACATGACTACCTTTGCAATCTGGCATTATGATGATGATAATGTCTTTCTTTTTAGTCGATATAGCTGTGGTCAAACGGGAGCACACCTGCATAATAACATGAGTATCCAAGATTTGGTAGTAAGTCCTTTGCAGAATGTCGCTCTCACCACAGCATACCAGAAAATATCTTGACCGTCATCAGTTTCCTTGCCTCATGTATTTTCATGCCTAGGTGTCTTTATGTCCTGAATCCAATATTGTATTGCTTGACCCCAGCCTCTTCTTGCAGAGACCATGTCTTCTCTTACGTTTTATTCTAAACCACTGTGACATTTACTGTGGCCAAAGTATTTCAGATTTCAAGACATAAACTGTTTTCTTCGATGTTCCAATCTTGCACAATGTCAGTCTTTTCCTTCTTCTTAAGCCATGTTATTCTAAGAATGCTTCCTAAATATTTAAGTTCAAAAGGACAAGGATGAAAGACTCAAAGGACCCGAGTGCAGGTAGTGCATGTCAAAAATCCCTCAGCAGTTTGAAATCCAAAAGAGCAGGCTGAATAGGCGTCTGCTCTGACTAAATTTCAAAGTTATGAAATTTACCCTTATAAGAATATTTATATTGTGTGTTTCTGGTACATGCACATCTGAATCCTCGCGGGTATTAGTGTTCATGCACTGTGCTGAGATTCTCCCTGTGTGATCTATGAAAGGAGGCTGAGGCACTTATTGAAGATACTTGTGTGCTTGTGAGTACTTTTTCCCATGTGTTGCCGGGGCCCATAAGGGAAGCAAAGAATAGCAACACTGTAGCCTACCACGCATGTCGTAAGAGGCGACTAAGGAGGCTTGATGGTTCCGTCGCCCTGCTACTGAGTGAGTGCGTGGCGCGACACTGTGAGCTGTGAGTTTTGTGTGAAATGCTTTTGAATCTGCCCGAGGTTTTTTGGAACGTGACTGCATGTTCGGAGCGATGGCAGATGGCTATGTTCCAGAGTTGACCGGTTTTTGCCTTATGCAGAAATGCGTGGCTGCTGGGCTTCTGGTTGACTGCCACTACCATCGACGATGAACTGTATTTCGTGGACTGTGTGGGTGAACATCTAGGAAACATCCAGATGGGAAAATGACTGCCGATTCCATCAGAAATGAACTGGGTATTTTGTGGGGGACTATTGTGTTGACATTCTGGCGACGGCATTATGCACAGTGTATCTGTGCGGGCTGTTGTTTGTCGAGACTCCTGTCTTTTCCACTTTTCACATTGGGCAGTGGGGAGTGTTTTGTGTGATATTCACTGGCACAGGAACGGAGCATAATGGGGACGACCCGTTGCTATGAAGTTGGAACTGCGACTAATTAACTAATTAACTTGTGTGCAAACAAAGTGATAATGTATCCAAACCAAACAGAACCTCATGAAACATTACTGTAATCACACGCAGTGGACATTAGAAGTCATGTGTCAAATTAGAAGACCATACCTTGGATGGACATCATTTAGCCATGGGATGGGATTGGACTGATGAGTGCCAGTAGAAGAGCACATCTTGGATGGGCATCATTTACCCACGGGATGGGGTTGGACTGATGAGTGCCAGTAGAAGAGCACACTTTTGATGGACATCACTTACCCACGGGATGGGGTTGGACTGACAAGTGCCAATAGAATAGTACACCTTGGATGGACATCATTTACCCATGGGATGGGGTTTGACTGATGAGTACCAGTAGAAGTGCACATCTTGGATGGACATCATTTACCCATGGGATGGGGTTGGACTGATGAGTGCCAGTAGAAGAGCACATCTTGGATTGACATCATTTACCCACGGGATGGGGTTAGACTGATGAGTGCCAGTAGAAGAGCACATCCTGGATGGACATCATTTACCCACGGGATGGGGTTGGACTGATGAGTGCCAGTAGAAGAGCACATCCGACTTGGATGGACATCATTTACCCACGGGATGGGGTTGGACTGATGAGTGCCAGTAGAAGAGCACACTTTTGATGGACATCACTTACCCACGGGATGGGGATGGACTGATGAGTGCCAGTAGAAGAGCACATCCTGGATGGACATCATTTACCCATGGGATGGGGTTGGACTGATGAGTGCCAGTAGAAGAGCACATCTTGGATGGGCATCATTTACTCACAGGATGGGGATGGACTGATGAGTGCCAGTAGAAGAGCACATCCTGGATGGACATCATTTACCCACAGGATGGGGTTGGACTGATGAGTGCCAGTATAAGAGCACACTTTCAATGGACATCATTTACCCACGGGATGGGGATGGACTGATGTGTACATCTTGGATGTACATCATATACTCATGGGGTGGGGTTGGACTGATGAGTGCCAGTATAAGAGCACATCTTGGATGGACATCATATACTCATGGGGTGGGGTTGGACTGATGAGTGCCAGTATAAGAGCACATCTTGGATGGACATCATTTACCCAAGGGATGGGGTTGGACTGATGAGTGCCAGTAGAAGAGCACATCCTGGATGGACATCATTTACCCATGGGATGGGGTTGGACTGATGAGTGCCAGTAGAAGAGCACATCTTGGATGGGCATCATTTACTCACGGGATGGGGATGGACTGATGAGTGCCAGTAGAAGAGCACATCCTGGATGGACATCATTTACCCACAGGATGGGGTTGGACTGATGAGTGCCAGTATAAGAGCACATCTTGGATGGACATCATTTACCCACGGGATGGGGATGGACTGACAAGTGCCAATAGAATAGTACACCTTGGATGGACATCATTTACCCATGTGATGGGGTTGGACTGATGAGTGCCAGTATAAGAGCACATCTTGGATGGACATCATTTACCCATGGGATGGGGTTGGACTGATGAGTGCCAGTACAAGAGCACATCTTGGATGGACATTATTTACCCATGGGATGGGGTTGGAATGATGAGTGCCAGAGGCTTTTCCACACCAGGGTTTCTGATCACTGTATCTCTTAGGGCCAACAATGGAATAAAATCCTTAACCAACTTATGCCAAGCTCTTTGTAGACTTTGTCTTGGTTGGTAGTATTATGCAGCTAAAGTTTTCTGTGGGATGAAATGCCCCGAGATCCACTACCAGTTTGGATCAGACCTATGATGGCAATGTATCCATGGTGTATGACAAAGAAATATGGCAGAAGTCTTGAATGGAGTTCCCTAAAATAAGCAGAGAGCTTGCTGGCACCTGAGGTGAGATACAGGGCACCCTTTATACCCAACACAAAAGTCTTAACTTTCTCCAGTGCCTATGACTGAAATCACTAAACCATGGAAGAAAACAAGTATAGAAGTCCTAGAGAAGCTGGGAACAAAATAAGAGCTAATGAAAGAAACAAAAATGTGACATGTCAAATATTTTTGCTAGATATGATAAATGTATAACAATCATACGAAGTGAAAAGTTGAAGACATGTCAGCAAGAGGTGGTCTGCAGTACAAGAGAGAAGATAATACCAAGAGATAAAAGAATAATAGTCTGTCAGAGTGTACCATTCTAGACAATCGCCGACCAGCACAGTTGTCATGTATTTGAATCTGCATCAGGGCAGATTTTTTAAATTGACTTGGGCTCCTGGCTGACCCAGTCTAAAATGGGTACCATCAGTACAAGAGATGGGAGTGTGTTGGAGATCCATTGCAGTCAACTTTTATTGTGAAGACGGCATTTGACTGACTGAATATGACAAAGCTATAAGATAGTACTTATAACACTACTTTGAGCTATGACATTCTTATGTGTAAAACAAAAACAGTCCACTTACATGATAAAGCTGGCCTGGATAAGCGACAGTTACTTCTGCTAGCAACCAGTTGGTGGACTGGTGTCCTACTAATGACCGCAGTGACTGGAATGTGCCGAGGGTTGTGTTTCCAGCCATGAAACCAAACTGCAGCTGACCAATGTCTGCTCCATTCATGGTGAACCAATACCTAACACACTGTGGTGATGTGCTGGTGATAACTGGACTGATTAGATAGGCAAAGTCACCTGCTTTACGAGCTGAACTTATACCAGTATGATAGTACAAACCTGTAGATAATAACAATTGTTTTAGAAAGACTAAATCTCAGTTGATATAGTCACATTATATAACAAGTATTCTTTCATAAATAAACATTAGGAGTATTATATCTTTATCAACTTCTTTGATTACTGTAATTGCCAGTTACTGATACTGTTTTTCCAGCTCGTTTTGAACTCAAGCGTAGTCTTTCACTTCTAGTGCACTGGACTGATTATTGCGTGTGGGTTAGCTTTCCATATTACGTAATTTACGTCCCCAAGTCAAGGACAAGAAGTCAATATTTTAGTCCAACTGACTGGTGCATGGATTGAACCCACTACCCCAACATAAGCAAAGTGGAAGTTTAAGAGTGAGTGCTTTTATCCATTTGGTCATGCTGAATACCTGTGCGTATATAATAACATCTTGATTAATATTTAGGAAAGTTACCTATCCCTGCCCCAGAAAATGCTTCTCAATATGGCAATGAAGCAATCTATAAATTCCCTAACCTTCCAAAGTATATGAAATTCTTCACTCCAAAGGAATGCAAGATGTGTGACTAGCACTTTCCAACATATCCCATTCATCTTTAATGTGTTTTCTAAGTTTTTATCTTTCGTCAGGGCATGTTAAATAAATATGGCTTGCCTAGTGGAAACTTCCACTGTGTACATAGCCTCCATTGAAAGTAACGCACCCATAAACTTTCATGGTGATTATTTTATCCATATAGGCATTGGCTGGGAGAGCCTTATGATAGTGAAAAAATTAACATCATAGGATGACTACCAACATTTGCATTGACGGTCATGCAGCCATAAGGTACTAAAATAAACACGCACTAGGTACCATTCATAATTCCCAAGATTATGCAGTCATAAGGCATTAAAATAAATACTCACTACGTACATTCATAGTTCCCAAGATTATGCAACCGTAAGGTACTAAAATATATACTCACTCCATTTCATTCATAGTTCCCAAGGTTATGCAAATGTAAGGTACTAAAATAAATACTCACTATACCCCACACATAATTTTCAATGTGTGTATAATCATCATCATCATCATCATGTGCCATACCAATAAGCATGGACGGATATGTTTCGCCATCTCGCATGATCACCAAAGTCATGGATCGTCTCTGTGCTCTTTTCTCAGCCATACTGTGTGGCCAAGCCATCCAGATATTTATTTCCCCTTGTTTCTTTTTCCTCATTCTTGCCAGCTGTCACCAAGTTCTCTAGTTGCTGACTGTCTGTCTAATTTGTTTAATCAGTGTAGTTTTAATTTGCTTCTTGAGTTCTCTGTATGTCCATGGTATTCTTTGCATTTTCCTCACAAACCACATTTCCATTGCCATTAGATGTTTATTCAGTTTGTCTGCTCATTTTCCTTGTTTCATATCGATACAATAGTACACATTCTATGTAACACTTCAATACCCTTATTCTTGTCGCAATAAGCATCTTTTTAATGGTCAGTATGTTTTCTATATTGCAAAAGGATACCTTTGCCCTAAAAATTCTTGTTATGATCTCTACAAGGCACCTCTCATCGTATGTTATGACTGTTCCCAAGATAGTTGTTCTGATTCACATGTTTAAGAATATTCCGATTTAGCTATATAACACTGTGATATTTCTTTCTTCTTAGTGACGACCATAATCTCTGTCTTCTTACAAATTTAATTCTAATCCTAGCTATTCACTGTGTACAATAACTGCATCTAATAAATATTGCAGATCCTGTTCATTGTCTGCAATCAATACTTTATAATCTGTATATCTAATGTTATTGATATTATCCTCTCATATCTTCTAACCCTTTACCAGGCAGAACGTCCATTTCTGTCCGGTCGCTTAAACGGGCAGAGTGGCTGAAACCGTCCAATACTATTATGCATTGTAAAAACGCGATATCTCGGCTTTACGATACTTCCGACGGCTACTTTTGCTTTCGCCGATAGTTTGACAACGTGGCCGCCATTTGTAAGCGCCTACTATGAATTTGAACAGACTTTTACGGACTTTTTTTTATAGTTTTCGGGGTTTTTACGCTTAGTTTTTCAAAAAGGATTTTGGCGATTCTTCAAGTGATAGCCGAGATTTCGCTAGGTTCAATTTAAGTGGCATTAAAGGGCACAAAGTTGACTATTAATCGGAGCTAGATATCACTGAAAAGCGTTACTTTGCATTAGCAGTCTGAGTCGGACTTTAAAGAAAGTGATTATGATTCTGAAAATGTGTTTGTAAATTGCTGTATAGATGACTGACAATCACAAACATTATGCTGTATTTCGTAAATATTTGTGTTCATGTATGGATTACTGGCAACAATCACGTGAGTAACATATTCTGCATGCTTTTCCCTTCATTGTGTTGTTTATTTAACTAAAATCGGTTGACTAACATCTTATTTGTGATGTTTTTACTAACGCAACCCAAAATTTTACTGAACCTGAAAAAATCTTGCCCATTCAGGGCTAAAAAACGGACCAGCGTCTGCCCTGTAAAGGGCTAAATTTCTAAAAACATTGTCACCGTATTGGGAAAAAGATGTATCAATTTTTATGAAAGCTTATTATTTCCAGTATATATTTTTTACAAGTCTAAGGTCTTTCTCATCAATTTATAGATCTGCAATCATTTTCATATGTTGACATGTCTAACTTTATCAAAAGCCTTTGTGTGGGTCTTTGTTTAATTCTATTGAATGCTCAATTAATGTTCTTAGCAAATACACTGCATTTACTGTATCCTTGCCTTCAGCAAATGTTGAATGTTCTTCCCTTATTTCAGGTTGTATTTTCTTCCTAACACTTTTCATGATGATTCTTAGAAAAATCTTCATGATGTGGCTCATTATGCTAACTGTTTGATGTTGATCACATTCCAAGGCTCCTAATTTCTTTGGGATTGCAATAAATATAGATTTACATAATTCAGGAGGTATATCTCCAGTATCATATATTGTGTTCAGCATTCTGTTGACTTGGTCTATTCCATATTCTTCTAAGGCACTGATAATTTCTGTTGTGATGTTGTCTGGACTTGGGGTCTTGCCAGTTTTCATATGGTTAAGAGCATTCTGAACTCACTACATACCATACATAGTTCCCAATGTGTGGTCATTGGTTGGACCTGTACCAAGAGTCACAGTGCTACCACTCTGCAATGCCCAGTCAAATGTATCAATTCCATTGCTGCCCTGTGTCCAGCCACATTTACCATAATCAAAAGCACAGTCAGGTCCCTCTGAAAGGAAATAACACAGGTTAATTGTTGATTTCAACAATTCTGATTACCATAATCAAATAATACATCGATAAGCAAAGAAATTATTTGGAAAATTCTCTGCTGTAATGTTTAAAGAATGTTGGTCCATTCAATAATTATATAAATTACTATGTGTGGCAAGGACAGTTAAAATCTATGGAAACAATGCAATAAACATTAGTGATCTTTGTCAATCTGTTTTTAAAGATACTAAAACACAAAGATAACTTATCACAAACATAAAATAGAGGCAGTTGTCATTTTGTGGCCTTATATTATAATGAGAAGAAAGGACTGGAACGTGTTCAACAATTTGAAAGATATGTGGAAAGAGAGAAAGAGGAAGACAGCAAGAGTAAATTCTGGACAACTTTGTGTGAAGGCAAGATGTCAGCACACAAGCTGATACATGCTGCTGGAGACTGCCAGGTGTGGAAAAGCATGATAGCCAACATCATTTGGCAATGCACTTGCTGATTATTATCCTTGTCAGCATTACAGAGTTTATGCACTCAGCTAAGATAATCCTACTGTAATCAGAAGAAGGAGATTGGAGCACTGATAGATAATCTAATGTAATAAAAAAGGAGGAGATTGGAGCACTGATAGATAATCCTAGCGTAATCAGGAGGAGATTGGAGCACTGATAATCCTACTGTAATCAGAAGGAGATTGGAGCATTGATAGATAATCCTAATGTAATCAGAAGGAAGAGATTTGAGCACTGATAGATCATGTAAGACTGAGTTGAATATGGCACTTGAATCCAATAAATCAACCAGTGCAACAAATAATTCCTATAGCCTATTAGGTTCAGTTGATTATGAAAACCCTGTGGCTGCTCCTTGATCTGTATAGAAACAGCTGTGCCATTTTCATCGCAATGAAATCTAGACCATTTTTAGTTCAGATCTTTGTGGCTCAACAGACCAAATTGGTTCATATGCACATATTCAGAGATGCCATTATGGTTCATATGTTCACATTCAGAGAAACTAAAATGGTTCTTCTTCTTTGTCTGCCTGTCGTCTCCTAATGGAGACCATCCAAACTCTAGCTAGACTTGTTCATGGTTAGGAGCATTTTTCAGCTAAGTTTTCTATGGGATAAGGTAGCCAGCCTCATGTGAACTTTCTGAGCCACCACCTATGACAGATTACAGGGTTACTATTCTTTGCATGCATTGTTTGTATCATGCACTATTGATGAACGAATGATGAGTGTTTGGAAGGGCTGAATGTAAGTGTGCCCAATTTGTGACCCTTCGAAAATAAAGTTGAATTGAATTGAATTGTTTCCCTTATTGACTCCAGTAACACATCAACAATACATATTTAGAGTGGCTAAAATTATATGTATGCTCTCTCCATCCCATCCTTCGACAAGCGACTACCTACCGTTATACCCAATCCCATTCTATCTATTTAATGATCTATTTCTCTACTACTCTGCCTCTCTATCCATCCATCTATTGACCCACCCACATATTAATTAATAAATCAGTTAACTGATTGACTGATCGGTCCATCCTTATGGATGATGGTTTATGAATGGGGTCTGAAGCATTTCATCTTGAGCTAAATGTCTTCACTGAACTGCATTGTGTTTGCATCTGTGTAGTATGCTCTTGATAAAATGTATCTATCTTATTCCTGGTCTTCTTCTAGCTCTATAGCTTGATCTTCTTCAGCTGACTGGGCTTCATTCTCACACAATGTCCAAACCACATGAATTTGTTATCTTTTATTATACATGTATGCTTATGTTAATAAACAGTCATAGTCAGGTTATCTCAGTTGCACTGTGGCGAAGTAGACTAGCAATATGCCTTGCACTCTGAAGAATGTGAGTTTGTTTGTGAACTGCATAATTCAGACAATTAATTTCTTGAGACCCTTGGGGGGTCAAGGCTAGAGCTGAGAAGTTCATGCTCCGAGCATTGTTATTGGCACTTGGCTTGCGGCTCTGTGGAAAAAAAATATCTGAGCCTGATGAGATACAACACAGGGCAATGAAGTTGATCAATCCTCTGGCCTTGATATGCTGCATTTCATTACAATTTATCATCAATAATGGCCGATACATAACCAGCATCACAATAAGAACACACTTTCAAACACTGCTCTCTTATTTCATTCACAGTCTTCCCTTTCAGCTTGTCGAACCTGCAAATATTCATGCACAAATTATGACAAAATGGAATAAGTATACTAACTCTGATTTGGACAGATGTTCTGAGGCAGGACTCTGATATCATCAATGGCAATATCCCCAAGGTAACTAACACCACGGACACCCTCAATTACAATATAATCACTGCTGCTGATACTGGCGATTTCAACTACCAGAAGCTGCCAGCGGTTACCAAGATTACCACTCTTAGATACATACTGTCTCATGCTACCATCAGCCTGCAATATTTAAAGTGAACAGTTAGTGTTAGAATATATGTAGGCAGGGAGTGATGATTGTCTTAATTCTGGATTGTGACTTGCTTGACTATTTGGGTGAGGGTTGATACCTGGCTGGGATTAGAGTTACTGTGAGTGCTTACAATTCACAACCCCATGTATGACTCACATGAAAGAGCAAATCTCATGAAAAAGTGAACTAGGAAACCAATGGATAAAATAATTTAGTGACTGAGCATTCTTAGAAGTTGGTAAAATAATTCTTCTAACATATGGCTGTGAACCCTGGACAATTAGTCAACATGCATAACAATCTCTTGAAGCCTCAGAAAAGTAGTTTTATAGAAGAATGCTGAAAATTCCTAGGACAGCCAAATGAGTCATATATTTTGAAAGAAACTTTGATCACAGACATAAAAAAGGCAGAGGACTTTTTGTAACCACATTATGAGATAAGAACTGAAACATGTTGTAACAACTGGAAAGATTTGTAGTAAGACAGACAGAGGGAGACAATGAGAGATGATTCCTGACCGCCTTATGTCATGCCATGGAAGAGTGTCAGTGCACAATTGATAGATGCTCTTGAAGATTGTGAGATACAGAGAAGCCAGATCACCCATGCCAATGGAAGATACTGCAAGGCACTTGATGATTATGATAACTGAACAAGAGACTCATTCTTAGATTCAGACATTCTATGACTTCCACATTCTATAACTTAGTCATTCTAAGACATAGACATTTTAAGACTGGCATTCAGTGGAGATACGTTGTATTATTTCCCCACATACATGCACAACGAGGGTGAGAGAGAAGAGACAGAAAGACATAGAGTGTGGCAAGTCTGACTGCCTAAAAGAAGTCTGAGATTCTAGCTGACCAAACATGTATTAAGACCTAGTCACCAGAATGCCAGTTTGCTCATGTGTTTATATTTGTTTATTTTCACAAAGGGTATGGACAGCTTTGTACAGCAACATTACAACAAACAGTAGCACCTCACACAGATTCTGGACAGCTTTATACAGCAACATTACAACAAACAGTAGCACCTCACACAGATTCTGGACAGCTTTGTACAGCAACATTACAACAGAAGCACCCTCACACAGATTCTGGACAGCTTTATACAGCAACATTACAACAAACAGTAGCACCTCACACAGATTCTGGACAGCTTTATACAGCAACATTACAACAAACAGTAGCACCTCACACAGATTATGGACAGCTTTATACAGCAACATTACAACAAACAGTAGCACCTCACACAGATTATGGACAGCTTTATACAGCAACATTACAACAAACAGTAGCACCTCACACAGATTATGGACAGCTTTATACAGCAACATTACAACAAACAGTAGCACCTCACACATATTATGGACAGCTTTATACAGCAACATTACAACAAACAGTAGCACCTCACACATATTATGGACAGCTTTATACAGCAACATTACAACAAATAATAGCACCCTGACAAAGATTCTGGACAGCTTTATATCATAGCATGGAAACATATCAGCACATAAAGTGATACATTCTGATAGAGACCCGGAGCTGTTCCGAAGCATAACTGCCCACACCAGTTAGCAAGGCATCTGATGATGATAGTGGTGGTGATGCTATTGATTACCATATGGCAATTATGTTTCCAGATAATGTTACAGCACTTGATGGTGTTATATGTTGATGAGTGCAAAATATATTTTTTGTAAAGAATACTAATGATTACTAATACTAATCAATATCTGACTTGATTTCTTACATTCCATGCCAGTTTCATTATGATGATGATAATGAGGATGTAATGAGGATGGGAATTCGGAAAAGATATGACATAAAAATAATGTCCTTTGTGTTGAGTTTACTGAAAGGAAGTTAACACAGATGATAAGACATTGAAAATGAGAAGAAATTAGATCATTAAAATAGGATCCTTTACTTACAGCACTTACCCTTATCTTTAACTGATTCAGTCCCAAAGAATAATACATCTTGTTTTCTGCTGAAGGATGATATATCACCATAGAATGGTAATCGCATTATTTGTTTTGTTTTACAGTATGTTCCACAATTTTAATGCTCAGTATATGGAAATTTACACTAGATACTTCATTGCTACTGTCCTGTTGGATCGATAAGTTGTAGAAATGTCTTTATGTGTGTTTAATTTTGTGAAATTTGTTTGGCACTGAATCAATTAACTGTCAGTCATTTTGTGACGAAACTCGATTGCCTCAGTCTTCAACATGTATTTTCTGGATAACAATCTGCTATCTGTTGTTAAAACTCCTTTGCATGAGTTTAGTTTGCAATATGGCTCCTTGAGGCAAGAACATGTGCTACACATTTTAGTGGAGGGGACAGATATGAAGAACTCTGGAGACAAATGGCCTGCATTTCGCATGCAACAAGGGCAACATAATATAATGAGTTGATACAGATATGCTTGTAATTGGTAGTGTCCTGCAGTCACAAAATGGTATATGATGATGATAATGATAGTAAGAATTCAATAAAAACTGATAATGGATGTACTTACAGATCTGACATAAATGTTGAGTTTCCCGACATGGGGACCAAACATATGGTAGTACAGCTGCATGCAGTTTAATGTGGTAGGAGACAAGGGAGGTGAGGTCAACCATGCTGTCATATTTGTCTGGTTAGGGTTGTTGCTGTACAGTGATGTGATGTACATATACCAGCCGGAATCTGTGGAGAATATATAAGAGCAAGTTGTACCAGATCTACATCTTTTGTTTTAACTCACTTAATGAAAGTGTTAAATGTAATCAAGTCTACTTCATCAGAAAATAAATGAGTAAAAAATGTATTAGAATTATGTAGGAAATGTATCTGCTTTAAATACAGTGATAATAAAACATACCATTAAAGACACATAGACTACCAATGAAGGACAACATTTAAATTTCAAACCATGATGTTGGTTATGAGCCAGTTTTCGATGTTTAAATCTTTTCATTATATAATAATTTAAAGAAGACTGCAACACAGTTAAATTAATAATATGTAACTTATTTCACAATGAACAATTTTCAATCAAGCAATATATTAAGTCTGGTTATTTTAATGTTTTATTGTTTTAATAAGTAATATTTGTTTCCAAGCGAATCAATGTTATTTCTACAATAGTCAAAATATTGTCCATAAACTGACTTAGACTGAGCACTTACTGGACAAAGTAGTGTGGTCAGTGATGGGTCCAGTGGCTAAAGAACCCTTCGGACCCTGAGCCCTATACCAATCAAACTTGTCCAAGTTTTTCTCTTGTGTCCAGTTGCACAGTCCTAACTCAAAGCTGCAGTCATATTTTGAGTGTGAAACTGGAAAACAGGAAATTATAAAGTAATGAAATAAAAACTATGTGAGTAAAATGAAACTAAATTAAGTTCAGCTGATGATTTGCAAAATGTTTCAGTAGATGAAATGCTGGATGAGTCAGAAACTGTTAATGAGATATGAAGAAGCATAACATAAAGGCAAATTATACAAGTGTTACCACATATTTTGCATTAAACAGAAAAAAGTACAGAACCAATGGCACACTTAAAATGTTGATCAAGATGCAATTTTAGCCTGAGTAAAAGTATACACATATCTCGCATTGATGTCTGGGGGAGCGGCTGGCAAGTGGCTAAGAACGCCGGATTCTCTTTTGGGAGACCCAGTTTGAATCCTCGGTAAGGTGTGAAATTTTTCTGTCGGGGGAAAAAAGAAAATCCCAAACTGCAGTTTGCGGAGACTGCACTAGCCAGACGGCGTTAATTCTTCAGGCTCAAGACACCATGTGCTACGCTGCAAGGTACTATAGGCAGTAAAGTGTAAAAGTATACACAAATCTCAAATTGATGTCTGAGTAAAAGTATACACATATCTAAAATTAATGTCTGAGTAAAATTATATACATATCTCATATTGATGTCTGAGTAAAATTAAATACATATCTCATATTGATATTTGAGTACAGACAAACAAAACAGCGCTGTGGCTTTGGGGATAGTGAAGTGCGCAGTTTCACAAATCTCTCATCATACCAAGTCCAGGATTTGAAATCAGCTGTATGCGATTTGAAAGCAGAGCACTTTGCGCTGATTTCAATTATATAACATGTTGGCTGTTCATAAAGCAGTGGCAAATGACTAAATTAACATTACCTAGTAAATCACAAGCAGCCAATAAATGCTGGGATTGATTGCAATACCCCTAAAGGACATGCAAATAACCATGTAACGGAAAAGTATTAAGAATAATAAGTTAGCATTACAGATAAACATCTAGTTTTCTGGTTTAGGACTTACCAAAAGGTGTCGGCGTAGTGACTGTTGTTGTGGGTGAAGGCAGCAAATTATAGGGTTTGGCATTAAAAGGATTAACTGTGGGAAAAAATGAGTACAAGAAATGTAATAGAATTCATACAGCACTTGAAGGCAAATGAAGAAGAGGAGAGCAAAGAAAATACTGAATTGATAGTATTAAAGAAAGGACAGGATGGAGTATTTCTACACTTGTGCATGTTGCTGATTCAATGTGCAGTGGAGGACTGACTGCTGATGTGTCCAATAAGGCATCCTTGTACCCATGTTCAGGGTTATAGAAATAAATGAGATGATGCATTAGAATCCATCTATTCAATCCCATGTTTTGGTTCAGCACACATTGCCAGCATGTTCTCTCTATCTACATGCGAGGCACACTCAACACGCTGTTACGATCATAAAAATGCACAGATTCACAAAAGCTAAACAACTTTTATATATTTTTATGTAGATTTGTTTGTTGTTGTATTAGTGTATGTTTGTTGTTATGTGCACATGAAGGCTTTAGCCACAAAGTCCATTTAGCCACTTATAAATGTGTTCTAGTAAAACTTGCCAATTTTACTTTTCATGTTTGTTAACTCAATCACTGTATTTTTAAACCTCACTCTATTTTTAAACCTTACTGCAGTTCCACCAATTGCACTCTTCCCATCAAATTTGCCAGTTGTGACTAAGTGTTCAAGTTTATTTCTTCTTTTCACTGATTCAGTGCCAAACAACAAATAGGTATGGACCAGACATGGTACACAATCAAATGAACAAGTATTACAATGTAAATTTACATTCACTGAGCATTGAAATTGCAGAAGATACCATTAAACAAAGCAAATAACACACTGACCCTAGTTTGGTGATATATGGTTGTTCTGTTCAAAGGGGAGGTCACATTTGGCAATTTATTATCCTTCGACACTGAATGTCAACAACTCAACTGACAGGCACTATCGGATACTTCTCCCACACCAAACAAGTAAACTTGCAAGTCGTGTGCGAGGAAAATAACTGGTACATTTTATTGCCGTTGGCTCGCTACAAGCAGGTAACAGTCGCTAGTAAACACACAACATAAAGCCACAGAAATTATCTATCACTAGTTGCTAATGCCTATGCTAACTCTCTATCTATTTAGTTAAACACAAAACCCCTATCGCTACTCTAACGAGGTGCACACTACAAGTCCTGTCCTCCCGTCTGACGTTCTTTCATCCCGTCGTCACACACCACGCGGATCGACCTTGACCTTGGTGCGTGTTGCCTCACATGGCACGCTGCTCGCAGACGTGGTATGTTGAGTGGATACTCAACTTCTCCGTGGCTACCACGAGGCGTGATGCTATCGTGATTAGAGTGCTAACTCTCTGAACAACGCCTGCGTGTCTCATGAGGGAATGGATAACCATCTCCCATTACCTCATCTCCCCTGCCCTTACCTCGGGCACCGTATCACCTCCTGGCCTCTTCAAGATTGACTGCTCTTCCTGGCGGAGGGGATGCGGTCGAGTCTTTGACACTGAATCAGTTAACATACAAGTACATAAACACATAAATTAAATATGCAGATAAATAATCTCAAAGTACTCAACTTATTTTATTCCATCTATAGGTTACCCGCGTACTATAAATTTACATTTCCTAAATTTACATTATTCTCTGATAAAATAAATAAGTGAAGGAGAGACGGTATTGTGAAACCGTTTTTACATGTATACAAGACCGATCAATGCAGACATGTATAAAATGGCATCTATAAGCCACAATTATATTAACAGATTCAGTGCCAAACAAAAGTAGGTTTTGACCAAACCTAAATGATTGACGGAAAATGGGAAGTAGGGTGTATCACAGTTATGACTTAAAAGGTGTTAGTATGGTATCAGACATATTGTATTATATATCAAATTAAAGGGGGTTGCATTTGGAAAAATACTGTATATAAGGCGTTGGTGTATATGGAATGACGATTGATCATGCCATGGCACTTAATCAGTTGAGCATTACAATTGTTCTGCATAAAATTTAATGCACAACAAAAAAAAAACGTTCTTTTTCTGCTCAATGGAGCTTTTACTTGCTTTTACTTTAAACGGTGGCCTGTTTCCTTCCTCGTTGCATTTCCTTCCCTGGCAAATCCCAGAAAGTTGTCTGGTAACTAAGTTGATAGCCAGGGTTGTGGCTTAGGGGATAGTGAAACTGCATTTCACAATTCTCAAACACACCGAGCTTCATGTCCCCCCATATAATCTTTAACAACCATTATACAAGAGTGTGTGCGACAGGCTTTACCTACTTCGCTTCCGCGTGTAAAGTCCTATTTCACTGTTAAGTTAGTTTTTCGTTGTCTATTATGTCCCCTGACCCGAAGTTATCTCCCTTTGATCTAGAAAAAGTGTATGTAATTTATCTGTTTGTTTTTCTGGTTGTTTGTGTGTTTGGATGTAATTAATCTACTAATCTAACTTCTAACCTATGTTTCTACCTCCTATGTGTATGTATGTTAGTTTTTTTTAAGTGTCATAATTTGGTTAAATGTGGCCACAAACAGGTGTATAACAGTAATTCGTGACTACATTCCCTTGTTATGAAACCCCAAAATACTGTAATCTAAGTTCTAAACTATCTTACAGACACACATTCACACTAACACATTCTCAATAACGAAAACCAACACTAACACAGACAAACATTAAACGTCGCGCCAGGCAGCAGAAGAATTTGCTGACTGATCTCACTCTCTCCCGTCTATTTTCCATTCGCTCTCACTTTCACACTTCTGTCACACTTCTTTCATCCTTAATTCTGTCACACATCTTTTATCATTCCACACTAATCCTTCAGATTATTTAAAAACCTTGGAGTGACACTGTACAGGTTTGGCTCAGTTTGAGATAGTTGAGCCCAATGACTGTGCGAAAATCGCTGCACGAGTCATGTATGTACACTATATTTACATGGACGAGAAAGGGTTGATGGTGTATCCCCTTGGTCTCATCATCCATTATACTATACTAACTACAACTCTAAATCCTAACATAATAATATTAATTCTATAAATATGTATTTAATGTGTTAACTAAATTTTGTCATGTTAATTATATGATATGTTTATATTAATCGTTATGTTTGTCTAATCTAAGGGATGTAATCTAACTATTTAAATGTAATTAATGTGACGTGAGTTATGTACCTTAATTACATGGATGATGTGAACACAAATTATGTAATTTTCTAACACTCTACTAACTAATGTTCTTAAATGCACAAAGGAATTATATGAATGATATTCTTAATCTAAATGGTGTAAATGATGTATGTTCACTTATCTAATCTTTTTATCCTCTTATGATGTAACATGATGATATTAATAAATGGTAATGTTTGATAGGTGGTATGGTTTCATTAAGATGGAATGAACTGAACCGAAATGAAGCTAAGTGAAATATAACAACCTAAATGTTACTATTCCTATCAAACTTTTAATTTAGCTTGTAATTACCTATTTTTACGTCTAAATTAATATTCTAATTTAATTTTAAACTTAGTAAATGGGTTAATTACTGTACTACCTGCACTATTAAAATAAATGAGAACTATTATATTTCCTAACCTACATCTACTTTATCACTATCTTAAAATATTATATTACATATCACAATAAGTTTATATACATAGTATTCAGGTACCTCAGGTTAGTTGTTGCCTTCATGATTGTACATTGGTTTTATAGGCATAATATATATACACACTTTGCCTGGGTATCTGAAATACATTGCACAGTCATACTAGTGTTCTATCGGTAGTGCACGTGTAGCGTTCGCTGGTGTCGTAGCTCAGTCTTTTCGTGTCTGTAATTAAGCATTGTTCTGACACTGTTTTCTGCGCTTCACACAAATGATACACCGGAATGGAGCTTAGTTGGTAATGAGCTGTCCTATTTCATACGGTGATATCTACGTTTTGCAGCACAGTTCTTCACTTGATGTCTACGGACACATGATAGTTGACTGTTCTTGGTACATGATTAAGCACATAATGTCGATGTATATGTACCCTATTTCACATAGAATAATATAATATATTCATGTACTAACTATCAATCTACACTTCTATGTGGAATTTCAGGTATTTCTACCCCAGATGGTAAAATTAGTGACCACCTGTATATCCGGTCATTTTGATGCACACCACTCTGTATGACCGTGATCGGGGAGTTGTCGGTCTGGACAATGCAGTGAACATCCGCCAGAACTCGATGGAGCTTTCTCACCGCATAGATGATGCAACTAGGGTTTGCAACTCTGATCTGGAATATCTGGACTCAGCAGGTGTGATCTTACGGTTCACGTAGCAAATCGGGTGGAAGATGCCCTCAAAAAATTGGCCTAGTACTGCTGGCATCTGTCCTAGAATAATAAACGAGCCTAGGATTAGGCAAGCGGAGGAATGGAATATTACAAAAAAGGATTTTCATTTTTGACAATGCAGAAATTAATAATGCATCTTTGACATTTCATTTTACAAATGCTTTTAAAACATTGGAATATAGAATTATAATTTCTGAGTAATTTACTAATCCCAAAAGGCTTCTGACCTGCTTCTTTCTGTTAGACATGGTCAGATTCATAATTTTGGTACTACTTTTCTGGTCAGTCTTTAGTTGACCTTGAGAAATGACATGACCCAAAAATGAATTTCTTTTAGGCCTAATTCGACTTTGCTCGGTTTGACAGTGAGACCGAAGAGTCGCAACTTATGAAAGACATGTCTTAGTTTCAGTCAGTGTGTTGTCCAGTCATCAGTCTTCTGATATATTCATGCGTATTCACTAAGTTCACTAAATGTATGTACATTGTCGGATTTGCCAGTCTCGCTAACTAGTGTAGTTGAGTTGTGTATGTCTGTCGTCTGATTATTAGGTGTGGATGCACTATGTTCGTCTGTCTCTACTTATGTGTCTTGTTGTGAAAAGTAAAGTTTCAACATGTTGACATGGAATATCTCTAAGTGTCTGTTTATCGATATTTCATAGTCAACATTGGAACTGTCACATAACACATTGAATGGTCTTTGCCATTTTGCTTGTCTGGAAGTAACCGACGCATGTTTTGATCTGGTTTACCATCGATTGTTCAAGCACCCTTGTTTGTGTATTGGTAAATTTGACCCTCCCTTTCACAGGTCTAGAAGTCAGAGTAGACGGTAGTACTTCAGCTGTAGGATGTCTACCATTAAACTTATGTACTAATTGTTTACAGACATTACAAGAAAATACATTACGACAAAATAATTTTATATCATTCCAAAACTCTGGCCAATGAACATGAGCCTGGAATCTAGGCCTGGTTTTGTCTTTTGCCAGGTGACCAGCAAGCGGTGACTCATGTGCAGGTTTTTGCACAGTTAAGCGGTGTTGTACAAGTTGCACCGTTTGCTGATTCTCATGGTTCTCAGATGTAAAATATCTCGTAAGAAAGCCATTATTAGGTTTAAGGAACCATGAGGCATTTTTGGTCACTTTAGATCTTTCTTTCATTAATTTTAAATATGGAGACACACTAGGATCAGCTTTCTGCTGTTCTATAAATTTCTGTCTGCTGGTATCATCTGTGCCAGTTGGAGAAAGCAACAGTAGTCTCTCATTGTGTAGTGTGTCTTGATGTTTTACAGTGTCTGCTCTAGTAGTTGCATTAGCTGCATTTAATTTCTCCCATGCAACTATTTCATCACTAGTACAATGTTTCAGTTGGGGTAAGGACCCCAAAATTAAATCAGTACAAGGGTTGTCAAGTATTGCACAATTAAAGGTACCCGAAAGAAAAGGAGAATTAATACGGGCTTTTGCCAAAGGGTAAATCTCAATGTTATCCGAAAAGGTTCGGCATTTGACAGTGTCACCTGTGTAATCACCCGGACTCACTAGTTCTTTCCGAAGACCAATAAGGGTGCTGCCGCTGTCCAGCAAACATTGGCATGGTACATCATTGACCATTGCATTGTGGAACATCAAATTGCCTCTGGAGGCTAATGCTGCATTTACATTCTCAGATGAGAATGGTACTGTATGTCCATATTCCAATTTTCCGTCTGCATGAAATTGGTAACATTGGTCACAATTGTCAAAGCTTAACACATCGTTCACACAACAGACATCTTCACACTCCTTGAAAGGTAATACATTTTCAACTTCACACTCAGTCTCTCTATTACTAACAGATGATGTATTACTCAAAATAGCATTGTTGGCTTTCATACGTTGGCGGCCAAGGCACTTATTAGAATAATGGCCATAGCTGGAACAAAAAAAACATTTGATTGCCCGCCTGTATGCCGATCTTTTATTTTGTTGCTTTTTAATGACATTTTCAAGATGTGCCGGATAGTTAGGTGATTTATCGCACATCGAAGAAGTGTCATGAAAAAATTGACAGTATATGCATTTTGATATTTTCCTGTCTTTCTGGTTGATTTTCTGAACTGGTTTTCTATTCTTCTGATAGTTTTTTGGTTGAACTTTGACAACAGAAGCTATCTCAGAGTTATTTGAGGTCCTAAAAATATCTCTGTTTGCAGAAAAATATGCCGAGCCTTTTTTTCAAACTGTTCGATGTTTTCAATGTCTGATTGTTGCAAAAATTTAGCAAAAGGAGATGGTATAGTGGATATAACTTTATCCATAGTTATTAAGTTTTTTAATCTATCAAAGTCTTTTCCTATGTTAGCTGCTTTAAAAAACTTTAGAACACTCTGAACATTTGAGACGTAATCAATAAAAGTCTCACTAGGTTTAGGTTTTAAATTTGAGAACTGAACCTGATACCCAGGGGCATCAAGTAAAAAGTGCTGCATAATCCTATCATGGATGTATTGATAGTTAGATCTAAGCTCAGTTGGTATAGATTCTATCACTTTAAGGGGCTCACCACTCAGATTCTTCATATAAATCATAGCCCACATCTCTATTGGAACTTGGTGATATTTAAACTGGTACTCGACATTATCTGTCCAGGCTGTTATGGAATCTTCTTTACAATATGGTTTGATAATGTTTTTGTATTTGTTGAACTTGTTTTCTTGTTGTTGACTTTTTAGTTTAGCAGCAGAGATCTCTAAGTGTGATTCTACAATCATACCTTTTATCTTTACCTGTGTCTCTGATTCTAATTGAATTTGTCTTTCCTTAACTCTTGCCATTTCATCTATCTCTTTTTGTTTTAGTTCTCTCTCTTGATCTAGTTGCTTTTGCTTTAATTCTTTATCATGTTCTACCTGTCGTTGTTTTATTATCTCAGCTAGTTGTGCCATCTCTTTTTGATGCTTTATTTCTATTTCTTTTCGTTTAGTTTCCAATTCGTGTTGTCTTTTTCGTTCACGTTCCTGTCTCTCCGCATCCCATTTTCGTGTGCATTCCTCTCTCCCCGCATCCCATTTTCGTGTGCGTTCCTCTCTCTCAGCATCCCATTTTCGTGTGCGTTCCTCTTTCTCAGCATTCTCTTTTCGTATACGTTCAGCAGTCTCCGCATCTTTTGCTTCTTTATGTTTTTGATCAGAATACTTTTCTAATTCTTTTCCTGTATGTCCTAATGCTTTGCCTTCCATTATAAAATCAAGTAACGTTGACATGATGTTTGCTAATTATTTACTGTTGAAAGGGACTGGACTCTTTTAATTACTTATTTCCTTGATATGTTATGTTTCTTCTTATCTGAGCACTATCAACTGTACTCTTTGTTTATACCTGAAAAATTTAATCCTGAAAAAACAAACCAGAGCACAAAAGTATGCTAATGCATCACAAGCTGAAAAAGAGATGCACTATTAATCACAATGCATGCCAAAAATATAGGTATACTCAACTTAATGTTCCCGAGAATCAGGGAACGGAACTCCGTTGACACAGGTCACCTTGTTTGGTACTTTGGGATAGCGGCACGTTTCGTAATCAGGACACTTTATTTGGCACACCGGTATACGTACTCAGCTGTTGATCGCCCTCTGATATGCAGGGCAGCAGTATTTACTACTACTGCACGATATGATTTACCCGACAACTAAGGACAATGACTTTGACAATGACAGACTCACGAACAACTAGAATATGTAATAATTAAATTTAATGTCAATGTCCTGTCTTCGTTCTAATAGTATTTGCCTTTTGTTACTAACCTAGTTAATTTCTGTAAGTGTTGTGCAGCCAAGTCTCATCTGCTTGGCCAAAAATAGTTCCATCGTGACGGTAAACAAAGAGAAAGTAGGACCAAAAATATAAATAACTGTTTTTAACTAAATAAAAATGACATCATAATGTTTAAATAAATAAATATATTCATTTAATAACTCAAATAAACAAATAATAAATAATATAAAGCACAGATTCAGGCGACAGCCGCTTGGCGATTTTGTAAACACTCGATTGCTGTATGCAAATGACCTAGGACGACTGTTTGTCAATCATTCTACGTCAGAGGCGCAGCGCTATTTTTAGTTTTCAAAAATCGATATTGTCGGCTGGCTGTGTATTGCTCCGCCATGAATCATGTTTGGTGCTTATTCATAAATAACTTGGTAAATACATAAATAAATATGAGAAAATATGAATATTACTACTTACAGCTTTGAAGAATACATGATTTCACTAAATAACCATTTCATAGCACAATTAAACAATCTATTTCGTCACGATAGGCACATTTTCTAGCCCGCAAATTGTTCTCGTCTGCACAGATTACCGTCACTGACACAAATTAGATCCTAGTCCAGAGCCGTGGCTGAGTGGATTAGCTTGAACTTTCGTTCAAGCACCACTTCTGACACCACAATTATCCTTGCCTGTCAACAACTCAACTGACAGGCACTATCGGATACTTCTCCCACACCAAACAAGTAAACTTGCAAGTCGTGTGCGAGGAAAATAACTGGTACATTTTATTGCCGTTGGCTCGCTACAAGCAGGTAACAGTCGCTAGTAAACACACAACATAAAGCCACAGAAATTATCTATCACTAGTTGCTAATGCCTATGCTAACTCTCTATCTATTTAGTTAAACACAAAACCCCTATCGCTACTCTAACGAGGTGCACACTACAAGTCCTGTCCTCCCGTCTGACGTTCTTTCATCCCGTCGTCACACACCACGCGGATCGACCTTGACCTTGGTGCGTGTTGCCTCACATGGCACGCTGCTCGCAGACGTGGTATGTTGAGTGGATACTCAACTTCTCCGTGGCTACCACGAGGCGTGATGCTATCGTGATTAGAGTGCTAACTCTCTGAACAACGCCTGCGTGTCTCATGAGGGAATGGATAACCATCTCCCATTACCTCATCTCCCCTGCCCTTACCTCGGGCACCGTATCACCTCCTGGCCTCTTCAAGATTGACTGCTCTTCCTGGCGGAGGGGATGCGGTCGAGTCTTTGACACTAAATCAGTTAACATACAAGTACATAAACACATAAATTAAATATGCAGATAAATAATCTCAAAGTACTCAACTTATTTTATTCCATCTATAGGTTACCCGCGTACTATAAATTTACATTTCCTAAATTTACATTATTCTCTGATAAAATAAATAAGTGAAGGAGAGACGGTATTGTGAAACCGTTTTTACATGTATACAAGACCGATCAATGCAGACATGTATAAAATGGCATCTATAAGCCACAATTATATTAACAGATTCAGTGCCAAACAAAAGTAGGTTTTGACCAAACCTAAATGATTGACGGAAAATGGGAAGTAGGGTGTATCACAGTTATGACTTAAAAGGTGTTAGTATGGTATCAGACATATTGTATTATATATCAAATTAAAGGGGGTTGCATTTGGAAAAATACTGTATATAAGGCGTTGGTGTATATGGAATGACGATTGATCATGCCATGGCACTTAATCAGTTGAGCATTACAATTGTTCTGCATAAAATTTAATGCACAACAAAAAAAACGTTCTTTTTCTGCTCAATGGAGCTTTTACTTGCTTTTACTTTAAACGGTGGCCTGTTTCCTTCCTCGTTGCATTTCCTTCCCTGGCAAATCCCAGAAAGTTGTCTGGTAACTAAGTTGATAGCCAGGGTTGTGGCTTAGGGGATAGTGAAACTGCATTTCACAATTCTCAAACACACCGAGCCCAGGGTTCCAAATCAGTCATAGGCTATTTGGAAGCACCGGCTCTGTGATGAAGGGGTTACGGACACAGTTCATAATCCCATAAACCTCGTTCAAAACACAGCTGTGGGCAATTTGGCAGTAGACTGCCTTGCTTTGATTTTTTTATGAAATGGTATGGGTGCAGGTCATTCAGAAAGCAATGGCAAACTTGCCTAGCATTAACCAACTGCCAAAAAATCCTGGGATTGACTGCTATGTCCTGTAAAGGATATGCAACTAAATTTGTTTTGTTTTATTTGGTAGCAGACTTCTTTGCATCGATTTTAATGGCATGAGGCGTCGTTCAAAAAGCAATGAACAACTACTGAACTGGTATATCAAACATAACCAATCAAAGGTTATGCAACTAACTTTAACCTATGTTCATGAGGCTGGGATAATCCCAAATCTATACTGCTGGAGATTGAACCCGGTTAATTGAGTGCACTAACTGATGTGACACAACAGCTCCAAAAGTGCATTCACAGAAATTTCCAGAAATGTCTGGAAATATTCTGATGAGGAACGGTGTAGGCCACTAAACTTTATTACATCATGATCTAGTGTAACACAATGGTCTAACACAACACAACCCAGTGGAAGTATCTGCCATCAGTACTTTTATATCTTTATCTATTTTGCGGACTGGCTTTCATAAACAATGTAATAATAAACTAACAGCCATTTCAAAGGACAGAAGTGAAAAGTCTTACATGCACAGCTCAGTGTGCTTGAGCGTTTCCCTACAAAATCATCCAATGCCACATAGCCAGCAGGTGCGTTAGACGATCCTTCAAAACGCATCTTGAACAGAAAACAGAGCTAGCATTAATATTAACTACACACTTAAATAAATAAAGAAACAAAAGGTATTTGTAGATCCTAAAGAGATGAAATAACAACAAACACATATACATACTTGACTTCAGCAACATGAACAGAATAATTAACATAGAGGGAAATATGTTAAAATAATGTAAAAATATAATAACAACTAAAACAAGTGTCAATAATATAATAATGATATAATAGAATAAAATGCAACATAACTCTTCGACATTTTGGTAGTCACCACCTTTGTCAAGAACAAAACAAATCGCATTGCTCTCTGGCAAAGGGGTTATGGGCACAGATCATAATTCTGCAAACTGCATTCAAAACACAGCTATGGGTGATTTGGCAGCAGACAACTTTGCGTTGATTTTAAAAAAAATGGTAAAGGTGCCGGTAGTTCAGAAAGCAATGGCAAGCTACTGAACGTAAACTTGCCCAGGAATCATGAACAGCTAAACAATGCTGGGGTTGACTGCTGGGTCCTGTAAAAGATATGCAACTAACTTTTTTAGCTTATGTTGTGTGAATTCTGTAGTGTGCACCTGAAGAGATACAACAAAATATGCCAGGCAATAAATGGTACAATCTATTGTGTCTTCATTATTTAATGCCACAAATGTTTGTCTCCTGCCACAAATCACACAATGAGACTCTTAGTACAGTACATGAAATCTGTAGCACCAGCAAATAATGAAATGTGTGTGTAGTTTTGATGGGTAGATTTAGATATTTTGCCTCGGCAGTCGCTTATATTGTAATGTTGCTTACCTCGTCTCCCTCTTTTTGACTTAGCCATCCATCATGGATTTATATGTGCGTCGTGATCTTTCATGTGGCCAAAATATTTATTTTTATCTCTTTTTTATTTTCATTACCGCTCTAAAACCTCTATACTGATTGATTTGCTTATATGAAACATAACCCGTTCTTCTGAATATTTACAATTACAGTGCCTCAGTTTGATTATATATATGCTTATTCATTCACTAAGTCTCTGCACTCTCCAGCAATGTTGAATAACTGTTCCCTCTTTTTTAATATGTATTGTTTGTCTATAGATGTAAATATTTTTTTCAAACTGTTGAATGTATTTTTGGCCATCCCTATTCTCTTGTTTTTTTTTAAAAAATGTCTTTTTAACTTCTGCCATCATCAATTATCACATGTTCAAGATAGAAGAAACTAGATACTTGTTCGGGTATTTTGTTTTCTGTGACCTTCATTTTGTTTTCAGAAATTATTACTTTTTAATTGTAGAAAGTTTGCTTTGGCCACTGGATTAAGTTTGCTGACAATATAAATTGCCTACATCCATGAAAGAAGCATTGCCAACAAAAGCCCAATCCCCAGCAGCCCTGTGTTGAATCATAACCTGCTACGTAAGCATAAGCTACATCCTGATATGCCTGTCCACAGATGTGAAGTTCCAGTACCATGTTTGCATACCCTTCTGGTTTCTGAGCTTAGAAAGGGAAGAAGAGCTATGCAACAATCAATCAGGTGCCATCACCACAATGAAGGTTGGTTGCATTGGATTTCCATCACTGTCCATTTCTCGCCTTGATTAGACATTCTTTCAGACTGCTGTTCGTCCATCTCTTGATGTTATCTTCCCACATATATCATTCTCTACCTCATGTTCATTTGCTTTCAACCTTACCCTCTAGTATGATTTTTATAAGAGTGTTATATCTTTCAACGTGGCCAAAATATTTCACTTGCCTTTTATTTTATTTCTTTCATCAACCCTCTTTTCATTCCCAGTTTTTCTGTATTTGATTGTTTTTGTTTCCATGAAATACGACATGCCATGCAACAGTCCCCATAGAGATAACACTATCAGTACCAGGCAGGAAGAAATAAATCTACACCAACCTCACTCCAATAGAATGTTAACCCTTTTCCTGACGTAGACGACCTAAATACTAATGCAGTTATCATCATGATGTGCCATACAGATAAGCATGGGCGGTCATATTTTGCCATCTCACACAATCACCAGAGTCATATGCTAATACAGTAGACAGAATTAAATCTCAGTTTTCCAGATGATTCACAAACAACGATAACAAGAACTCTAAAAAAAAGTACAAATAATATCATGAAATTACCAGGTAATTGGTAGGCTGTGATGGGATGGGAATGCTAGCATAGTTCCACTGGTTCTGAAGGTCACCAGGTAGGGACCATAGAGGCTGTTTATTCTGGTTGTTGATGTCCGTAGTGTACACAACAATTGCTGGAAGGTGAGAAAATATAAGACAAATATGATATATCAAGTCATAAAAGAATTTACACCATCCGAGAAGTTTGTTTTTAACTATGCATTTATAAAATACTTGTACAAAATGATAGAAGATAGTTCAGATGTATTAAGTCACCTTCACAAATTTAATATTTATGAAGCTGTTTTTTTACACAGTTCATATGTGCAAAGTTATGTTTTACACAAATCATATGTATAAAGCCACAAGTTACATAGTTCAGATGTATGAAAGAATACCATGGACAGACAGAAAAACCAATGATCAAATTCTACAAGAAACAAATGAAAACGGTAAATTGATTAGAGAAATTAGATGTGGGCAGTAAAAGATTGATTGGAGAACTTGGTGACAACTGGCAAGATTGAGGGGAAACGAACAAGGGGAAGGCAGAGAAGTAAATACCTGGATGGCTTGGCCACATGATAAGGAGACAAGAACACTGCTGATCCACAACTATGGTGATTGTGTGAGATGGTGAAGCATGCCGGCCAAGTTTCTTGCCATGGCACATGATGATGATTACTTTTACTACATACTTGTACCAAATACACACACATAATCTACACATAAAATCAGTGGGAAGCAACAGGACAATCAAGAGGTTTAGGTGTTGAAATGAAAACAAAGAATAAGTTCTAATGACCAACTGAACAAACGTATAGAAAAATCAACAAACAAGCTGTGGGCCAGCAGCAGTGAAACATGATACTTACATCCACTTCTGGAAGAAGTGTACCAGAATGTGAAACATTTGGTGCCATTGAATGGAGGCATTGGTTTGCTGACAATGGCAGCAGTGTTGGATGGTAAGTCACTTGAATAGCTCAGCAGTAAGAACTTTCCTAGGTGAACAAATAAACAGCATGTTTTATCACAATTACTGCCATTACATTTATACTGATTAAAACAAATAACATTTCATATGTATTGATAAAAAATTGATATTTAAATTTGCACTTATAAAAACAGATAACATTTAAATTTGCACTGATTAAACACAGATAGCCTTTAAATTTTTACTGATTAAAAAAGACATTTATAAATCTGTAAAATTTACTGCCTCGTATAATTTGCTGCAACTTATCTGATGCATACTGCAGAAGTTATACAATATTAAATAAATCCTGTGTTTGTGTCTCCATTGTTGAAATTCACTATAGGAAAACATTGTTTTGAATTTAAATTTACACTGAATAATAAAGATCATATTTACATTTATTTTTCTAGTATGTAAACACCTCAAGAAAATAGCATGGGGAATACAGAGAGAAACATATCTGGATGGCTTGGTCGCATGATATAATCAAGCCCAGAACACGGACCTGATCCAAAACTGGTGACTGTGTGAGATAGCAAACCATGACCACCCACATTTATCGGCATGCTATATGAAGATGGTCAACACCTCCAATGTCCACCCCAATGTTGTGGGAAGAAATCAGAGAAAGTTGGGGATTGTTTCCAAAACCCTCAGCTAAATGGGCTCTGGTTAAATTGTGATGGGTCTGGTACACCAACATTCAATTGCTCACATTATCAATAAGAAAAGAAATTGGACTAATGCAGTTGGCACATGACCTGCAACAAATCTGCACACAGAAGAACATTCTTAAGAGTTTGAACAAGATATATCTGTGGAATTAGAAATAGAAGAAATCATAGAAGAAAGGTATTTTCATTGATCCAAAGATACATGTGGAGTACTGTGTGAGTATTACATCAGCTGCTATTACGTTCCCTCACAATAAAACTCTGGTAAGCATTCCATAGTAGTTGAAGTAGCATTGTTTATTTACTTACTAAGACAGTGGCATGGGCACATTTGTAAATGGTGTGTTTTGGAAACAATGAGCATCCTACACTTCAACATTTGCAGAAAAAGACAGATCACTTATGAGTGTGCTTTGAGTTCAATGTAGTTAATTCTAGTTAATCAATCAATCCATCAAACCTCTGGTACCTATTTTATGAGCACACAAACTATTACACCACAAGTTTCCTATGTGTCTTTGCCACTTTTAAAATATTTTCTTTACTCATTATGGAAGTGCATTGTCTTTATAAACTTATTTGTAACACTTTTATGCGCAAGCAATGTTTAATGTTTTACTCTCTTCTTCTTGAATCCCATCCATCGCATAATGTGTTGTCATACTTTTCTACTTTTTTATATATGGTCAGAGCATACTACAGAAATCTGGTAAATACTAAAAGGCCCCCCCCCCCCATCCTAATCTTTGGAATCTACTGCAAAAGCTTAAGAGAATGAAAGAGTTAAAACTAGATCGCTGCAGCTAAAAATTAGAATTCACACACTTTATTTATATTCAAATGTTAGAATTGGACAAACAGTCCCAGTTACATTCTGTCCTTACTCATTCCTTTCATGCATTATTCCATTCATTCATTATTAGGTTCATCATTCCTTTCATACATTAATTCATCCATCACTTATTAGATTTATCTTCAAGAACAATAACCATAACAGAGACCTTATAAACGGATGGGGAATGTGCAAAAATCATGACTATATGATTAATTAATATTAATGATTATTATGGCAATTGTAACAAGACTAAGGGAAATATACAGCAGAGCAAGCCAGTAGCATGCTTAGTATACTAGGATAGTATTTTTTTTTAGTGGGCATATAGTCTGAACTGAGATAGCATTCAAATAGCTTGCACAGGATGTACAGACATATGTTAAGACTGGTTTATGTTGTGATCCTCCCTGTGTGATGTCATGGAGAAAATCAGAGCACTTATGGATGTATCTGTGTGAAGTGAAGATGGTACTTGAAAACCAACCTAATCAATCAATTCTGAAATATTATTAATTTTTCTGTAATAAAAAGGTTAGTTGCATTTCCTTTACATGATGTCGCCGTCAACCCCAACATTTTTGTGGCTGTTTGTGATTTCTTGCCAAGTTTACGTTCAGCAGTTTGCCATTGCTTTCTGAATGACCGGCACCCATACCATTGTATGAAAACCAACACAAGACGGTCTGCTTCCTAACAGCCTCCAGCTGTGTCTCAAAAGCATCCATAACCCCTTCGCCACAGTGCCGGCTTACTGTAATATCAATAACATTAATAGATCATTTTACAATAACATCCAGCAATTACCATCTCTCGTGTTCAATGTATGATCAGAAGATGGCCGGGCAGTTTTGGCTGTGTTGAAGCTGGTCTGGACCCAACTACTTCCAGTTGAAGTGCTGCTCCAGGTACAGGTGTCATTTTCAAATGTACAAGACCCTTCAGAAGCTCCACATGTGCCATCTGTGACCACAATGTCATCCACAGCAATGTCACTCAGTGTTCCTGTCCCAATTGTAGATTCAAACAGAAGCTGGGGGAGAAAATTATGAAACAATTTTTAGTATTTAAACTAAAGTTACCTTTTAAAGTTAGAATTAACATTTCTCCATGCTGTATGGGATCAGTTAATTATAATGTGGCTTATATGTGGCAAACTTGCCTATCAGCTCAGGGTTAGTGTGTTCAAATCCTCACTGAGGTGGATTTGCTGAACTGACCTGGGCATACCCAGGGTGATGTAGCCTAAGATGAGTACCAGGAGATGTGCTGGGAAGTGAAGGTGGCTGGCATAACATGAACTACATCACCCAATGAGTGCAGCTTGGTTTATACAAATATGGGCTACACCATAAGCTGAATATGTCTCAGAGCATGTAAAAGGGACCTTTAATTACTTTACTTAAGTGTGGTACTTTACTTATCTGTGGTAGTCTTACCCTAGTGCGAGGAAATGAAACCTAAATACTAAATGTCATAACAGGGCAGACTCGGCCCTAAGTCTTGGTCGGCAACTGCTCTAGGATGGAAGCTCCGACAGGTGGACAGTTAGAGCATTGCTTTGCTGATCTAACAGCTTCTGCAGATTGTCTGGTTTCAAACATATTATTGTTACCTTTCCTCTGGAGTAAACTTGGCAGGCCGTCAGAGGTATAATATGGAGAGGCATAACTCTATTTTACAAACTATCGTCTATCATGGTGGTAAGATGCCAGTCATACCTGTGGTAAATCTGAGGAGCGGATTAAGTAAAGGACTCAGCACATATACATTGGATTAGTCTCAGAGACTGCCACCTGCAGCTGTGAAGCACCTGGGTAAATACTGGAGCACATCCTGTAGGTTTGCTAGGGAGATAACGGAAATCTGACTCATGGATCAGGCCCTCTCAGACAGGTTGTGGAGAATTTGGGAGAGTCAGAGACACATCATCCAGTTTGTGGCCTTTGCTAGATTGACACACAGTAAAAGTTGTTCACCTTTATCAGATAACGCAATTCAAGGCAAAGCCAGGTATCAGTTTCATGATTTTGAGGATTAAAATGATTCTGTGTGTGTGTCTTTTTTTAAAAATCGTCACACTTGACACATAAGGCTAACCTTTAATAGCTGAGTTGTCCAAGCATTTTAGTAAATACAGAAAGGCAAATTGACCAGCTAAAATATGTCAGCATGACCAATCATGACATGCTTGTCAGGAGCAAGCAGGGTAACATTCATGCCTTTATAACAGGAACATTGTGGACATGGCTAAGACATCTCTTCAGAAGGCACCCAGATAGCAGGTGACTTACAATAACCTAACACAGAATCATTTAGGCTGAAAGATATAACCAAAACTGATGCTTTTGAGATGATCACAAGTCAAGTGGAGAAAGTTTAATACTGTCCTCTATGAAGCCACTAGGCAAAATGGTTGCTTATGCTTTTGCTTGCTTCCTTGGTTAGTGACCAAGGAAACCAAGGAGTTAAACTGCAAATTATTCATCACTTCATACAATATATTTCAGAAACTGAAAACTGACATATTTCAAGCAGACTGGACATCATCCCTTGACAAGGTTAGAGTTGCAAGCATGTGGATTTTCTGCACAGGGCGTGCAGGTGTGCAAAGCAATGGACAGGTGGATAAATTGGAAGAGGTATTTTATATAATAAGGTGATGTGGTTAAATCTCTCTCTGCGGCCAGGTGGAAAGTGCAAGTAATCAGAGTATCACTATCTGGAGAGACTCATTTGGGAGAGAGTGAGTAGAAGGCTTAGATGACACTACACTCAATGATTATAGGAAAAGTTCTTCTTCTTCGTCTTCTTCAGCGTTCCGAGCCATTGAGGTTCTTTGCTGCAGATACAATCCGTCTCCATTCGTCTCTCTGGTTGACCTTCTCTTGCCAGTCGTTGATTCCAAGTGCTTGTAGGTCTGTATATATATTATCTCTCCACCGATAGGAAAAGATGTGTTCTTTTAATTGGACTACTGATGGTAGTGTCAGCATAGGAACTCTTAAGTGGCTTCTGAGGTTGGACGCAGATCATGTGTGGCATTGTACTGACTGCAGTGATGATGATTCTGAAATTAAGTTTTGATCAAGCTGACAGAGGAGCAGGTAGCCAAATGGTTCAGATACTGGTCTCTCACAACTAAACACACTGGTCCTTAACTCCATTATGGCGAAGGTTTTTATTATTCAAAGGGAATATTCTAAAATATAAACATAACTGCACACTACATGGTAACCTCTGGGCATGTGGCCTTCACACCTTTGCCCTACAATATTTTCATGGTATTACCAGCAATGGCAGTTAAAATGTTCCAATGATCGAAAATGTATATACTCACTTTCCAGGGCAGTGTTGACGTAGCTGTGACTTCATTCATGTACCACTTGTCACCCAAGTTTCCTGTGTGAGTGGCAAGAATCATCTCAGTGTTTGGACCAGTCCTGATGCGGACACTCAGAGTGCCTGTTTGGTAGCCATTCATGTTGTAGTAATACGAGACACATTGGCCGGTAGTTGCAGGTCGAGAGCGACCTATCATTCGTATTTTTGTTCCTGGCTGGGCAGGACTTGAAGCCTCAGCATATGCGTAATGTCCTGCAATTAAGATTGACATGAGATGAACAAATCAGTGTCAACATGGCAGAATAAACAGTAACTGCTTAACAAAAGGTTGAAACGCATGATGACTGACTTCAGTGCACTGGGTTCTATCCCATAAGGCTCTGTCTTCTTTTTGCAGAGCAGTCTGCTGAACGGGTCACCAGAACAAGAACTCTGTAGCTCCAGTGGAGCCCACTAGAGATCTCCGAAAAAATTACACTTGTGAACTGAATGATTGGATCTTAAAATGAAATCAAACCTTTAGTGTGTGAGGTAAGTGGCATGACCACGGACACCACCAATTGCTTGACTTGAAATACACCAGTCACAGAATATCTCTGAACGTAAATGTGAAGGTAATAACATACTAACCCTTGTTTGTAAATGTGTGAAATCTAAGGATTTCCCACATAGTAGGCCATAACATGAGATAGTGTGACCAGTTCCTTTCCACACTACCATTTCCTTTGCCTACTCAGAGCTCAGTAAGACTAATGAGACAAAAAAAATACCCTGCTGCCTTATAGGTAGACTGGAGACAGTCAAAGACTAGGAAGTTAAGTTAGTTGCATATCCTTTAAAGGACATGGAAGTCAACCAAAGCATTTTTTGGCTGTTGGTGATTTCTTGGTAAGTTTACAGTTCAGTAGTTTGCCATTGCTTTCTGAACAGCAGGCACTCATACTTTTGTATAGGAACCAACCCAAGATGTAGTGCTTCCAAATCACCCGCAGCTGTGTTTCGAATGTGGTATGCAGAATTACGAATTGCATTCGAAACCCCTTTGCCACAGAGGGGGTTAAGAATAAAAGGCTAGGAAAGGCAACCCAAAATAAATGCCTTCTGAAAATGGATGCATTAGACCACAGTCTTTACAAAACAGTGCAACATAAGTTGGTCTATGACGGTAAAATAGAAGGCAGTAATCACAATTCAGCCAACCCCCACCCACCCACCCACATACATACATATATAAGAATATAATAACAACAACAATGTAACCTCGTGGAGTCTGGTAAGTATGATCATTTGTTGGTCCTGTCTGAGGACTTGGTGTTGACCCACTCCATCTTAACCAGGACACATATGTTTCAGTTATATAACCGCACATGTCTGTCTCAAAGTCACATCGTTCAGCATTGGTATCAGAGCCTGAAATCAGCAAAGGTCAGCTAGGATGACATATACATTAACACAATTTCACATTATCAAAATGGACTATCATCATTGCATGCTGGACACATCCAAAGCTGCTCAAATTGCCTCCTGAGAATTTCTGGGAGCGGGTTATGGCTGATAATGCCAGTTTCGTTTTGGCTCACCATGTTTAGTGTCCCTGACAAAGCCTTCAAATCTGGCAGTTCCCTGCTAAACACCAATGTTTCTCATTCTGAGCAAAGTTGTTGTTTTATACATGTCATCAAAATCAGGAGTTGCACCAAGATGTCTAATGTCATTTAAGGTAGCTGCTAACTCTACTAATGGACTATACATGATAGGGGACTACCAGCCAAAGCATCTGTCTTTTTATTTCCTTTGACATCAGTGGGTCATAGCAACAACAACAAAATGAAGTAATATTGATAATTGTGAATTTGTGCACTGACTATTTATCTCAAACCATTGTCATGCAGGCATCTGAATGATACCTTCTTTAAATAAATAACTGAATAATTAGCAAGAGATGATAAAAAACAATCATTTTACAGCTCACAATTGAAACATGGTATCTTTCACATACAGGATAAATATGTTCTATCATGGCTTTCTTTTATAAACAATCATTTTATACACAGGAAAAACAATTCAACTACAGCTTTCTTATATAACTACTAATTGTATACACAGAACAGAAAAAAAACATGTTCTACTGCAGCTTTCTTAAATGAATCATTTTATATGCAGAAAAAAAAATGAACTACTGTAGAAAGGTAATGATATTGATATGGCAGATAGAAATGTAGGATAATGAAGTGATAATCCATGTCATATACTAGGTCATAACTTAAGTGACTTGTCTTCCCATATAAACTTCCACTTTTTATTTAATTAAACAGGGTTAACCCCTGACCTGTATTCATTGGGAATCAAAATGTTGATGCTACAAAAGGGGACTTCACACAAGACAATAATTTAAGTAGGTCAGTGAACTAATCATCACATTACAACAACTGAAGATAGACATTCAATTGCTACCCATTTAAGAACAGAAATATACTTACTACAAGTACCAGTCAACGTCTCAAAGTCATCAAGAGCAATGTCTCCCTCATAGCTTATTCCTCTCACTCCTTCAAACAAGACTGTGAATGGGCCGGTTGTCTGTTTTTGATATTTAAATAAATGCATATAATAACAAATGAATGCAAAGCATAATGTGTTTAAATAAAATATAATACTACAAAGAATTATAAAACATTTACTTTAGACAATTGGTACAAATACCTAGGGGCATTTTATCAACAGATGGAAGATGAAGATTAGAGATTAAGAGTAGAATAGGGCAAGCAAAAACCTCATTTCAGAAAATGCAATAAGTCATTATCACTGAATGAAAGGAAGAGAGTGCTGAAATTCTTTATAGAACCAGTTTTGCTTAGGGCAGTGAATCTTAGAATGTAAATGAACAAATTAAGAACAAATTGAAAGCAACAGAGATGTTGTTCCTGAGATTAATGTTGCGAATTCCTTGGACTACCAGAGTAACTATCAACGATTGCCTGAAACAGGTAAATAAAACTAGAACATTATATACAACAATAAGAAAGAGACAAACAGCTTTCTTCGGTCATGTGAGAGAGGCATTGGAGAACATTGTAACAACTGGAAAGATCGAGGGGAAGAGAGGTAGAGGCAGACCAAGAGAACTGACGCTGGATGGATTGCGACGGTGGCATGGAGGAATATCAACAGCAGAGTTAATCCAAAAGACCAAAGACCGAGATCCGTGGGGAGTGCCAGTCGACATGGCACTTGATGGTGATGAATTGGCACTCAATGGGTGAAGGGGTCAATATTACGCCGGTCACCTTTATTTTCCACAACATTTCATGATACCCATTTAGGCTGGCTTCACCTGGGAGCCAAGGCCATTTAAAAAAAATCAATGCCTTGTAGATGATTGAATACATTTCCACTGTGACGGCAATCAAGCATGCTACCCATGGACTATCACAGCTCCGCTTTATAATATAACAGTATATAACATTAGTACAAATGTGCCGGTCTCCCTGGCATAGGGGTTAAGGACGTTGTTCATAATCCTGTATACTCTCGTACGAAATACAGCTGCTCTAGACTCTGCAGCGGATCGCGTCGCGTTAGTTACTTACGGAGGTTTGTGAGCCGGTCGTTCAGAAAGCAATGGCAAACTACTGAATGTAAAATTGCTAAGATATTGACAGCAGCTGAAAAATGCTGGTGTTTACTGCAATGTCCTTTAAAGGATATGTAAAAATAAAAGTACAAATGTGATTAAAAGCACCCTTTTTATTTAAAAAAAAACAACAGATCCTTATACATGTCATATACTAGGTCATAACATAAGTAACTTGTCTTCCTATATAAACTTACACTTTTTATTTATACAGTATATGAAAACTCAGACAGAAAAATCCTGCACCAAAAATATGAGCAGACTTCAAATGAAAACCTTAAAAGTGTGATATGAATTACAATAACCATGGTTTTGTCTTGTAACCTGTCAATATTGTTGCTAAGGAAGTCAAAAGTGTTCAGCATGTGGCATCACAGTGCAGATGAACATGGTAATGTCATAAGGACAGTTTAAAAATGGCCACCCCACTTTTGACATGCACCAAAGAGTAGCAGCGTTCTGTTATCCGAGTTTTTTTTTTTTTATCAGTGAAGGGGTGAACCCATAGAAATTCATCGGCGAATGAAGGTCCAGTATGGTGATGCATGCCTGTCAGTCTAGCAAGTGTATGAGTGGAGTAGGAAGTTTCAAAACAGCGTGACTTCTGTGAAGAGGTATAGCCTCTGGTGCATGAGTGATTACACACGAGACCAAGAAAAATCTTTTCTACAGGAATCCAAGCACGGAGAGAGAGAGAAAGACACGACACTTGCAATGAACGCACTGGTGACTAGATCAAACAATTATACATTTCTTCTCGACTTTTTCACAATATATTCACCACACACACAAAACATTTAAGGTTTTCATTTGAAACCCCCTCGCAGAATACCTCTCTTCTTTTTTGAACAGTTTAACATGCCACTAGACACAGGATTCGAGTAGTTAATTCAAATCAATATCAGATGAACTTTTTTTTCTTTTTTTTTTTATAGAGGCACCATGAAAGATGTACCAATACTCAGTTTTAGCTAACACTCACGGTATTTTCATTAGTCATGTTGTAATTATATTTGTACATTTCCCATGCATTTATTTTTATTGATAGCAGTTTCTGGCTATGGGTCTGCGATGTGATAGTGCCATTATATCTTGTAGGCCTGAAAGCATGGAGGAACAGATGGTCAATCTTTCCCTCAATTTGGTGACCAGGTGAGCCTTCCCTGGTATCACACACTAATGCAAGTGTGTGTTCATCTTCATAATACTTATATGTTTTTTAGCATTTCCTTCATAAGTGTGTGCTATCATAAAGCACACTGAAATCGCCCCACTACTAGAAGTATTTATTCTTGTATTTACACTAGGTCAAGTCAGTAAAGGGCCCCTTTTGTTGCCGTGAGACATTATTAGGTATATGGTGCTTGAGTCGCATGTTGAACATCAATCATCACTTGATGGGCGATGTAGTAAACATCACACCAGTCGCCTTTACTTCGCAGAATATTTCCTGGTACTCAATTTTGGTTGGGTTGACCTTGGAGCACTAGTCAGTGCTTTTAACAATCACTGCATCTAGAGGAATCCAACACTTGACCATTGGGCCAGCAGGCAAGCATGTTAGTCACTGCACTACCACACTTAATGTCTTTACAAGAACTGAGGTCTATTAATCACAACAATGCTATAAGCTAACTAAATCTAACAGTCATACCGGCAAATCAACTGCTGCTTCAATCCAGTCACTGCCCTGGTTTTTGTGACGTGTCCACAGCAGTACCCGGGGTTGTCCTTGTGCTTTAGTGTACATGTTGAGGGCATTGATGCTGGCACCATACATATGATACCAGAATATGAGGCACATTGGACTGGATCTAGAATGTGATCAGAACATACTAGTTATTATATTGCAAACATACAAGATACAACTCACAGACTATTAAAATAAACAGTCTTGTCTTGAATATCTACTGGTGGATGGAAGTCAACTTCTCTGGTTATTTTCTGCTCCCTGCCTGCAATTCCCTTAAAGACCCCTGGTTAGGGTCACTATTTTCAAGAGTTCATGATGGGATAACTCCTACTGAACTTTGTTTTGTGTTGTCCTATTTTAAATATTCCCTTTATTACCGCTTATAATGTCAGTATAGTTGTGAAAACCATGGAAATAATTAATCTTTTATCTTTAACAGTAAATTAGAACTTTAAAAAAATCCTGAACCAAACCCTTTTGTCATTTAAGAGTTAAATGTTATGAGCTGTTTACAATGATCAAATTAATGTTGTAAAATGTGTGCAGAATCCAGTATTCCAATTCTCTTCTCACTGATAGTAATCTATAACCATAAAGATCCATGCATTACTTTGCCAGTGTTTGGGGTTGGAAGAATCAGTTGACCCATAGCAACCACAAACTTCTTATCTTTGGGGCAACCATTACAACTGAGCCATAACTCACCCAAAGACGACAACAATAAGCACCTGAGATGACAACTGAGTAAACTACAAAACAAACGAAATTATAAAACTGGTTAGAATGCAGAAACAGATAGTTCCAGATGGTTAATAATACATAACCCCATTTTATTCCCAGTAATAACTAGACCAATGACAGAATCCAGGCCACCTCCAGAATCCTCAGTCCGACCAGTATCCCTACCAGCGTTTAATGTATTAGCTCGGCCCATATCTCCACTGCCTGCTACGGTAGCTTTGCTCACCAAATTGTCCACTCTTTCATTACCTTTGACTCCTACATGGCCAGGCACAAATATTAAAGTGCCATACTGCAGCCTTGACTTCTGTACACTCCATCCATTGTCTATGCAGACAACACATCTGAATCTTTCTTAAATCAGAGATGGCTAGACGTCTCATCCATTACCCTAGAATCCATTATGTCCACACCAAGGCCCATCCCCAGTCTGCTAGAATTAGAGGTGGACACAAAACCTATATGCCACTTCGCCCTTATAAGGTAGTGAATGGGGTCAGTTTCAAAATTATCATCACTCCGAAACCTACCATGCATGTCAAAAGAGGCAACTAAGGAGGGTTGGCGTGAAACTGGCTACCTCAGCACAAAGAACACTTTAACTTAATATCCAACCAAACATGCCTATACATTGCTTGGCATGAGTTGGCTGAGGGCATATGCATCATTGTGAAATAAAAAGCAGAACAAGGAAAGTACAAATATGTGAAAAACAACAACAAAGCAATATACCCTTGTAATAGTGGGCTCTCAATCACAGCTGTGTCATTGGCGATCCTTGGGCTTGAAGATTCTATGTAGATGTAGTGACCAGCATCTGGTAATATACACAAAGGAAATGAGTTCATCTCTACTGTCTAGTGGGCCTGGAGTGGCACAATTGTGGAAATGGAGATAAACCAAATATAGAGCTGCCTTAACAAATGGGAATAGCATCATTTACGAAATAATTAAAATTACTAGAAATATCTGTGATGAGGAAAAGATAAATGAAATGTTCACAGCATATTAACAGAAGATATGGAATTGAGAAATGTGTTTTATGTGGGAAAATAATACGCAAGCGAGGTAGTGGAAGGCAGAGAAAGATGTGAATGGAACCAACAAGAAATAACATCAGCTTTATCAAAATATGAAATGTCATAGAGCAATGGTGAGACATAATCACCAATGTATGGTCCAGACCAGGCACCTGAAGAGAAAGAAATATCTGTGAAAAAAAGGGAACTGTTGAAATTGCCTTGACAATATTAAAGATAAGAATTGACAGAAAGGTAAGGTGTACAATACTAAAACAGATAGCAAATAGAAACATGATTAAACATAAACTTCAAAAATAGTAAGGAAATACAGCTACTTAATATATACTACAGTTTGGAAATGAGAAGTAGTAGTCACAGAAACGTTATAAGTTAAGAAATGGTTAGGAGACATCACTGTTTATTTAAGACTAAAGTTAAAAAATGAAGAATTTTAAACTATGGAAACAATAGTTTAGTTTAGGAATGTATAGGAACATATGTATGATTAAAATTAATAACTAATTAAATGTTTTGAATCAAGCATACACAAATATGCATATACCACCCACCATACAAAAGACAATCTCTCTCTGTTTTCTAGCAGGCTATTTCTTACATCCACATCACTAGGCAAGTGTATTACAGTTCAACCATCTCACTGATTAATGTTCAGAAGTCACTGTTGTAAAAGCTGTGTCTTATACATGTGTGAAAAAAATGTACCAGTTTAAATGTTGAATATCTTTTCAATAATGTTTTCTGTTTATTTTTCAGCTGGAGACAAAGTCTGCTGTTGGTGTTATTATTGTTATTACTGTTATTATTATTATTATTATTGAGAACCACATCTTTTTTGCAAGCAAATTAAATTAGGTGCTAGTAATAGTTTGCTTCCATCCCAATAAGGCAATAACACCCTCATTCCAATCATGTTCATGAACATTTCATGTGGAATGTATGAGACGTGGGTGTTGATCATATACCATCATTATGGGGTGATTGCTGGAACTCTCTTGCACTCTCAAAGTGTGCAAAGTCTGTGCTCCTTGCCAGACATTATCACAGTGCTGACCATGATCAATATCCCCTCCATTAGCAGAACAGTTTCCAAGATAACTTTAGAGGAAGTAGACACAAGACTTAGTCAATATTCCCTTCATTAGCAGATGTTAGTTTCCAGGGTAGCCGTTGTGGGCTTCATCAGTAGTGCAACTGGCTCGAGCACAGTGGCATCTTTCCATCCCAGACACAGCTTCAGATAGCTATATCAACATGGGAAATTTCCTTACGTGCTTTCAGTTTTCACCCTGACATATATTCACTGTATAGTGAAACACCACGGATATGCACAGACCCTGTGGAGAATCAAAAACCACATATGCATACCCAGCAAGGACCTCAGGCCAAGAGAATAGGATTCACAATGGGAATATTAATGAATTAGACTCCCTGCACTTTCTGTAATCTTTCTGCTCACCTGTTTTATAAGTATGATCCATAGTTGGTCCGGTGGTTTTAGTGTCGGTGGCTCCTGAAATTCTCAACCAATCAAACTGATCATCTCCTGTATGCTGAGTCCAGTTACAAAAGCCACTTTCAAAATCACAGTCTGTAAGTAGGCCTACACCTGTGAAAAATCAGAAATGTATAAGATCAGTATTTATCATGACAGTGTATTACAAGCATGGAAAAAACCACAGGATGTGTTAGCGAAGGTAATAGGAAAATAAGCTGATAATGTCACAAGCACAGTCAGGCGAGCTCATCACCTGCTAAGTGAGGAAAAGACTGGCCACCTATTCCTACATGCATACCACTGTGATGGCCCTATTACATCACATACCTATAGCAGGAAACTGTTCAGGATCATTTTTCTTTTTGAGGGAAAATCACATTTATTTCCCATTGAGCTTAGATCTTTGGTACCTGGCAATACACCAAGTTTCCTGACTACTCCATACATGTGTACATTTCTTAACTTCTTCTGTATTGACTACTCCATACATGGTATACATTTGTTAACTTCTGTATTGACTACTCCATACATGGTATACATTTCTTAACTTCTGTATTGACTACTCCATACATGGTATACATTTGTTAACTTCTGTATTGACTACTCCATACATGGTATACATTTCTTAACTTCTTCTGTATTGACTACTCCATACATGGTATACATTTGTTAACTTCTGTATTGACTACTCCATACACGGTATACATTTCTTAACTTCTTCTGTATTGACTACAACATACATGGTATACATTTGTTAACTTCTGTATTGACTACTCCATACATGGTATACATTTGTTAACTTCTTCTGTATTGACTACAACATACATGGTATACATTTGTTAACTTCTGTATTGACTACTCCATACATGGTATACATGTCTTAACTTCTTCTGTATTGACTACAACATACATGGTATACATTTGTTAACTTCTGTATTGACTACTCCATACATGGTATACATTTCTTAACTTCTTCTGTATTGACTACAACATACATGGTATACATTTCTTAACTTCTGTATTGACTACAACATACATGGTATACATTTCTTAACTTCTTCTGTATTGACTACTCCATACATGGTATACATTTGTTAACTTCTTCTGTATTGACTACTCCATACATGGTATACATTTCTTAACTTCTTCTGTATTGACTACTCCATACATGATATACATTTGTTAACTTCTTCTGTATTGACTACAACATACATGGTATACATTTGTTAACTTCTTCTGTATTGACTACAACATACATGGTATACATTTGTTAACTTCTTCTGTATTGACTACTCCATACATGGTATACATTTCTTAACTTCTTCTGTATTGACTACTCCATACATGGTATACATTTCTTAACTTCTTCTGTATTGACTACAACATACATGGTATACATTTGTTAACTTCTGTATTGACTACAACATACATGGTATACATTTGTTAACTTCTGTATTGACTACAACATACATGGTATACATTTGTTAACTTCTGTATTGACTACAACATACATGGTATACATTTGTTAACTTCTGTATTGACTACTCCATACATGGTATACATTTGTTAACTTCTTCTGTATTGACTACAACATACATGGTATACATTTGTTAACTTCTGTATTGACTACTCCATACATGGTATACATTTCTTAACTTCTTCTGTATTGACTACAACATACATGGTATACATTTGTTAACTTCTGTATTGACTACTCCATACATGGTATACATTTCTTAACTTCTTCTGTATTGACGACAACATACATGGTATACATTTGTTAACTTCTTCTGTATTGACTATAACATACATGGTATACATTTCTTAACTTCTTCTGTATTGACTACTCCATACATGGTATACATTTTTTAACTTCTTCTGTATTGACTACAACATACATGGTATACATTTGTTAACTTCTTCTGTATTGACTACTCCATACATGGTATACATTTCTTAACTTCTTCTGTATTGACTACAACATACATGGTATACATTTGTTAACTTCTTCTGTATTGACTACTCCATACATGGTATACATTTCTTAACTTCTTCTGTATTGACTACTCCATACATGGTATACATTTCTTAACTTCTTCTGTATTGACTACAACATACATGGTATACATTTGTTAACTTCTGTATTGACTACAACATACATGGTATACATTTGTTAACTTCTGTATTGACTACAACATACATGGTATACATTTGTTAACTTCTGTATTGACTACAACATACATGGTATACATTTGTTAACTTCTGTATTGACTACCCCATACATATATACATTTGTTAACTTCTATATTGACTATCCACATATAGTATACATTTCTTAACTTCTGTATTGACTACTCCACATATGGTATACATTTCTTAACCTCTGTATTTACTATCCATATATGGTATACATGTCTTAACTTCTTTTTTCCCTGTACAGTGAAAATATTTTCAGAAATATAGAAGATATGGAAGGAATCAACATTGGGGGACAATACATCAACAACATTAGATATGCAGATGATACAGTCTTGATTGCAGACAATGAACAGGACCTGTGACATTTAGTAGATGCAGTTGTTGCACACAGTGAACAACTAGGGTTAGAATTGAATTGTAAAGACACAGATTATGGTCGTCACTGGGAAGAAGGATATACCACAATGTGATATACGAGTAAATGGGCATATTCTTAAGCAAGTTAATCGGTACAGTTATCTCGGAATAGTCATAACATCTGATGGGAGATGCCTTGAAGAGATTAGAACAAGAATTGCCATTGCGAAGGTAGCCTTTTGCAAGATGAAAAACATACTGACCAATAAAAAGATGTCATCTGCAATGACAAAAAGGGTGTTAAGGTGCTACATAGAACCTGTACTTTTGTATGAATGTGAAGCGTGGACAAAGAGCAGATAAGCTGTGGAAATGTGGTTTCTGAGGAAAATGCAAAGAATACCATGGATATACAGAAAAACCAATGAACAAGTCCTTCAAGAAACAAATGAAGATTGTAAACTATTAACAATTAGAGTCATTAAACATAGACAGTCAAAATGTTTTGGGCATGTTATGAGAAGAAATGACTTAGAGAACTTGGTGACAACTGGCAAGATCAAAGGGAAGAGACCAAAGGGAAGACCGAGAAGTAAATACCTGGATGGCTTGGCCACATGGCATGGTTGAGACAAGAACAAGGGGCTGATCCACGACTCTGGTGATCGAGTGGGATGGCAAAACATGACCACCCACGCTTATCAGCATGGTACATGATGGATGGATGGATGTCTTAACTTCTTCTGTTCTATTAACCCTTTACAAGGCATATCGTCCGTTACCGGCCGGTCTCTAAATACGAGCGTAACGTCCGATTCCGGCCAATACTATTATGCATTGTAAAAACGCAATCTCTCGGCTTTCCGACACTTCCGTCGGCTACTTTCACTTTCGCTCATAGCTTGACAACGTGGCCGCCATTTGTAAACGCGCTACAATGACTTTGAACAGACTTTTACGGACTTGTTTTGATAGTTTTACGCTGTTTTTCAAAATGGATTTCGGCGATTCTTCAAGTGATAGCCGAGATTTCGCTCTGTTCAATTTAAATGACATTAAAGGGCACGAAGTTGATTATTAATCGGAGCTAGATATCAGTGCAAAGCGTTACTTTGCATTAGCAGTCGTGAGTCGGACTTTAAAGAAAGTGATTATGATTCTGAAAATGTGTTTGTAAATTGCCGTATAGATGACGGAAAATCACAAACAACATGCCGTATTTCGTAAATATTTGTGTTCATATATGAATTACCGGCAACAATCACGTGAGTAACATATTCTGCATGCTTTTCCCTTCATTGTGTTGTTTATTTAACTAAAATCGGTTGACTAACACCTTATTTGTGATGTTTTTACTAACGTGACCCGAAATTTTTACAGAACCTGAAAAAATCTTGCCCGTTCAGGGCTACAAAACGGACAAGCGTCTGCCCTGTAAAGGGTTAATCCACTTTATCCATTTGTTACTATAAACCTTTATGCCCCTTTGCTGTATTATTTTAACTCATAAAGACTTACCGATTGTTACTTTGGGATAAAAAGTGTTTTAGTAATGACTGCCTGGGACTGAAATAGTTAAGGGCCCTCACTCACAAAGCTAGATTTAATGTAGTGACACGTACAACTAAAAATGTCATGCTTATCTTCAAACTGTATAATCTAATGTTCACCCTCCGAGAGTAGGATGACTTCAGGGCAGACACAACTTAGCGATCTTGATAAGGGAAATGTATGACCACAAATATCTTGAAGGTGTCTATGCACGACATTAGAAAAATGGCCGGGAGTCATGACCCATATGGGCACACTCCCTGAGAGTATCAAGAAGGTAAACAGATGAAACAGACAAAAACACAAATGAGACAGTTCTACAAATAACAAATGAAAACTGTTAAACTGAATACAGCGCTTAGATGTGACAGTCAAGATGTTTTTTTAGCACGTTGTTAGAAAACTTAGTGACAGCTGTCAAAATTGTTGAGAAAAGAGTAAGGTGAAGGCAGAGAAATAAATATCTGGATGGACTGGCCACATGGCATAATCAGGACAAGAACACAGACCTGATCCCAAACTCTGGTGATTGTGTTTGAGATGGCAAACCATGACCATCCACACTTATCGGTGTGGCACATGATGATGATGATATTCATATTATATATGATAACGGTCGACGTATGTGGCTTAGGGGTTAGTGAACCCGTTGTCATTTTTCCCTGATATAACAGGTCAAGGGTTCGAAATCTGCTGCTGGCTATTTAGGAACAGATCACTTTGCATTAATTTTTATGGTATGAGAGCCAGTCGTTCAGAAAGTAATGGTAAACTACTGAACATAAAAATTGCTACATAAATCAAAAACAGCAAATAAATGTTGTGGTGGGTAGAGAGAGCATTAAGAAGATGTTAGAGGAGGATCTATAGACCCAAGTGGTAGATTGTTGACAGAATGATACATGTATGTTCCTGTACATGCACACACAATACTTTAACATAAGCTGAAAGTTTACAAATCAACATTTGAACAGCACAATATATGATTGACTAGACAGACGTTTAACACACATCAATCCCCATGTGTTTCAATGACAACAAACATATCTGGAAGTTAGCGCAGTGTTTACTTACCAACAAAGTTAGTAACTGGACTTTGTGTTGTTACAGCTGCGTTCCCTGTCACAGAAGCACTTAAAGGTTTCACTAAAATAAAAAAGAAATTAGGATAATTATTATGAGACAAAGGTTATCTCTCATTTTCAAATATCTGAATAATGGAGAAATATATAATTATTACGAGATTATTTCTCATGTTCATATGTTTGAATTATGGAGAAATAATATACATTTGTAGCTTAATGATTTGCCTCCATGAAGTACTTCTGAAATGATATCAGGAAGCTAATGGATTGATAATAGATTGATGCAACATCTGAAGGCATAGATATCACATTATGAATTAATTAATTCATTCATTCAGTAGCATGTCCTTTGCAGAACTTCACTCCCATAACAACCTTCCAGAAAACTTCTCGATCACAAGCAAAATTTCCTATGTCTGATACACCCATCTGGAGATCATCCGCCACATTCTGCACCCATTTTCTTTTTGGCCTTCCTCTTCCTCTCTTCCCAGGCATATACCCTTCCATTATTGTTCTCTCCAAACTTTCATGACGTTTCAAGTGACCAAAATATATCAATTTTCTTTGTTTTATAGTCATTAATAGCCAACCCTCTTCAATATTTAGCTCTTGAAGTATGGATGCATTTATTATTTTCTTTACCCAAGATATTCTTAGAACATTATGAATACAACACACATTAAATCTTGCTCGAGATGTCTCTTCCTAACCTGACTCTGAAAGACAGAACAGGGATAGACAAAAAAGAGGAAGAGGTAGTTCAATCAATCAGCAAATCAATACTAGTTGACTCTTTCCCTAGAAACATTTACTGCAAAATGCAACTAATCATGAACAAGTCTTCAGAAAAGAAAAGAAACAAAAAATTGGGAAGGACATGGAGGGAGCTGGGAGCTGTGGTAGTGCAAAGGCCAGCACCCTTGCCTACAGGTCTGGTTGTAATGTGTTCAAATCCTCAACGAGGTGAATTACTTAAACTGACCTGCGATACATACACAAAGTGTGTCCAAAAAAAAACACTATCAGTATTTTTAAGGTCTGTAGTTTTAGTAATTGTAAACTTAGAAATTTGCAATAAATGGGTAAACTGTCCAATCAGGACAGTTCTACTTCTGCTGCTGTTACTGCTGTTTTTTTATCCCCCAATGTGGCACAGGCCCTCAATGAATTCATGTTGAATCCTCTTAACTTTGCCATTTCGTTTAGCTTCCTAAGTGTTTTCCCTATATTATTCATCTCTTTCTCTAATTCTTGTTTTCATGTTTTGTTAGTCTTCCGCTTTACTTTTCGCCAGTAGGTTCCAGTAAATGAACTTACTAGCTATTACTTTTAATATGATTTCTCAATAAGTGTCTTACCAAACAAGCATCTTTTCCTCACTTCTTGATTTGCTGGAACTTTTCCATTAGTATTTCATTAATGATTCTGTTGTGTGCAGGCACTGATTAATGAATGCTAGTGGTTTATTAGATGTTGTTTTAGCTGTTCATGTTTCTGAGAGTATATCATGCCAGCCATACATGTTACACCAATAAGAATTTGATGGGTAATACGGCCATTATCGTGTCAGTTGCCTTTATTTCCCAGGAAATGTCCATGTACATCTGTTATGCTGGGTAAACCTGGAAGCCAAGGTCAGTAAAGACAGTTTGGTTTTGATCTTCATTTCTTTTGACTTCCACAAATGTCCAGGTGCTATGAAAGCTCCTCTTGCCTTTCATATTATTATTTTAATATCTGTTCTGGCATCCTTGTCTCCATTGCAACCTAAACAAATGAAAGATTCCACCTCGTACGTGAGTTGGACAATTATCCCAAAAAATCAAAGCATGTTTTTAAATTCAGCCTACAGATTGTGTAAAGAATTAGCATGGCAATATCCCAGTGGAAGTCGTTTTGTGCCAGGTTTTCCTACATGTTCTTCTTATAGTCCATGCCATGCGGTGTTGGCAATCATGTCTGCCCAAAGCCCTGCGTCTTGTGTGCTGCTAATCATTTCTGATACTAATATTCCTTCAAATCATGATGTAAAACTGTCCAGCAGCTTCTATCTTGGTATCCCCTGCCTCTCATCCCTTCTAACTTTCCTATTGCTGCATGTCATATCTGATTATTTCATCTATGGTCACGCCTGGTTTCTACAGGCAACAGTTCAGACTTACAGACAGACTTGAACATTTTGTTTCAATATACATTCTGATCACTAACCTGTGCAGTAGCCATCAGTGATGGTAATGTCATCAACGGCAAATGAACCATGACCTCCCAGCAAAGTGATATTAAATGCAATCTTGAAAGGTGTAGGACTGTTAACATAGGCCTGAGCTTCAGAAAAGGCTGTTGTGTTGGTGTTACTAGATAACCTCCATACAATTTGATTCTGCTGCTGGCCTAGGTAACCACGCTGAAAGAATTTTGTATTAAAATAGCAGATTTTAGTCAACAACATGGAAGATAATGTATTTTATAAGTATGTGCAGGTTTAACACCAGCAGAAGCAGACATGACCAGTATACCTCTAAGGTTGACCCAGTCTCTAAAATTTTTCTTCTGCTGCCTTTTATCTCCCAATGGAGACATTTATCTTTTTATACATTCATGATAAACCGTCATAGCTTAGTGGTCTTCCTTACTGTGACAGCCATATATGTGTTACGGGCTCCCTCAAGGTGAACAATGAATAGTAACATTGTAATGTCTCCTTTATGTCATAAGAGGCAGCTAAGTAGGATTGGCTTAGGGCTGGCTACTCCATTCCACAGAAAATTACCTGCAAAATCCAACCAACCAGGAACGAGTCTAAAGATAAGGAAAAAGGAATAGCTTGAAAGGGATGAGGGTGGAGGCAAAGGATAGGACAGTGTAGCAAGAAGTGGTTAAGGTTATTTGCTCCAATGGTAGATAAAAGGACAGTGAAAGTAATCTAGGTGCAGCTGCCAGCACTGACGGGATCTTTACCTGGACACTGCAGCTCTTGGGTTGACCCAGCCTTGTAGAATGAGTGTCACATAATGTTTTGGTAATTAGTTGAGAAAGAAAGATGAAGAGAATGGGTCAAACTAGTCTTCTTGAAACGTGGTAAGGAAAAGAGCTGGTCACCACTACCTCAATATGTCTTATAGTGCAGGCCTCACATACCACATGCCAAAGACAGTATCTACCAGCAGATTACCTGTACATATCATGAGACAAGTCACTATGTTTCAGCGTGGCTAGGTAATATCAACATAAATATACTGTACAGTTACTGTAATCAATGTTCTCCTTACGCCCCTAAATATTACCCCCATTGATAAGCAATTTAAAGTTATTTAAAGACAAGAGGTTTGACTTCATTGCACCGGGTTTTATCTCATACGGCTTGGTCTCCTTCCGCAGATCGGCCTGTCAAAGCGTTAACCACAGCACGCAATTTCATAGCTCCAGAAATACTCCCAGGGGTCTCTGAGAAAACTGCTCTAATGATGGGAGTCCTGAAACAACCCAACAGTCTTTGAAGTGCGAGGGTGGTGGCTTAACCACTTCGTCATGGAGACTCCTATGCATAAGTAAAGCACAGCCATATAATATTATGTATTATAATTGATATTACAGTAACCAACATCTTAAACACATAGGATTCATGGGAGCATAGTAGTGCACAGACTTGCAAGCCTACAGACTTGAAAGTGCGCAGTTTTTCAAGTGAACAGAGTTACAAGTTCATGGATTTACAAGAGCCCAGACTTACAAGTGCGCAGACTTACAAGTGTACAGACTAATGAATGTGCACAGACTTACAAGTGCACAGACTTACAAGTGCACAGACTTACAAGTGCACAGACTTACAAGTGCGCTGACTTACAAGTGTGCAGACTTACAAGTGCACAGACTTGCATTGACACCCTAATGACAGATATTTGTCATGTTCACCTAATATTGGTGTTACTAAGTTCTACAACTGCACACCCCTATGGCAAAATCTATCTAGGGCTTACCTTGAGCTAATCCTACCATACTTATACTACAATCTACCTCCTTACCACTATGATCACAGATGCTGTTGAAAAGTGAGTCCCATAGTTGTTGTACCAAAAGTGGAAGCATTTTCCATTTGAGCCAGTGCCCTGGATAACATCTGATACCAAGCTGACGTTCTGACCCTGTTGGAATCCACTGTTCGCATCAGACTGCAAAATCATGTAGGTTCCTGTAAAATAAAGGCACTAGTAGTGAAAGCTCTGTGACATTGGTTATGTTTGGTTATGTAAATTAACAGTCACAATGTAATGAGTATATGTAGTGACATTCTGAGTCATCATCATTATCATGTGCCGTGCTGAGAGGCATCTCACAAGATCACCAGTCTTGGATCAGGTCCGTGTTCTTGGCCCGATTAAGCCAGGCCGCCAAGCCATCACTTTGTCTTCTGCCTGTTCTTTTTCTATCAATTTTGCCAGTTGTCACTAAGTTTTCAAGTTCATTTCTTCTCATGATATGCCCAAAAAATATTAACTACTTCTAATTTCTGTAACCAGTTTATGATTTTCATGTGTTTCTTGTAGAAATGCTTCATTTGGTTTTCTGCCCATCCATGTTATTCTTTAAATAATCCTCAGAAAACCACATTTCCACTGCCATTAGATGTCTCTCAACTTGTCTGTTTATTATTAATGTTTTGCATTATTTCATCATGTGCCATGCCGATAAGCATGGGCGGTCATGAGGCCATCTCACTCGATCACCAGAGTCGTGGATTAGCTCAGTGTTCTTGTCTTGACCATACCACGTGGCCAAGCCATCCAGGTATTTACTTCTCTGCCTTCCTCTTGTTCTCTTCCCTTCAATCTTGCCAGTTGTCATCAACTTCCCCAATTTATTTTTTCTCATAACATGCCCCAAAAATGCAGACTGTCTATGTCAAATTTCTCTAATCAGTGTACAATTTTCATTTGTTTCTTGTAGGACTTGGTCATTGGTTTTTCTGTCCGTTTCGCATACATATAATAATATAGGTACTATATAGCACTTCAACAACTATTTTTCCCACTGCAATTGACAAACTTTTTATTAATCAATATATTTTTTTTCCATCTTGCAAAATTACTAATATTATGACCAGTTAAATAACTAATCTTTATTGCATACAGCATAAGTAGACTGCTGAATACACTGAATATATCTGAATAAATTACTAACCATTTCCTGTTCCTGTGGTGTGGTCAACGGGTGGATGTGGCGCAGTAGAAGCAAATATTCTTGAATTGGCAGTTGCTCGGACAAATTGTGAATATATAGCATGTAACATTGAAGAGGGTGCCATCCATCCACATAAGCCAGTTTCAAAGGTACATTCTCCTGATTATTGATTGCAAACAAACAGAACATTTCATAAAGGTGCACCAGAAAATAAGTACAGACATATTAGAACGTTTCCAAAAGGTGTATCATAAAATGCAATTACAAAAACACAGAACATTTAATAAAGGTGCATCACAAAATTTAGTAAACAAATGCACATAGTATGATAACTAAACACTGGCTTATTTTGTTGTTGGTGTTTGTCCTTCGCTACTGAAGAGAACAATACAGTCTGTCAGTCCAAGGGTGGACTGTGAGGTGGCTGAGTATGAATGGATAGGTGAGATGGCAATATGGCTTGTGAATGAGCTGGATGGCCACATTGATCTTCTGTGACATGCCTCATCCTACTCACTCATAGCACTCCAGAGTGTAGTTTTCTTAGTAATCTTTCTGCCCACTGACCAAATAAGGGTACCTCCTTACAGTATTCTGAATCTAGTTTTCACATCTTTAGATAGACAAGCCTTAGATTAACAATACCCAGTGGTATTAAGACTTACTGAATGCCAAATAAGGGTTCCTCCATACAGTCTCCTGAATCCAGTTTTTACACTCTTAGATCACCCATCACCACTGGCATTAAGACCCATTGAATACTCCACTTGATTTAGCTGCCCACATGGAAGTCACATGCCAGTAGCAACATTCAACATATGAATGAACAACATTCTACAAAAATGTTAGTTATATAACAGACCACATTTGACCTCTGCCAGGAAAGGGCAGTGCACCAAGTGGGCAAAGAGGTTCATCAGTCAACAGATTGGCACAGCTAGTCACTGTACATTGATTGGTTTACTGTTCGGGATATTATACCACCAATGGACGCAGCTGTAGTGTAATGGACTTACTATTAGGGAGATCATACCACCAATAGACACAGCTGTAATGAAATGATGGATTTTCTATTGGGGAGATCATACCACCAATGGACACAACTGTAGTGCAATGATGAATTTATTATTGGAGAGATCATACCATTAATGGACACAGCTGTACTGCATTGATGATAATCTCAATTGTATTGAACTGGCCTTTCCAGAGTTTCTAAGAGAACAGCTGTATCAAAGCCAGACATGAACATTTTGTCAAGAGCACAAGACATTTGATTAATAAACACAGAACTGGTACAATCAGCTGATATACACTAGAAGAGTTGGGGAGATTGGAGCACATAAGGGACTTGTCTGGGATGTGATGATGATGATCCCCACTAATCATTAATCAGCTGTATCAAAAGAAAATCTAGAATCAGAATTCAGTGTTTATTCTGTGAAGTTTTCTTTAAGAGACAAAAACAAATATGGTTAACAAAACGCTATTAATGAAACTATTCTAGAAAATACTAAAACAAGAATGGATAATACTGATGTCGTCTGGTTGTCAAACATGTCCAGTTGAGTTGACCCTCCAGAAAAAGAAAGAATAGAAAGATGACAGGCAAAGAATGAAAATATATTGCATAAGAGGTAGAAGTTTATTTTTCCTATTATGCCATTTAACCGAGTCATCCAGGTATTTATATCTTTGCACCTTTTCCTACCATGATCCATCTCAAATGGCATTTGGTATTTTTGCATGCAATGAATGTTATGTCAAGCAACTTAAGGTCTACAATGAGTAAATATACATTGAACATCTAGAATATACCTATTGTTCTAGATGAGAAACTGATCATTGCAATGAGCAGACATATACAGAACAGCAAAATTACACGAATGATAAGTTTAGATGAAACAAAGTGACATTCTTATCTACCTGCAGCAGGGCAAAACTGAACTAATGTGATGTCATCAATAGCCATATCACTTGTGGAAAAAAATGCTATCTTTCCTTGGAAGACAATCTGTTGATAAATAAATAACTTGCATATGTGCATATGTAATAAGTATGTCAGTCAGTCTGCCTGCCTGCCCTTCCTTCCTTCCTCTCTCTCTCTCTCTCTCTCTCTCTCTCTCTCTCTCAGATGGCAGAAGGCACACTGCATGTGCACAGCTCTAAACAGGCTGTGTGCAAGTGAGACATGAAAATGATCGGCATGGACACAACAACCTGACAGAGAGAACACAAGTGAGCACACTACGCAGAGAGGCACCATGTGGCATCACAATAGGTGTAGGTACCTGTTTCAAGAGAACATGAAAGAACAGTCAGAAATAACTGATGATGGTCTGTATGTCTATGCATATGTGAGACAGACAGACATACAGTGAGAGCAAGAGAGGGAGACAGACAGACATACAGACTGTGTAAGTGTGAGAGCAAAAGAATCAGAGAGACAGACAGACATAATGTATAAGTGTGAGAGCAAGAAAAGGAGAGAGAGACACACACAGACAGAATGTGTGAGAGCAAGAGAATGAGAGATGGACAGACATACAGTGAGAGCAAGAAAGGAAGAGAGACAGACATAAGACTGTGTAAGTGCAAGAGCAAGAGAATCAGAGAGACAGACAGACAGAATGTATAAGTGTGAGAGCAAGAGAAGGAGAGAGAGAGAGAGAGAGAGAGAGAGAGAGAGAGAGAGAGAGAGAGAGAGAGAGAGAGAGAGAGAGAGAGAGAGAGAGAGAATATGTGAGAGCAAGAGAATGACAGACAGACAGACAGCGTGAGAGCAAGAGAGGGAAAGAGACAGAATGTGAGCAGGAGAGAGAGAGTTTGAGTGTGTGTCTAAGACAGGAAGAGAGAGAGAGACAGAGATAGTGTGTGTGAGACAGCAACACAGAGACAGTGAGTGCATGTGTGAGAGAGAGAGAGCGAGAGACAAAGAGAGAGACAGAGAGACAGGCAGAGAAAGAGAGACAGAGATAGACAAACAGACAGAAAGAGAGAGAGACATGGTGTGTGTGTGTGTGACAGCAAGAGAGAGAGAGAGACAGTATGAGTGTGTTTGTGTGTGTGAGCAAGAGAGAGACAAAGACAGAGTGTGAGTGTGTGTGAGAGAGAGTAAGAGAGAGTTAGAGATAGAGAGAGTGTGAATATGTGTGTGAGAGTAAAAGAGACAGAGACAGACAAACAGAGAAGAGACAGAGACAGAAAAAATGAGTGAGTGTATGTGTGTGAAAGCAAGATGGAGGGAGAGTATGTATGTCTGTGTAAAACAGCCATTAAAGTTACAAATAATAAGGTAAATGATCTCTCCCTCATCATGCCATGAGGTGTTCTGGATACATAGTTACTAAGTAACCATACTAGCCCCAAATTCTTAGACTGATGGAAACTTCAGATGATGTGATAAATATGGCACAAGCCGCTTTCAACCTAAATACTTTTCATCCATTAACATAGTTGAGTTAAGTTGAGTTGAGTTGAGCTAAGGAACGACATCACTGCATTCAGGACATTCCCATACATGCTCTGTCCCCTCATTCAACAGCCAGTGAAGAGTCACACTACTAATCGCTCCCACCACAATGTGATTGAAATTTGTCCCTGGTCTTCCATCTCAGGTTTGAGATTCTTCCAGAACCCATGCCAATCCCCCGCAATCTTATTCTTTCCACATACGGGTTCTCAATCTGTTCCCGTGCCTTTTCCACCAGGTCCCACGGGCGCATGACCATCTCTCCCTTGTCCATAGGCAATCTACAACCAACAGGTGCATTCCCTGCCAGCCTATCAGCCTGTTCATTCCCCTGCACCCACACATGGCCAGGGCAATATATCCATACAATTCTCACAATCTGTGACCTCTGAAGCGACGATAGCCATTCCACGTGAAACATTCCTTTCTCCACCTTACTAAGCATACTCTTTGAATCCGTAATGAATACAATGTGTGTTGCAGTAGTCAAGACAGAATGCCGATGTTATTGCTTCCACCTCCATTCTCATGTTGGAGGTCACAGTCTCATATGCCAGACTCTTCTTTTTTAAACTCATCCATTAGCCTTCGCAATGAAACCCCAACCACTACGTCTGTTTCTCACCATTGACCCGTCAGTGTAGATCACTATGTCACCTTTATGTGTGTTACTCTAGATCAGTTGTTACACCTCTCTCTGTGCGGCCCGCATCTCACGATCCAGTGTTACTATTACATTGTGCCAGTCCATCATGCCTTTCGGTACTTGAACCCAATCTTTTTCATGATTAATAGTCTCTAGATCACACACCTGACGTGTAGATATTTCTGCCTGTGCCATCCAGAACCTGACTCATCTTAGTCTATGACCCTCAACCATATCTATGGCTTCATGCAAGAGGTCCATTAACATAGTTTTCTGTTGCAGTAACGTTCTATGAATAATGTGGATAAGGAGAAAACAAAAATACTGACAAGATCTGAACATCAAAGAAAACTGGCTCATAAAGAGTAGTGTCTTTAAAAATATAGCCCTTTGGCCATGTCCAATGCCATGGTGGTTTAGAAAGAAAAGTAATGGAAGGCACGGTGCCTGGAAGATAAGAAAGGGGCCAAACAAACAAACAAACAAACAAACAAACAAACTTTATTTTCAAAGGGTTAAGAATTGGGCACGCAGGCCCGTCTAACATTCTGCCCTTCTATCACTCTCTTCCATACATTATTTCATTCACACATCATTCAAGGCTAACAGAGAACAGCACCAATATAAAACTTATGCATTATAAAAGCATTGGCAAAATGCGAACATCAAAACTACACGACACAGTAACATTAGATAATGGTCAGACACTTATTAGCCATGTGGAATATACTGGCCTACCAAAAGGGGACTGGCTGTTATACTAGGGTTTTGTTATTATTATTATTATCACTATTATTATGGGGGAAGGTAATCCGTACTGAGATAGTGTTCGAGTAATTTGCGATTATATGAATAAGGATTGGTGATGTCTTTTATTTCTTGTGGAAGATTGTTCCACAGCTGAGCTGCAGAGTACGTTAAGCTTGTTTTGTATAAGTCAATCCTAGGCTTCGGAATGTGTAATATATTTAAACGTTTACTGTGTCTAGCATTATATTTAAACAATGGCCAAAGGTAATTTGGGGCATTCCGATGCAAGATTTTGTGAATTAGTTTAGCTTTATTGAAAAGCAGGCGTTTGCGGAGTGGTAGTAACTGAAGGCGTTTATACAGGCTAGGATTGTCAGATAAATGTGGAGGTGGACACAGGGCATATAAAAACACACAGGGCAGGGAAATGAATTAGGTAGGGGAACTGACAATGGACAGAGTCTTTTCTGTGGGCTGTCAGACAGTCCTTTCTGTGGGATGTCGGACAGAGTCCTTTCTGTGGGCTGTCGGACAGAGTCCTTTCTGTGGGCTGTCGGACAGTCCTTTCTGTGGGCTGTCATGAGAGCAATGTTCTACAAAGGACATTTTTTAGTTTGATCGCTTTGAACTCAAGCATAGTCCATACACATGCTACTACTTATAGTGTACAGGATTGATTTTTGCTTGTGGATTAGCTTTCCTTATTACCAATGTCCCTTGCCATCAGGAGAACGCAATTCGACTTCAGAAGTACTCGTAATTTACATCCCCAAGTCAAAGATGAAAAGTCAACATTTGAGTCCAACTGATCAGTGTAGGGGTTGAACCTGCTATCTACTACAAGTTTCTGCTACATTAAAATTTTTCTATGCTCAAAACTGTGACTACCTCATCCAATCTTCATCCCTAAGTTCTCACTGGTTTTTCTCACGTTATTAACGAAACGAGCTGAGAAAGCAAATTAACAACTGCAAATAAACCATTACAGACAGCATGTAAGACAGAAGTGTAATATAACTTACATTCACCGGCTGAACCAAAGGGACTGGCAGCCGGATGTACTGCTGCAGCCATTGGTCAGACTGATCTCCAGACAAACTCCACAACTGAGTCAAGCCAAGGTTGACACTCTGGTTGAGGTAACCATAGCTAACGGAGAGAGTCCCCATACCATATCCATGCATGTGGTAATAGAAGGACAAGCACTGGCCAGGCACTGGTGTGAATGGTTGTGACCATAAACGAGCAACGTCACCGTAATCTTGAGGGGTTGCTTCTGTGTACATATAATGACCTATGGAAGAAATATGTAGATTGCGTAGTCAAGCTTCCGCCTGTTCATTTAATAAGTAAATAAAGTCAGGGATCCTTCTTTACATGCATTGAGTCACAACAGGCACATGGTTAGTTAGTTGCATAACCTTTTAGGATGTCGCCGTCAACCTCAACATTTTTTTGCTGTTTGTTATTTCTTGGCAAGTTTACATTTAGTAGTTTGCCATTGCTTTCTGAACGACCGGCACTCATACCATTTAATAAAAACCAATGGAAGGTGGTCTGCTGCCAAATCTCCCACAGCTGTGTTTCAAATGTGGTATGCGGGATAACGAATTGAGTCCATAACCCCTTTGCCACAGAGCCAGCAAGCACATGGTAAGTGAGTAAACAGCAAAAATCTTTGTTTACATGTTTAAATTATTTGAGGCATATCAGACGCATGTTAAGTGAGTAAAAAGTAAAGGATCTTTCTTTACATGTTTACATGATTTCAGGCATATCAGACACGTTAAGTGAGTAAAAAGTAAAGGATCTTTCTTTACATGTTTACATGATTTCAGGCATATCAGACGCATGTTAAGTGAGTAAAAAGTAAAGGATCTTTCTTTACATGTTTACATGCATTGGGGCATAACAACCACTGGTAAGTGAGTAAAAAGTAAAGGATCTTTCTTTACATGTTTACATGCATTGAGGCATATCAGACTCATGGCAAGTGAGTAAAAAGTAAAGGATCTTTCTTTACATGCCTACATGATTTGAGGCATATCAGACTCATGGTAAGTGAGTAAAAAGTAAAGGATCTTTCTTTACATGCTTTGAGACATATCAAGGACATGATAAGTGAGTAAAAAGTAAACAATGTTTTTACACCCCTTAAGGTGCATTCGGCATACACTGCTATACCCATATCTTTGTAGACCAAGTAGCACTCAGTTGATAATGTGGTCAGTATCATGCTGGAAGCCTTTATTTCCCCAAGACATTTCCTGATATCCATTTTTGGCTGGCTTGACCTGAGAGCCCAGGTCAATATTAAAAAAATTCAAATTCACCCTGACGAGGATCAAACCCAGACCACCGGACTGGCAGACAAGAGTCTAGCCTTATATTTTCACAGGCCAACTGGCACTCAAAGGGTGATGTGATCAATATCCATCCGGATGCCTTTACTTGCCCAGACATTTCCTGTTACCCATTTTAGAGCTGGATCGACCTGGAACCCCTTGTCAATTTAAAAATTAGAATTTAGAATTTAGAATTAAAAATAGCATCTTGTAAGGCGTTACCAGCAAATGCATGGTGATTTTCTTGGTACTGAATGAGCTCAACCATTCCTACCTGCACTTGTTCCATAAGTGTGATCACTAGTGGGCCCAGTACCATTGGTCAATGTTGAACCTTGATTCCATGTCCAATCAAACTGATCAGTTGAATCTTGTATATACCCACACAGATTTGCTGCCTCAAAGTCACAATCTATGGGTGAACTACCACCAGCTGGAAGAATAAAGCATTGTACAATTTGAAAAATATTACCAATTGATTGGTGCCACACTTCTTGCATCAGAAACCAGCATCTCCAGATTATACCAACTGTGAGCACACCTGAACAGCTTCAGTCTGTAACATTTTCACTTCTGAGACACGTCCCCAGCTTCCAGAACACACCCTTTAGATTTACCAAGATAGCTGACACTATCTGAGCCATGGTAGCATAGTGGCTAGACCCTCATCTGCTGATCCGGTGGTCATGAGTTTGATCTGCGCTGGGGTAGATTCAAAACTTTTACACTTGACCTGGACTTCCCAGTCAATGCATAGTCAAGTGTGTACCAGGAAATGTCCTGGCAGGCATGTCAATGACCTCATCACCCAGCAAGTGCCAGGTGGTGTATAAAAATGGGTCTAGCACCACATACGCAATGCTCCTGAAGGCGTGTAAATGTGTCCTTGACTTTGACTTTACTTGACCCCAGTTCTCTCGGCAAACAGCCACGATGGAAACTAAACTCTGGGGTACAAAGTAGGACCTGCAAGTCAGAGTAGATTTTATATAGAAAATAGATAAGAGTGAAGTCAGATTAGAAATTATGGAATGTGAAAGATACACAATTAGCTTTATTTTAGTGTAAAATGTAAAAACAATCGAAATATCATACAAATCCTTGGGAATAAAAAGCACACAACTTTGGTGAATAAATAGCTACAATCTCATTAGAAGAAATGTCTCATCATCACATTGTGCCATGCCGATAAGCATGGGCAGTCATGATTTGCCATCTGAAATGATCGCTAGTTTTGAATAGTGTTACCCAGGAAGCTTAACCCAGTCAACAAATGCCCGCAAAAGTCAGATGTGTCGGCCTAAAGGTGCAAGTATACAGCCACAATGCAATTACGTTTGAAAAAACACTCCGGATTCACGCAGAAGAAGAATAAGAATAAAGTGTTTATTCTTGTCTCGATTCTTCACTGTAGCCAAGCAATTCAGGTATTTATTGATCTACTTTACTGTTGCTCTTGTGGCATCAATTTTGCCAGCTGTCACTAAGTTTTTATGTTTATTACTCCTCATAATGTGCCCAACAAATCTTTACTTCCTATGAAAAGTTTTTCTAATTAATTTACAGTTTTTATTTGTTTCTTGACGGACTGTTTCATCATGTTTCTGTCCGTCCATGGCATACTTGTGCATTTTTCTCAGAAATCATATTTTCACAGATGTTTCTCAGCTTAAATTTAAGAAATGAATATTTAATTACAATATACAATAGTTAGTCAACAAATCTTCATCAATGCACATTGAATTATTAGTCCATAATTTCCCTCATTACCTTCCTCAGAGACAGTCATCACTAACAACACAAGCTCTGCATAATTTGAATATTCTTCTAAAGATTCCCCCATGGTGCTCTAGTCTAGTTGCCCAGTTGTTGTTTCTCTTGCGTTTGCTCGCTTTTAACTCAAGAGTAGTCCATACAAGTGCTACTACTTCTAGTGCCCTGGACTAATTTCTGCGTATGGATTAGCTTTCCCTATTACCAGTGTCCCTTGCCATTAAGCGAACCCACTCTGACTACAGAGGTACTTGTAATTTATGTCCCAAAGTCAAGGACGAGAAGTTAACATTTTAGTCCAACTGACTAGTGTAGGGGTTGAACCCAGTACCTTGGCATCAGCACACTGAATGTTTAAGAACGAGCTATCTTATCTATTCGGCAATGCTGACCTCCTTTCACCCAGCTCTACTTGATGTTCTTTCAGTTTGGTCAAAGTTGCAGAATCAGATCCATCCCTTGGGTCACTGACTGAACCTGAGAAGGTTCAGAATGTCAGCCTTGTCCATTGTTTCTCCACTCCCCATGGCAGACAAGCTCATAAGCCATTTTGCTTATTTGTATTTTCTTACACATGTGTATCCTAGCACAAAAATGAAACATCTTATGTAGTCTTGACCTCTTCAGTGATGCAAGCCACTGTCACAACCTATCTTGATCTTCCTTAGCATGCTGGTGTCAGTGAAAAAACATGCATGAATCACAAATATACAATATGGCAGATAAATGACATATTACATGAGCAGAATCCTGCAACCAGTTGGACATCATCCACAGCAATATCGCCAGTATTTGAAGATCCTTGGACAGCTTCAAGAACAATCTGGAAAAACATGAAAATATAATTAAGTTTATTATAGCTTTCAGTAGTAAATACTGAAAATTATGAGAAAAAATAGTGTTGAAGTGCTATATAACCTATACTGCTATATGTATGTTAAACATGGACAATAAGCAGACAAAATGAGAAACATCTAATGACAGTGGAAATATGGTTTACATAGACACTTTTCATTGTCCTAAATGCACATACAACAAATATATAGAGACCAAAAACACACATAGAACTGACAACAAGATACTAACTTGATTGGCAAAAGCATCAGTAGAATAACCAATGTCGACACTGGCCTGATGCCATGTATCGCCATGGGTGCCGGTGGCCTTAAATATCACGAGTGAAGCACCACCGGGCCCTTTCAGTTGCACATCAAGGCTGGCAACTGTTTCACCATACATGTGATACCTGGACAGAAAAAACAACATAAGTGACTCAAAATCCCTGGAAACCTTGGAGATGTGGTTTTATAGAAGGACACTGAAAATTAATTGGACAGCCAAAATGAGCAATCTTAAAGTTTGAAGGAAAACTGAGTCCAAAGACAACTTATTACAAACATCAGAAATAGGCAGTCATCGTTTGTTGGCCATGTTATCAGAAGACAAAAACTGGAACATGTTGTGATAACTGGTAAGATTTTCAGAAAGAGAGATAAAGGAAGATAGCATGAGATATATGACAGTCTTGTGTCATGGCTCGGAAGGGAGTCAACACACAAACTGATCCATGACGTCAGAGATCGTAATTTGTGGAGAGGCATGATAGTCCATGCCAGCCGGCAAAGATGATGAAGTTACTCAAACTGACAGTATTGATAAATGTATCTTTAAGGAGCACCTCAAACATATGGCTGTGGACTGAAAATAGATTCATAATCAAATGAAGTAACCAGATGATGTGACAGTATTTGTTTAGAGATTGATTACAGATAATTAATATAGAAAGATTCTACAAGAGACACGGCTGTGAAGAGCAGGCTCTGTGATGGGCTGATGACCTCAGATAACATCTGTCATAGGTCAGCATCGCCGAATGGATAAGAGCAATAGTTCTTAAACATCCAGTGTGCTGATGCTGAAGTAGCAGGTTCAACCCCTACAACATGTCAGTTGGACTAAAATGTTGACTTCTCATCTTTGACTTGGGGACATACATTACAAGTACCTCAGAAGTCAAAGTGATGGTGAGGGACACTGGTAATAGGGAAAGATAGTTCACATGCGAAAATCAGTCCAGTGTACTAAAGGTAGTAACATGTGTATGGACAACGCTTGAGTTCAAAGTGAGCAAATACAATTTTTAAAAAAAAATAGCTGTCACAGCCCATGTCTAACAATAAAATCTGAACTATGAACATGAAAAGCAATAGAAGGTTTTAAAACATATTCAGAGCAAGATGATTTTAGATCTGATGACCATTTCACTTCACTGTGTATAACTGCATGAGAAGGTAGAGAAGCAACACTTGAGAGATGGGAGAAGGTTATGATATGGTGACAGAGAAATCTGAACATGTCATCTTTATCAGAGATGTAAATGTGGTTATTTAAAAGCAAATGAATTAGGAGAAAAAGTATGAGGAGGTGGAAGTGGAGAAAAATGTACAATGAAAGAAGGAGAAGCAAGAGAATGAGGAGAACAAGAAGACGAAGCACACAAGGAATGAAAACAGGAAGACCAATAAGAATTCCCTATTGTTATTTATACATTCATATATTGATATCTTTCCATTTCACAATGAAAGACTGCCAGATATTTGCTGTCTCTGTGTTGCTGTTATATTTATAACAATCCTATGACATTTCTTTCCTCATGACATTACCAAAGAATGTTACATGTTTCCTTCGTGTGTGTGTGTATATATATATATATATATATATATATATATATATATATATATAATGCAAAGGAAGAGAATAACAGTGGCATGTGAACATCTTAAACATCAGGGCAATAAATGATATGAGGGTGAGTCAATAAGTAAGTCACACAGTTCTGTGGGATGGCAGGTAAATGTAGTTGGTGTTTTCTACAGGTGTCATTAGTCAACAAAATGGCGACTGTACTTACGGAGTGTAAAACCAAAGAGCAACTTGCATTTGTGCGTTTTCTGTGGCCAAAAGGACTGCCTGCAAAGGACATTCATAAGGAACTGCTTCCTGTTTATACTGAAAAATGTTTGTCCCGTAAAGCGGTGTACAGCTGGGTAGAAAAATTTTCAATCTAGGACTGCTGACTAGAGGAGTGTTGCTTCTTCATGACAATGCCAGACCACATACGGCTCGATTAACGGGGTAGGAAAAACTATATAAAGTAATAGGTGTCTGTTTTAACTTGATCTTAAAATAATCGTGGAATTTAACATCATGAGTATGCTTACAGTCCCCATATCATAGACACAAAAACAGATAAACGTAGATCACCGCAAAAAGTATTTGGGTAAAGTTCAGTAAACGTGAACTAAAGTACATAGTTAAGAGCATTCTGAACTTCCATCATCAAAATTGATGGTCCTTAATTATTATTCCGATGATCATATTGTTCTTCTCTTGTATCATCATAAAGGTCTTTCACATAATCTGACCACGCATGTAAAATCCGATCTTCTTCTATTATGATTTTGCCACCTTTGGTTTTTAGGCAACCAGTTGATGTGTGCATTCTTTTGTTAGTGATGTCATTAATTCTTTTGAGCATTAATTTGGTATTCCGGGTGTTGTGCTGGTTTTCAATTTCCTTGTAATTTTCCTCAAGCCATGTTTCTTTTCCCTCTTTGCACAGTGCATCAATGTTGGTGGAAATTATGTTGAGAAATAAAGGGACAATGCATGTATAAAAATAAACTTGTTTCAAGTTGTTATCATATTTAGTTATTTTTCTACAGCCATTTGTGACTTACTTATTGGCTTCCCTTCATAATATAAAAAACACCAACTTCATTAAATTATCAGATGTCGGAGATAATTAGGTTGCCAATATTACCAACATCAGCTCCAGACCAGATATCTGAAGAAAGTGAGTTTTCTCTGTGCCTTTATCCCTTTTAGAATATTTTTCTTGTTTATTTTTGGCTCTTCTTTTTTAAAACCTTCACAAACAGATAATAATTCTCTATATCAAACTCATCATCATCATCAAGTGCCTTGCCATCTAGCATGTGTGATCATCCTTCTCCAAATCCAAATCTTGTGATCTTCAACATCATGGATGAATTAATGTGCTGACATCTTTCCATGACATAAGGCTGTCAAATGTCTTCTCTCACTATCTTCCTCTATCTTTCTATCCATAAATCTGTCCAGTTGCCATCACATGCTCCAGTTTGTCTCTTCTCATACTGTAACCAAAACATGTTAAATGCCTCTTTCTGTTGTTTGTGATCAGATGTCCTTGTGTCATAGCCTCTTTCAATAAAAGACTTTTAAATTACTCATTTTGACTGTTCAAGGAATTTTCAGCATTCTTTTGTAAAACCACATCTTTTTGGCCTCAAACGATTTTGTCTGTGCTCTTTACCAGTTGTCGAGTATTCATAGCCATACGTCAAAACTGGTTCTATGTTACATGCGACAATTCTTTTTCTATCCTCTAGAAATCAAACTAACTTACCAAAATGAGAAACACTGACTAGCTGCAGCATTAATGATAGGACTGTTTAATCTTGCTTTCAATCCCGGAAGTCCAGTGGAGGTCTCAAGGTAAATATAATAACCATCTGTACAGAATAAAATGAGACATTAGCTCTTAGCACATGAGCTCAAAATCTGCCCTTTTACAAGCTCATTTTCTGGGAGTAAATTTCAGGTCATGAATGGTAATGGTAGTCTGAGATTCACTGCTCCAGATTGGCTTATAAATGAAAATCCCATCCCATGTCAACATACAGATTAACAGAAAAGCCATGCAGAAATCAATATGTTAAAGGTCAAAGGCTAAAGGTGAGAGGTTTAACTTCATTGCACTGAGTTTTATCCCATCTAGCTTGGTCTCTCTCCACAAAATGGCAAGCCATCTGCCAAGAGCATCACATAAAGCAAAGTCTTTAGCCTCAATGATGACCACCAAGGGTTTCGGCGAAAATGTGCACTCATGGACAGGAACTACTTTAATTTCAACCAAAAATGGCCACCTCAAACAGTCAAGGTTGACTGTAACTAGACCTCTAAAACCTTTTTGTGTGTTTCTCGTTCTGCTGGTGAATAATGATAGGCTGCAGTTTGTCTGTTTCTTGGTGTAGTTGTGCCAGCAGGCCCGGTACATTTTTGTATATAACCAGAAGCCTTACAAAGAGCAGTAAATATTTAGATTTTAAATTTGCTCTATTTAACAATAATTATTGTTTCTGACATTTAATCTTCATGGAGGTTTATGTGCAGCTGAAGCATCTATTAATCAGTGTTATACGTTAACTGTAACTAGTTGTATATGATGAGGATGATGATGATAATAATATTTTTTTAAAACATCATGTTAACAACTATAAGTCCATGTTGTTTAATTTAATGTATTTACTATTAGTATTTTATGCCACTGTGATGCAGTTTGTAAATTACCCCAGTATTATTTATTTAATGAATACAGCATCGACTTAAAAAAAAAACAGTTAAGTAACCACATGTATGTGTCTTTAAAACACATGAGGAATATGAATGAGACAGACAGACAGACAGACAGACAGACAGGCAGACAAGCAGGCAGGCAGGCAGGCAGGCAGGCAGACATGTGTCCTTAAAGGATACTGTGGATGAGGATGCGAGAGAGAGAGATAGAGAGAGAGAGAGAGAGAGAGGAGAGAGAGAGAGAGAGAGAGAGAGAGAGAGAGAGAGAGAGAGAGAGCGAGAGAGAGAGAGAGAGAGAGAGAGAGAGAGAGAGAGAGAGAGAGAGAGAGAGAGCAAACAAACTTTACTTTCAAAGAGTCACAAATTAGGCAAGTCCTACATCTGGCCCTTCCAATCTTTCATATATTAAAAAGAGAGAGAGATAGAGAGAGGCACAGAGAGAGGGGGAAGAGAAAAAAGAAAGAGGGAAATAAAGAGAGTGCAAGAGAGAAAGAAAGATAGAGAGAGAGACAGAGACAGAGAAAAAGGGGGAGAGGGATTGGGGGGGGGGGGGGGGGGGTGGAGAGAACAACATTTATCTCTAGTCTGTAGATGTCATATAACAATGGAACTAATACAAACGAATTTCTAACACTTGTAAAATGTCACATTTAGTGATTTTAAAAAAACAAAACAAAAAAACAATTCTTTCAGCATGTATATCATTGCTGGTGTCTGTAGGAAGGGTTTTCTGGTCTGAGGAATAAAGGCTGCTTGCCAAAGGGTCACAACGTAGGCCTGGATGTATTTCACTGCAAAAGACAAAATTCCCTTGCCTTACTGAGGAACAGAATGCATGTCTCACAATGTGAGGCAGGTATCATGACCTCTCAGTCACATGCTCTATTTACGAATTATGGAAGCCATGATGGCACAGGGCTAGCAAGCTTGCCCATCTGTGCGCTGGTCATGTTTTAATCACCAGCGAGACAGATTTGTTAAAACTGACATGGATTCCTAGGTCTACCCAGTCCTAAATGGGTACCAGGAAATGAGTCGTGAGGAAGGTGGCTGGTGTGATATTAACTACAACACCCATCAAGTGCTGATTGGTCTGTAAAAATATAGAGGAAAAACCATATACCCAATCTGCATCAAGGTTTGGAAAAGGATCCTTTACTTTTGACTGTTTATATGCATTATGAATGATTTGTACAAGCACACGTCAAGAACAGTCAACAACATACTCAATTATAAGTATCAATGGTAAAGAGAAACATACTTCCAGTTGTGTGGTCAGAGCTAGGGCCTGTTCCTGAGGAAGGTGTGCTGCCATGGAATCTAAGCCACACCTGTCCACCACTTGTGTCTGGAGTCCATCCACAGAGACTTGTATCAAAATTACAGTTGAAGTTGGCTACAAAAATTAAAATGATAAAATACTGGTTTAAAAGATGAATATTCCAGATAGATGATTCATTGCATCACAAGATTTTGATCTAGTAATATTTAATCAGAGGTACAAGGGAAAGTTAAGGCTTCAGTGTTGAGTACAAGAGTTGGTTGCCCTTCACTATTGATTAACCCTTTATAGGGCACAGCGGTCGAAAATGTCTTTACTCCCAAACAGGCAAAACGCCTGAAAGCGTCCGTGACTACTAAGGGCTGAAAACACACGATCACGAGACATTGCGAGACTACCCAAAGTTTGTGTCCGGTGTTGTCGATAACTTGATACCGTGGGCGCCATTTGCTAGTGTTTTCTTTAAATTTGATTGGATTTTTGTAGTTTTCAGAGTTTTCATACTTTGTTTTTCAAAATGGATTTTGATGATTCTTAAAGTGATAGCGGAGATTTTGCTGGGTTCAATTTAAGTGACACTGAAGTGCATGAAGCAGTGTACACATTTCAGATCTCTCAGAGACTTTTAAAACGATTGCAGATCAAACAAATGAGTATGCTAGACAAAAAGATAGAACAGATAAATGATCTATCATGGGTTCAACAAATGCAACCAAAGTGCAGGCAACATTGGATTATTTATTTCACATGTGAGTAAAATAATAAATCTGCATTCATTTGCCTTTATTATGTATTTTATTTAACAAAAATCTTTTCACTAATAGCTTAGATTTGATGTTTTTACTAACGTAACCCTAAATCTGACTGTCAACCTGAAAAATGTTGCCCGTTCAGAGTTACATAAAGGAAAAACCTCTGCCCTGTAAAGTGTTAATAAGTATAAGTATTTATTCATTTCTTAACAAAGACGCAGTCCCAGTATTCTGAGATATCTACCACTTTTTTTCATTTTCTTTTCACTTTTCTAATTTTTGTCATCTTTCCATTCCTCTCATCCTGTTCTTATGCCTTACTGTAGTCACTGTAATGTCTTCCCTATGTTTATATGTTGTCTAATGTCATCGCATCTCATCATGTTCCTCTTGTACCTTGCGGTGTCGAGGTGAAGTATAAACAGTGGGAGAGTGCCCGCTTATGGGCTTCATGTATCGATATTCCCATGGACTCTGTTATTCCCTGCATCAATCGTTTACGTGGTCGGCCTCTTCCTCTGCTTCCCTCTGGTCTGTACATCATTGCTTGTTCTGGTATACTGTTAGTTGTTATGTTGTATTTTGTCTATTTGTTTGCTGATGAAGGCTAGTCGCTGCAATGTCTTATGTAATTGTGTTCTGTAAAGCTGCATTACTTTGTGATATTTTATGCTATTTTAAACTGCAGAATAAGTATACTTCTACTTACCTGGAATCTGTGCAATCGGAGGTGTCACTGTTGGTGTTGGCACAGAACTGTGTGGCACTGCATTTGCTGGGGTCAAAGTGCATGAACCTCCACCATGTACTATGGAAATATCATCAATGGCTATGTCACCAGTAATAAACGAGCCTGCAACACCTTCAATCAGAATCTGTCAAACGATAATAAAACATGCACAAATTAATCAACAAACATTAGTAACAAATGTCATCATCATGTGTACCTGTGTGTTAAAGTGTCAGGATCAGTTGTTTCCATGTTATTGTTTCTCCAGACTATATTTATATTATATACTTAATTATAAAGTGAGCTGAATGATGATTTTAATGTTATGTTTCTCCAGACTATATTTATATTATACATGTTTATAAAGTGAGCTGAATGATGATTTTAATGTTATGTTTCTCCAGACTATATGTATATTATACATGTTTATAAAGTGAGCTGAATGATGATTTTAATGTAAAGCTTCTCCAGACTATATTTATATTAAACTTAATTATAAAGTGAGCTGAATGATGATTATAATACCATTACTGGGTATATCCATCTTCATTGCAAAATTAATTTTTAAAAGTTAGTTGCATGTGTTTTACAGAATATTGCAATCAACCCCAACATTTATTAGCTGTTTGTTTACTAAGCAATTTGGGCTAGTAGTTGCCATTACATTCTGAACGGCTGACGTCTCATACCATCAAAATCAATACAAAGCAGTCTGCTTCCAAAGCACTCGCAGTTTATTTTGAACCCTTATCTTGGTAGATGGGAAATTATAAAAATGCATGTTTCCCTATCTTCCAAACTACAAATGCCATTTGAGATTTTATAACCAGGATGAAATGAACAAAACCCCCGGGAAGGTTAACCCGGTCAACAAATGCCCGCAGAAGTCAGATGTGTCGGCCTAACGGCGCAAGAACGCAACTCTGCTGTAAACAGGCACAACGCAGTCACATCCGGGAAAAAAAATCCGGATGAACGCTGAAGAAGAAATGAACAAAACAAAGCACACACAAGTTACCAGTCATGAATATTGACCCTCCACCATGAAAGCTTGGAAATATCAGCTCTAAACACCAATCTACATTGCATTTAGAGACCAGGTACACACATAGTAAAAATATCCTTGCAAGGGCTTCAGATAACAGAAGCTAAAATTAAGAAAAGGAAAATTTTCTGGGTGTACTGGAAATATGGCACCAGCCGTATATTTTTATAAAACAATCAGCACTCAGTGAGTGATATGGTCATGACTGCACCATCTTTACTCCCCACAATATTTTCTGGTAACCATTTTAGGTTGGGTGGTATTTTTAGGCCAGATCAAAGTTGTTTTAGTTTTTTATAACTACCTGCCTTGATGTGGATTTGAACACATGACCACTGTGCCTACAGGCAGGTATGATAGCCACTTTGCTACCACAAAAGAAGCTGTTTAACAGATAATTCCTGACAGGATAACATGAAATATAAACTTGGATGAAAGCTACTGGCTATTAATACTGGCCTTCCATTTTGAATGTAAGGAAATATATGTCTATCATACTGGTACACCACCAAGAATGTTTGGAAACATCAGTTCAAAATATGGGCCTACCATGATGAATGTTTGGAAACATCAGTTCCAAATACCAGTCCACTATCATGAATATTTGGTAACATTATTCAAAATACCAGCCCACCATCATGAATGTGTGGAAACATTATTCAAAATACCAACCCATCATCATGTTTGGAAATATCAGCCCAAAATACCAGCCCACCATCATGAATGTTTGGAAATATCAGACCAAAAATACCAGCCCACCACCATGAATGTTTGGAAATATCAGACCAAAAATACCAGCCCACCATCATGAATGTTTGGAAATACCAGACCAAAAATACCAGCCCACCATCATGAATGTTTGGAAATACCAGACCAAAAATACCAGCCCACCATCATGAATGTTTGAAAATATCAGTCCAAAAAAATTGTTCTGAAACTGTTACAAACTAACCTACCTTGTAACTCTGTTGTTGATTATTAATTGGTATAATTCCCTCATGCCAAGGTTGTGACTGATTCCCACTGAGCTCCCACAAAACATGGCGACTGATCTCTGGCAGTTTATTGGAGCTTGTGTTGTAGTTTACCAACCAGACACGTAATGTGCCTATTGAGTTACCATACATGTTGTAGAAGAAGTGGAAACACACCACGTCATTCTCTGCATCAAAGAGCTGGCTCTGGAGCATAGCATTGTCACCGGTATTCACTGGGTATGAGGTTTCAATAAACAAGTAGTAACCTGAAAGGAGATAACATGCTGATAAATAAGTGTATATAATAGTGTGAATGATCTAGTTATTGGTTGTAAAAATATGCCTATATGTCAGTGTGTATAGACATGGGAACTATTTAGTTATTGGTTGTAAAAATATGCCAATATGTCAGTTTATGTAATAATGTGAACGATCTAGTTACTGGTTGTAAAACATGCTGATATGTCAATGTATGTAGTAACGTGATTGATCTAATGATAATTTGTAAAACCATGCTATGTCAGTGTTTGTAGCAACATAAATAATATAGTGATTGGTTGTAAAAACTGATAAGCCAATGTATGTAGTAACATAAATAATATAGTTCATCATCTTCCACTTCTGCCGTCAAGCGTCGTGGGGAGGAATAATTTGCGTTCCAGCGCCCAGTGGGCGGCACTGGATAGTGTCATTTTGTGTGGTTGTACAATGTCTTTGATGTCGTCAATCCATTTTCTTCTTGGACGTCCTCTTGGTCACATCGCAGATGATCTTTGATGTAAGTCCAGTGATGGTAGTTGCTGGTGTTGCATTCTAACAACATGGCCAAACCACTTGATCTTTTGTCTTTCAATAAATGTGGCACAAGATGTTGATCCAACAGTCTGTCTGATAATAGCATTTCTTACTCAAGTCTCGGATTGTTAAGTTGGCAGCTCTCCTCAGGCATCTCATTTCGCAGGTGTTGATTTTGCGAAGGTGTAGTTTGGATAAAGATTGGTAGCATAGGGTTGGTGTGAATATGCTGTTTATTATCTGTCATTTTGCGAACATGGGTATATTTGGATGTTTCAGTAAGGGTGATAGTTGATATGTAAGTGCACTAGCTTTTTGACATCTGATTTTGATTTCTCTGTCCAATCTGCCATCTTCTGTGATCATACTTCCAAGATATTTGAATTCTTTATCTTGTTTCAGAGTTGTGCTATTTATCTGTATACTTAGTGGGCCCGGCGATCTGTTAACTCGCATTACCTCGATTTTGGCTGTATTTATACTCATATTTATCTCCTGCATGTTGAACTCAGATTATTAATATGATTTTGCAGTCTTCCCTCATCGCTATAAAACAGGCACTGATTGCTTCTTTGGATATTCTGTCCATGTAGATATTAAATAGCAGGGGAGAGAGCACACATTCCTGCCTCACTCCTGTATTGACTGTGAACATATCTGATATACCTTCTTGTGTTCTTACTGCACTTCGGCTCAAGTGGTACATGGTGGACATGGCTATGATGTTTTCTATCAGTTGCCCTTGTATCCCATAGTCTTCAAGGATGGTCCAAAATTTGTATCTGTTTACTCTATCGAAAGCCTTTTCCTGATCTACAACCACAATATTCTGCTGGTCACTATATTCGGTCCCGGTTTGGGAGGACTGATAAAACGATGGGATAAGTGCATCAATGTTGGTGGAAATTATGTTCAGAAATAAAGGGATAATGTATGTATAAAAATAAACTGGTTTCAAGTTGTTATCATATTTAGTTATTTTTCTACAGCCATTTGTAACTTACTTATTAACCTACCCTCGTAGTAACATAACTATTGCAGTGATCGGTTGTAGAAACTGATAAGCCAGTCTATGTAATAATGTGAATGATCTAGTTATTGGTTGTAAAATCATGCTGATAAATCAGTGTATTTAATAGTGTGATGATTAGTGATTGGTTGTAAAAAACAAACAGCACACACATGATGTGACTGCAATGGACTAATAGAGCATGCTGAGAAGGGTGCAGACAGGTATGCTTCTTCTTCTTCTTCTTCTTCTTCTTCTTCTTCTTCTTCTTCAGCATTCCGAGCCATTGAGGGCCAATCTGTCTTCTTGTTTCCCAACACATCAGCATGTAATAGGGAAAAGATCAAAATAGATGCTCCCGATCTATTATTTTTTAATTGATGGAGTGGGAGTGGGTTGTTGAGAGAAATGTTGAGAATATTGTGTAAAGAAGAGAAATAAATTGTTCAGGTATTGGCAGCTACATGTGTTACTAGATTAATCATCAAAACCATAAGAAAAAGGCACATGAAATGTATGGGGCATGTCAATAGAAGCGGTAGATTAGAGAAATTAACCTAGCGGTGGAATATTAGACAGGAGTGGCAGAGAATGATATATGTCCAAAACTAACAGCTGGGCAACAAATAATACAAATAATCACTAATGTCATCAAGAGTTCAGATGACAGGGAGGATTGGAGAGTCATTATTATCAACATCTACTCCAAAGAAGGCAGCAGAAGAAGATGAAGAAGAAGAAAAAGACAAAGAAGAAGAAGAAGAAGAAGAAGAAGAAGAAGAAGAAGAAGAAGAAGAAGAAGAAGAAGAAGAAGAAGAAGAAGAAGAAGAAGAAGAAGAAGAAGAAGAAGAAGAAGAAGAAGAAGAAGAAGAAGAAGAAGAAGAAGAAGAAGAAGAAGATGAAGGAGAAGATGAAGACGCATGGAGAAGCATGTTCTTTATGATCGTGGCACGAATTGTGGTAGCTAGGAGCTAATTGTAGGGATGGAACGATAGTAAGCGTTGACAGAAGAGAAGAGCATCATGCATCTATAAAGAATCGAGGACATGCCCTAGACGGGAAGAGAAATAACAGAAAGACAGACAGGTTGAGTTCAAGGTGATGATCAGCTGTATATGTAAATCATGACTATGGCTGCCAGTGTTACAGGTTAGTCATTCAAATCCGTATAGTTGTGCTCATATAGTTCGGATGCCGACCTGGTCATAACAGGCGCTCCGAAAGAGGCAATGACAGATTATGTGATATTAACTTTGTAAGAAGATGCCTAATAAAACGGCATTTAACTGTAAGAGCCACACGTAAGGATTCATTATGTTCCAGTTCACACCTTTCTCTCCAGTTCTTGATCGTTGTTACTGTTATTGGAAAGGTTGAGCCTATGTTCTTCATTACCAACATGTTTGTTGTTACACATAATGATACATCATGAAGGAGGACCAACAGCATGCTGGCACGTAGAACACATATATGAAAAGAAAAACTAATATGTGACATGTAAATATGTATAATTCAGAAAGCAGGAAACATTAAACAGAGAATTAACTATACATGTCAATATACCAGAACTGTTGCCAAATGTATGATCATTTACGGGTCCTGTATTATCAGTGGGTGTTGCGCCATTTTGAAGAAGCCAGTCCATAGAATCATTTTGTGAATTTGACCAAGAACACAGACCCATCTGGAAGTCACAGTTGCCTAAACAATGAAAACAACATAGGTCATGGTAATAAGGAAACACATCAGTTAAATTAAAATACAAATGTTATAATTGTCTTTTGTTTCCGTAGTCTTCTTTAGTTAGCAATTTGTGTTTGTTTATCCTATGCTGTCTTTACTTTTGTTAGATCTTTGTACTGGTTTCTATCTTTCTTTTAACAACACTGATTTGTTCTAAGATTTTAAACATCAAAAAAATCTACAAAAGGTGTTCTTTTGCCTACATTCTGAAATTGGTTACATCATATTTTTTTAATATTTTGATTAATTTTTCTGCAGGACTAAAACATCCACATGAACTTGGTCCATATGCAGTCTGCAATTTATTGATGACATTGATCAATAAACTGGATGAGAAACTGACATTGATCAATTAACTGGATGAGAAACTGACATTGATCAATTAACTGGATGAGAAACTGACATTGATCAATTAACTGGATGAGAAACTGACATTGATCAATTAACTGGATGAGAAACTGAACTCCAAGACTTTCCCCCCAAACTAAAGAAGTACATGATGGAAATTATTACAGACTGACAAGGTAATAGTACAATAGTCATATTAACCAATGCATGGCAAATACAGGATGTTTGTAACTGACAAGGTAATAGTACAATAGTCATATTAACCAATGCATGGCAAATACAGGATGTTTGTAAAGTCTCACTAAACTTTGCATGTAGAAAAAATTTGCAAAATTCTGTCTTCCGTTGATAACACCATTCTGTTTAGCATGCAAAGAATTACTCCACAGACGACAGCCATTCACTGCATATTGCTTCACGATGGACTGTGGAGCACATTTTTTTCTTTTGACATCACATACTTCATTTTTCTCTTTCTTTTAATGTATATGTTTTACATTCATTAGCCCCTTCCAGGCAATCATTGTTAGCTACTCTCGCAGTCCAAGGTGTTAGCAACATTCATCACAGAAACCACATCTCCATTTCTCCCAATAATTGTTCATAAAATACAGTCTACTGGACTCAAATCAGATACTTTTCCAGTTAATGGCAGAAACCCTACTTCTAAGCCTTTCAAATGCCCTTTTAGGTAATTAAAGAAAGACATAACACCACCAACTCAGAAGCCTCTAGAAAAGTTGATTTTTATAAGAACCATCAAACAGCTTCAGAACTGGCTGAACACAGTAGGAAGCTGCAGTCTCATTCTGTCACTGTCACCTTTGTTTGGGATGAACATTTTGACCAACGTTTTCACCAATGAACAAACAAAACAAGAATACCTAGCTTGAACACTGGAATATCACATTCACAAATAAATAATCCACATGTTTCAACATTAATTCAAGCTAACCAATCAGTTTTACATTTGACTTATATGTTCATATTCAATATTTTACAGTGACTGATAAAAAAATGTTCATACTAAATATTATACATATGACTGATCAAAAATGTTCATATTCAATATTTTAAGGTTGTGACTTCGACATTGCCGATAAGATAAGCACTCTCTAGCTCTTAAAATTCCAGTACGAATGAACAAGCGAACGAACAAATGAACAAACTTCATTTTCAAAGGGTTAAGAATTGGGCATACAGGCCTGTCTAACATTCTGCCCTTCTATCACTCTCTTTCATACATTATTTCATCCACACATCATTCGCAGATGACAAGGAAGTGGGATCATTTCCCACACATGTTAGTTTGGACTTCAACATTGACTTGTCATTCAGAAAGGAATGGCAACCTACTGAATGTAAAATTGCCTAGAAAATTTACCAGGGATTGGGGTATATCGCAACATCCTGGAAAGAACATGCAATTTTTTTTAAGGTTGTGCATTATTTCCTTTACCAACAAACACACACTTTGCATTTTAGTAGCATCAATTTTGCAGCAGCTGTTTGTAAATATTTCCCTTCCATAATATAATATAAAATCTGACATACCATAGCTGGTACATTTCCCATTCCGGAGGACGATATCATCAATGGCTGTGTCACTGTCAAGGTCCATGCCTCTAACTGCCTCAAATATAATGTCGATTCTATCAGAGTTGGCTGGAATGTCTACTAAAGCTTTAATCCAGTCTGATCCTTGGTTGCCTGGAGATTACAGTATATTTTATAACAAGTCAAGGCAGATATAACATACAAGTCAGATAACATCAATGCAGTGTCAATGTTATAGTCCATGCTTCTAACTGCCTCAAATATGACGTCGATTCTATCAGAGTTGGCTGAAATATCTACTATAGTTTAAACCAGTCTACCCTTGTGCCTGGAGACAAGTATTTTTTATAAAAACAGTTAGGGCAGAAATAACATATATATTAGTTATAATCATCCACTAATTTCAACTCTACAATTTTACTAAGTCTCTAACACTTTCTTTCCTGCATTTTATTGGTACATCAGGTAGACATTTTGAACTCTTGATGCCGCCCACCAACATGTAATGATGTATTCCTTTTACATATTTACCTTTCATACTTTCCTGCAGCACAAGTAACTATGTCTAAGTTTAAGAACTTTAACTGTCTAACTTTCATTTCACTCAGTTATGTTTAAACAGAGGATCCACGTCTTGGCAGGCTGATTCAGCAGAGAATAGAGTGGACAACACTTAAAGCATAATGGAAAACACAGACAGATGTTCAAACAGGATGCCACTAGTTCCATCAGCATGGAAACTCTTCGTTACCTACTGAAGATGGAGGTTGGAGCACATGTGGCAATGTCACAAGTGCAATGATACTGATTCTTAATTTCATACTTCATACTTCAGTCATGATTTATTCCGCACACATTTTTGTAAGAATGCTTTGTTGGCTATTTTTTTACGTGAGATTTTGCCTATTTGTTGATATAACCACATTTCTAATATCTGAGTTTTACCCCCTCAGTGTTCCATGTTAATTTGTCTGCATGAAACAACAGTATGGAATATATATAGTACATCAGCTCCACTCCATATATTTTTCATACATCCTTTCGATTCTCACTTTTCTTCATGTATTCCCACTTATTAATGCAAACTACTCAATATGATAGTTGTTCTACAGCAATAAAAATGGTAACTAAGCTACAAATAAATTCTTTGTTAACCATATAAGTGTGGAAAAATGATTAAATCGCCTCATGCAGTTTCACAGAAGTGGAAAGGCATTTAAATCAGCTGTTTATGTATGGCTGATTTTGAGGTTTCTTAGTGAGTTAATAGAACACGTCTTTCTAACAATAAAGGCTGAAGAATTCAGCAGTGTCCAGTTTGAGGCTTTCAATACATTCTAGGTGATTAAAAGTTACTTTGAAATTGGTCAGTGCAATCGAAACTAGTTTACCAGAAAATAGCAGGATCTCAACAAATGGGTGTTCTTTAACATGTGTATTCTGACAGCAGCCGCGAAACTAAGTTAGACAACACTGTTAGTGATGGATGCTGTTAGTGATGGACACTGTTAGTGGTGGAATAGTTTGAATAAATGCAATGATGCTAGTGTGACAGGCAGCTGGTCGGAAGACAATGTAGAAGGTCTAGTTCATGGTAATAATAGCGATAGGAGAAGATCAAGGGATTTATAGAGCTGATGTTTCAAGTCAGTTTCAGGTCTTCTAATTCAAAATTGGCAAGAAGAAACTAATTGTATGAATCAGACAAATGGAGAACAACTAAAATGATAACAAAATAACTAGAAACATTCATTAATTGGTGTCTGCATAAAGCAGAAGGATTATAATGGTATGACAGAATCACTAATGTAGAACTCATGGAGAGAACTAGACAAATGCTGCAAATACGGAGGTGAAGATGCTGGTGCTGGATAAGGACATACAGTGTGAAAACCTGAGAATAGTATAACTAGAAGGCCTTTGTCTGGAATCCACAAGGCATGAAATAATAGAGGAAGACCCACAAACACATGGAGAAAAGAAGTAGAAACAGAAATTAATCAAATGTAGAGGACATGGACACAGCTGTATGGGATAGCTAGGATAGGAGGGCCTGGAGTGAGTTGATTGAGGACCTATGCCCAGTGTTGGTTACAGGCAACAGAAAAAGAAGAGAACAATCACTGTTTAATAAATATTTTTTTTTTTTTTTAAGCATATCCTTTACAGGACTTAGCTGTCAACACCAGCATCTTTCAGCTGTATGTTGATCTCTTGGCAAGATTACGCTCAGTAGTTTGCCATTGCTTTCTGAGCGGCCGGCTCAGTATCCCGCAAGTCACGAGCGGGGGTCGAACCGCCTCAGCTCTCGCTCCGCTACGAGACTGCGTGATAAACGGGATTACAGAGAGAAAGTGTTGTAACTCCACAGCCAGAGAGACCGGCTTAATAAATATAACAACTGAAAATCACAAGTTTGTTTTTTTAAGTCATAAGTTTGATTTATTCTAACAGTTTGTATGTTTATGATGTGTTCACATAGCACATTTCAATTCCCTTAAATATAGAAAATGTGTACTCATGATCAACAGAGCTGCTTTTACTTACAAACTAAGGAAATAAAACATACACAAACTATATATTTTCTGAAAGGGTACACATTTTTCAATAATATTAACAGGTAGAGCCATAACATTTTTGTTGTTGTCTGTGGTTGAAAATCACAGTTTTTGTTTTAATTATGAAATATTGGCTGTATTTGTTTAGCTCAAATTCTCTTGTTGGTGCTAGTAAACAATAAATGTCAGCTTCTTATAAGTACCTGTTCAAATATTTATGGTTTATGGAGTGTCATGAAGTATACAAATATGATATTCAAGAGATGAAAAAAATGCAGTCATGCTCTTGAAAATTGCCGAGAAATCTGGCTTATTTATTTCCGCATTTATATGGTTAAACTTTGCCTCCTCGGTTTAGACAGATTTTTGGGATTGCCCTTTAGTGTATATTTATTTAACAATTTATCACAGAAGTTACATGAATTAAAAATACACAGCATACCAGATTTTGTCCATAAGATAGGCCCATGACCTGATGTCCCAGTTATCCTTTTGTACACGCTGAGAATGCCTTGGTCTTTTCCCAACATGTTATACCAAAACTCTAGGCACATGTCTGATAATGAGTTGTTGACAGGTCCCATGTATATCCGGGCAATATCTCCTGGACTTTGATTGGATGCTTCAATGTATGCATAATGTCCTGTAACAAATTATACAATCAAAACAATGCATTCCCTAAATAGATTTTAAACACAGAAGCCAGAAAACAAAATGTTGCACAATTTATTGCCTGGCATATTACACTGTATTTCATCAGGTGTATGCTGTATAGATATTCATCATAAGTAAGTGTTTTTGAGTAATATTGTTTTGGGCTGAAATACATAATGCACAGTGACTGATACTGGTCGAATGTTGAGCATTTGTTATCCCCTTTGAAACTGAATAGTTACAATGAAGTCTTTCTGCCTGCATAACCCAGGAAATTACACTGAAGTGCCAGCAATTAGGCGTTTGAAACTTGGGTTATGCAGGCAAAAAGACTATTGTGAATTTATTATTACTGTGAGGATAACAAATTCTCCACATTTAGTGTATTTTTGTAGTTTATTAGTAACTGTTTTAGTTGTTCTCCATGTTTCTGAACCATATAGCAGTAGAAATCTAACCGAGTTAAGTATTCTAAATCTGGTACTAGTTTTAATTTCTTATTTACTTCCAATAATTTCATATTGCTATGAAAGCTCCTTTAGCCTTTTGTAGTCTTATTTTACATCTCTATATGTTCCCCCATCTTTGTCTATATTGATACATAAATAGATGTATAAGCCACCTCCAGAAATGAGGTTTCACCAAAAGAGATCAGCCTGTGTGCCATACTGTGTGAAAACAATACCCATCACTAATGCGGGTTTAATTACAGACCAAAGCATTGTTCAGCCAGTGTTCAAGCACTAGACCACCTTGATTTATGGATTAATTGCATTTGGATTCTTGGACCATATTCATTGCAGCTGAAAACTATCCATGCATACTTATATGCCCTCCTTCAGATCACACTAGAAGAATTTCAGCTAAGTGCACAAACTCTGTAACAATGGAGAGGCACCCAATGTGAATAAACCACAAACCATGCATATTATAAATGTTCTTTTGTGGACAGGTTTCCTCATTTTGAAATCCTTGCCAAGGTTGTTGTCTTAGGACTTACACATTATGGTTTGTAACTGCTGAGGGATTTCTTTTAACATATGCAACATACACAAAGATGTTTCTTAAAAGACTGCTGCAAATACCTTGTACTGCTAGAGTAACTAAAAACAATTGCCAGGAAAAGAAAGTGACAAACAGTGTTTCTTGGTCATGTGATGAGAAGAGAAGCATTGGAAAACAGCATAATGAAAGGAAAGATTAGCAGTAGAAAAGACAGAGGCAGACTGAGGGGAAAAATGCTGGATGACCTATGACAAAGGCATGGAAGAATATCAATAGGATTGATACATAACAGAGAGGATCAACATCTGTGGAGATGCATGGATGTCTATTTCAGTTGGCAGGGCACATGAAGATGAACAAGCACACAAGAGCTCTAATGTGTCACCCTTGCCTAAGAATGTCACACATCCAATGATCAGCCTAGAGAACCAAAGATAACACTAGGTTGCTATGAAAAGCCTGTCACATTTTGAGTTGCTTTTTGAATGCTCCAGAAGACTGAAGTAAAACTCTTCAGTCTGTGTGTTCCCTACTCCAAGCACAGAAGCCAGTGTGATATGTAGGACAAACACTGGTGTATAAGTAAAAAGTAATGGACCTTTTTACATACCTTGAGATGTATTGAGCATATAGTGCTATCTCCATATGGACCTTTTTACATACCTTGAGATGTATTGAGCATATAGTGCTATCTCCATATGGACCTTTTTACATACCTTGAGATGTTTTGAGCATATAGTGCTATCTCCATGTGGACCTTTTTACATACCTTGAGATGTATTGAGCATATAGTGCTATCTCCATATGGACCTTTTTACATACCTTGAGATGTATTGAGCACATAGTGCTATCTCCATATTTTTATAGACCAATCGGCACATAATGGGTGATGTGGTCAATACCACGCTGCATACCTTTACTTCCTAGTATATTTCTGGTACCCATTGTTGGCTGGGTCCACCTGGAGCAAAGGTACATTTGGTAAAAATCTGCCTGAATGAGGATTTGACTATTTGGCCAGCAGGCAAATTTGCTAGCCACTGCTCCACTACGGCTCTCAATCGCAGTTTGAAAAACTCCACCCTACAAGACTTCTACTCTATGCTAAAAGTTTATTATTTATCCTTTACAGGGCATTGCAGTCAACCCCTGCATATATTGGCTGTTTGTGAGTTACTAGGCAATTTTATGTTAGTCAGTCGCGGTTCCAACTTCACAGAAACAGGTCGTCCCCATTATGCTCTGTTCCTGTGCCAGTGAATATCACACAAAATGCTCCTGACTGCCCCATGTGAAAGGTGGAACAGACAGGAATCTTGACAAACCAACAGCCTGCACAAGTACACTGTGCATAATGCCGTCGCCAGAATGTCAATAGAAAAGTCCTTCAGGACATTTTATGTTCAGTAGTTTACCGTTGCTTTATGAACGGTTGACACTTAGCACTCAAAATCAATGCAAACCAATCTGCCTTAAAATCCACTGTAGCTAATTTCAAACCCTTGATTTTCACAATCCCTAAGACAATGAATGACACAGACTCTGCTCTATGTAGATGTGATCAAATTCACACCTGGTTACTGAGGAAGTGGATCTACATTGGTAGGACAAGTGCCTGGGGAATCTTAGCAAAAACTAATAGTCAACGTTTGGTGCAGGAGAGCCTGGCATATGATACCACAACATCTAGCTTAAGAATAGAGGTGAAGGCGGTCAGTGCAGCTTTCCGCTGGATGGAGAATACAATACACACACAAATCGTGATTGTAACTGACTCAGAAAGCATGCTGAGGAAGGTGAGGACAGGCAAGCTTCGGGCAGAGTGGCTTGCTTTGCAAGCATCACCTGGATCTTTTCTCCAGGGCATGCTGGTGTGCTGGAGAATGAACAGACGGACAGATTGGCTGGCTCTGCAAAACTTGGTGGAGTACTGATGCATGAAAAGGCAGACGTGGTTGCGGCCTTGTGGAAGCAGGTGTACACCTCGGAGGAGCAAATGGATCACCATGGTTTGGCAAGAATGAGACAGCGAGGAGTGATGAGGGGATCTGGCAGATGCTCGAGCTCAGAGGAAAGGCGAGACGGACATATAATCAGATTGCTACTGGTACTATCGGTGTTGGAACTCTTTGCTGGCTGCTGGGGATGGGAACAAAGTGCTTATGGGAATGCCCCGAATGCTGTGATGTCGGTTCTTAAATCAATCAATCATTCAATCAATCAATCTACATTGGTTCAAATAAAGCATGACACATATTTATGGATCTCAAAGAGATTTCTGGATGCAATCATTTGGAACTCTATGAGAACTGCTGAATCCAATCATCTGTGACACTGAGAAACTGCTGAATTGAATCATCTGTGACACTGTGAAACTGCTGAATCCAATCATCTGTGAAACTGTTGAATCCAGTCATCTGTGAAACTGCTGAATCCAGTCATCTGTGAAACTGCTGAATTCAGTAATCCATGAAATTTCTGAATCCATTCATCTGTGAAACTGCTGCATCCAGTAATCTGTGAAACTGCTGAATCATCTGTGACACTGTCAAATTGCTGAATCCAATTATCTGTGAGTCTGTGACACTGCTGAATCCAATCATCTGTGACATTGTAAAACTGCTGAATCTAATTATCTTAACTCTGTGAAACTGCTGAATCCAATACTCGGTGACTGTGAAACTGCTGAATCCAATCATCTGTGACACTGTGAAACTGCTGAAACCTGTCATCTGTGAACTGCTGAATCCAAACATCTGCAACTCTAAGAGCCCATGACAAAACTTCAAAAATTCATAAGCAAATAGACAAATTCAAATATTTACCATATGTTGTTCCATATGTGTGATCTTGCAAGGGCCCTGTGTTAGATGTAGGGGTGGAGCCAGAGTACCGTGTCCAATCAAAAGAATCTGTCTGGTCTTGGACATAGCCACAAAAATCCATCTCAAAATTGCAGCTGACGCCAGGTACACCAAGAAGTGCTGCAAGAATAAATGCAAATCACCCTCAGAATGTTAATTCAAATATCATATCATGATAATTTACGAGATGCAGCGAAATATGCCAGGCAATAAATCGTGCAATCTATTGTTTGTGTCTTCGTTATTCAAATTTACTAATCAACAAAAATGTTTTCACAGAATCAAGCAGAAGACGAAGAAATGTGACCGACATCTATGCACAAAATGGACAAAAACTATAGTAACTGTTAAAACTGTCATTTACTGCCAATATAATACCTTGTGGTGTATGGTGGTGGTGGTGGTGGGGGGGGGGGGGGGGGGGGATTTGAGCCTGAGGAATTAAGGCCGTCTGGCTAGTGCAGTTGCCGCAAACCGAACTGTGAAGATTAGGATTTTCTTTTTGCCCCCGACAGAAGAAAATCCCATACCTTACAGAGGATTTGAACCTCAGAAAGTAATGCCAAACTACTGAGTGTAATCTTGCAAAGAATATCAACAACAGCTGGAAAATTCTGGTGTTGACTGCAACGTCCTGTAAGGGATACGCAACTTTTAAAAAAAAATACCAAAAGACAAAAAAATCAACCACTTTATAAGAGCTTGGTCTCTTCCTACATATCACACAAGGAGAATCTCAGAATAATATATGAAATCTGTAACACCAGCAAGGATTTCAGTGTGTGTCTATCAGAATTCACAAAAGCTATATATGCCCCGATCACAGATGGGTTTTCTAATTACAAATTGTATTACAGCAATAGCCCTCTTTCTATTGCGAAGTAATAATAAGAGAGATCAGAGAGGCTAGGAATATGAGTTGGGGGTTATAATATAAACATTGTATAAGTTATGCAGACGACATAGTATTTTTAACTAAAAATGCAAAAGATCTACAACTTTTGGAAACTGTAGTAATATAGTTAAGAAAGGACTGTCCTTGAACATCAAGAAAACAAAACAATGGTTACATCAAAGCAAATGATTACACCAAAATGTTATTTAACAACAGATGTAAAAATCACTTCCGTTAACCAATAAACAGTCAAGCATATTTAAATTAAACACCCTCAGTGTAACCCATGACAGCTGACATGTGACATAGTAGGAAATAAAAGACTTGGAAACAAAATTAAAACAAGAGATTTTACCTTCTGGACACTTGCCCGTCAAAACAGAGATGTCATCTATGGCTATGTCACCGCCTGCACCTGATCCAACAACGGCTTCAATTTGCAACTAAGAAAGCAGAACAGCAATCAAATTTAATATTTATAGAAAGTGTTAACATTACAGGATCAAACAGGGGTCGATGAGAACATTTACATAAGTATTAGAGCCATGCAGGAACCATACGGTAATTATGCAACACGATCATGCTCATGACCTTGAGACATAAATTAATGACGAGTATCATCAGATATAATTATATAAATAAACAACTCTTTGTTCCAAAATTCAAATGGCCAGATGGATTTCTTTTTATGTCATTATTTTTGTCTGTTGTAATTTATACATTAAATAGAGTTAAGACAACTCCATGTTATTTAAACTACTAGTAGTCGTATGATTCCAACTTCACAGCAATGGGTCGCCCCCATGATTGCTCCATACCTGTCCTAACGACAACCCACACAAAATTATCATAATTATACCTTGTACTCATGAAGGTAACAGTAGTTTCAACAAACCAAATCGCCAGAGCGCTGACAATAAGCCATCCTTCACTTGAATATGCAGCACACTGTCAAATAAGACAGCTGATTGATAATTACACAAGCAGCCTTCATACGCATTATTGGATAAGGCAGCCAGCCCAGCTTGCCAGCAAACCAACCATCAGACATTTTCCGAATTTGCATTTCACCATACAGACAGTGTTGACACAAACAAAAATGAAATTCACAGCTCAAAGTGGTGCACCAAGCACTCAACTCCATAACTGGGCAACAAAACCGGGTCCTCCAAGTCCAACATGGGGATCTAGTAAATCATGCCTGGAGACAATCATTTCTCCAATGTCTAACCGGTTCACCTGCTTATCCACCAAGTTGGCCAGGAACCCCACTTAAACTACTAGTTACTAATCAGCTTATTAAACATTTTTTAAATTTTATTATTTACATCTCTGCCTGTAAACAATTCTGTTACTTTCTAAAGTATACATTTGCCTGAAGCACTAGAAATTAGAATCACAATGGCAAAGACAGTATTTAGAGAGAAAAGACCAAAACATAAAAGACAGCATTTAGAAAGAAAAGACCAAAACATCAAAGACAGAATTTAGATAGAAAAGACCAAAACATCAAAGACAGCATTTAGATAGAAAAGACCAAAACATCAAAGACAGCATTTAGAGAGAAAAGACCAAAACATATAAATTTAAAGACTATAAAACGTGATCTACGGAACCAAATTCTTTGTATGTACATCTGGCCAAAGAAGCCATGGAAGCATAGTGGCAATATGCTGGCCTGCCAGCCTGTGGTCCTGGATTCAAATGTGCATGGGATGGAAAATATAACAGAACAAAGTATATGTCTTAAAGTAATCAAAAAGGGGAGACATGAAGAAATACCATAGAAAGTACTGGAGGCCACAATACTAGGGGGAGAGGAAGGGCCACACCAAAGAAGCCATTTATAAAACAGACATGTACATATCTATCAATACAGACACACAGAACTAAAGAGAGGTACAAGACAGGCAACTGTGAAATGAAATGATCAGGAAGTTTTATGGCAGCCCAAGGGCTGAAATACTTGCTGATTATGACAGCTTTTCTCTCAGTTCGCCGACACTGTGGCTAGAGGTTATGGACGCAATTCATAATCCTGCATATTGCATTGAAACATAGTTGCGGGCAATTTGGCAGCAGACCGCCATGCACTGGTTTTCATATAATGGTATGACTGCCGGTCGTTAAGAAAGCAAAGGCAAACTACTGAACATAAACTTACCAAGAAATTGCAAATAGCAAAAACATGCTGAGGTTTACTGCAACATCCTGTGAACCTTTTTCTCTCAGTTGGGAAACAGAAAAATAGTAAGAAGGTATATATGCTGGCTTATCCTATAATGCTCTAACAGGTGTGGAGCTGCTAGCAATTCACATTAGTATGAAGGTATCTAGTATAAAATTCCACCCAGTTGCCTAAATATGGTAGAAGAGATAAACTTAAGTTAAAATAAATAAAATATTATAAATTCTAACCTGATAATTAAAATTGCTGTTTATATAGATGTTAGCCTGCAGCCATTTATGTCCCTGAGTCCCCTGCCTGGTCCACAACAGTTGTTTGTAGGGTCCTTTGTAGACATTTAATGTATTTATATGGTCTCCCCACATGTAGTACCAGAAAATGAAACAGTGCTGGCCATACGTGCTTGGGCTGTTGAGGATGGCATTATCATTCTGGCGGCGTGGTGCAGAGGAGTCAATAAAGGCATAGTAGCCAGCTAAACACAACATAAAGAAATAACCATTGACATCAACCTGCTTCCATTTCTATCTAAGCATGACAGAAATCGTATCATTAAGAAAAATGTCAGTTACACTGCCTTGACAGGATGATGCAACCAACCCCTGAATTTTTTGGTTTGTGAATTTCTATGCAATGTTTGCGTTCAATAGTTTACCATTACCTTCTTAACTACAGATGTCAACGTGTTAGATAGGACATAGATAGGACAGGAGACAGAATAGAGGTAAGGACAGATAGGACGTAGATAAAGACCTCTACAAGGGAGTAGATAGAATAGAGACAGACCGCAAGGGATAACTTAGGACAGTTATAAGACAGGGCTTAGATAAGGACACGGACGTGTTATATCTAGGACATTAGCGGGTTCAACCCCGAGGATAGGGCGGGGGATGCTAGTTCACGGGACAACACCCGTAAACAGAGTTAGCAGTAGGACAACCCAAGGTTGACACGGACAGGACTATTGTACTACGTGACAGGTGGGACAGCACGAGGTTTTGCTGACCGCACGGAGTTTAGAACGACAAGGGCAGCGACTGGACTGAGGTTACTTAGACGGGGTTCGACAGTCTTCCAGACAGGACGTGTGATTGTTTCCGAATGCCAATGTGTAGTTTACTAGAGCGCATGTTATAGATCGCGAGTGTGAGATTGTATTTGAGTATGTACGGGTTGTTATGAGGAAAGGCGACAGGTATATTTAGGCAGGCAATTACCGCCTGATCTTGTGTATGTAAATGTAGCAGGTTCGCCTGAAATAAAGTAGATAATGTCCATTCCCACATGAAGTTTCGTTGAGGTGTGAATGAAGTGGAGAGAGTGCCTGGATGCAATTTGAGTTGTTGACAATATACCATTGTGAAAATTTCAAAACCATTATGCAGGATTATGAAGTTGCATTCACTGCTCCTAAGCCACAGATGCTGGCAAACTATAATACATTATGTAATATAATTATTGCATATTAATTTTACATGTAACATAAGATGGCTCTGTTATTGTTGATGACCTCTCATGATAAACCAAGGCCATTCTATGAATGGGACATATCCTCTGCATCAGTTCTAAGGACCAGTAGTGAGTTATTACTTGTCAGAAATGATTGTAGTAGCCTGCTCCTGGCATTTGAAAATACAAGTCAATTGTTTTGTAAGGATGAGAATACCATCTGCACAATGTGCATAATGGGAATTGATAAAGTCAAAGTAACTCTATGGAATTTAGTTACACTTACTTTACCCAATCCCTGAAAAATATATTCCTTAAGAGAAAACAAAGCAAGGAGTGAGAAACACAACCAATTAAATTAAGAAATGCACGCTTTCTTGCATTCTTCATTTGTTTGTACAGATAACAGAACACAGTTCAATGCTGCTTAAAGAAAATGTGCCTGCCATTCAAGATGGCCAATTTTCTTTCGAAACAGACCTTGTTAATTTCTTAAACAACATGTGTTTACAAAAACAGTGTTACTCATGCCACTCGCATGATTTAAGATCTGGTTCCCAACCTAAAGGTTCTGACCCAATAGGGGTGGGGTGGTAATGAAATGTTTTTTAGTGATTAGCGCAGTTATTTTTAATTGCAATTATGTCCATTGGAAATTTCACCATAAAGTTTTTCAATACTTATTTAATTCAATATGGCCAATTCGATATGCTCAAAACATATTCAAAGTCCGCCAGTCATGTTAATACATTTGAAACATGTTACTTTATTTTAACATATGGTAGGTCCTTAATTTGAGTTCAACTTCCACTTTCATCCATATCTAAAGATATACAAATAGAATGTAACCATGAGAATAAAATCAACATCTCATATGGTAAGTTGAAATGAAATATTCACTATGGTGTAAAATTGAATTTAAAAAAAAAAAGGATCACAAGGAACTACAGAAAATGATGGATATAATAGTTGCAGAAAGTAAAAAAGTGAGCCTTACTTTTAATAAGAAGACAAATATAATGGTAATATCAAAGAAACAGCTCACACCTACATTTCCACTTAAAGCCATTGATATTTATGGCCCCTCTGGAACATGAAGAAGATAAAGAGACCAAACTTGTGTTTCAAGGAAAGACTTCTTCAATGGTTCTTTTAAACAATTTCTACTGGTAGACATTTCGACCAAAGTTTTTATCAGCAGACATTATTTTGCCCTTTCTTTTCAGCTTTCTGCACTTCTTTCTTTTTCCATGTTTCCATTTCCAGTCTTGTTGATTGGACTTCACATGAACGTCAAGATAAGTATTCCTAAATTTTGAGTGTGTTTGTTTTTATTGGCTTTCTTTCTTTGTTTGCTGTTCCACTGATAACAAATTTAGTTGAAATGTTCGCCTTTAGTCGAAATGTTTGTCTTTAGTTGAAATTTTCACCTGTATCTGTGTACGTTTTCCTATTCATTGTGGTTATTGGTCATATTTTGTGATGTTATTTGGATTCTATTTGTGAATTTAATTCAACTATTTGTAATTTAAGTCATTATAAATTTCATATAAAATGCACTGTTCCAATTAACAGTAAATCATCAGGTAGCCCATAATTTATGTGATGCTACAATAATTTCTTAAACAAAACCAACAACATAGTAGGCAATTTAAGTGAACTCAGATATGTAACTTACATCCAGAGTGATCTGCGGTTGGTCCAGAGCTAGTTGAAGGATCTCGTGTGGCTTCCCTTTGCCAGTTAAATACATCTGTTGTTGATTGTGTCCAAGAACATATGTCCCTTTCAAAAGTGCAGTCTAAAGGTCCTGTGGCTAAAAACAAACAACATACCAAAATAAACCAACAATAAATTAATTGTAAATAGATTTATTACACAGACATTGAAGAGGATTTTAAAACTGATCTGAGCTCCCATGTTATACCGACCACTTCACCTACTGAGTTCTGATTGGTCTACGAATATGTGTTGTGTCTAGCATCATTTACCCAATGCATAACAAAGCATGTGACAGGGTCTTTTACTTTAGTTGACTTATTACAAGTGTTTTAAATGTTTCCATTTAGCTTATTTACTACATACGCTTTAAATAGTTCCATTTAGCTTATTTATTACATGTGCTTTAAATGGTTCCGTTTAGCTTATTTATTACATGTGCTTTAAATGGTTCCATTTAGATTATTTATTACTTGTGCTTTAAACTATTCCGTTTAGCTTATTTATTACATGTACTTTAAATGGTTCTATTTAGCTTATTTATTACCTGTGCTTTAAATGGTTCTATTTAGCTTATTTATTACATGTGCTTTAAATGATTCCATTAAGCTTATTTATTACATGTGCTTTCAATGTTTCTATTTAGCTTATTTATTACAGTTGCTTTAAATGGTTCTATTTAGCTTATTTATGTGCTTTCAATGGTTCTATTTGGCTTATTTATTACATGTACTTTAAATGGTTCCATTAAGCTTATTTATTACATATGCTTTAAATGGTTCAATTTAGCTTATTTATTACTTGTGCTTTAAATGGTTCCATTAAGCTTATTTATTACATGTGCTTTAAATGGTTCCATATAGCTTATTTATTACATGTGCTTTAAATGGTTCCATTTAGCTTAATTATTACATGTGCTTTAAATTGTTTCATTTAGATTATTTATTACATGTGCTTTAATGGTTCCATTTGGCTTATTTATTACTTGTGCTTTAAATGATTCCATTTAGCTTATTTATTACATGTGCTTTAAATGATTCCATTTAGCTTATTTATTACATGTGCTTTAAATTGTTTCATTTAGCTTATTTATTACATGTGCTTTAAATTGTTTCATTTAGCTTATTTATTACATGTGCTTTAAATTGTTTCATTTAGCTTATTTATTACATGTGCTTTAAATGGTTCCATATAGCTTATTTATTACATGTGCTTTAAATGATTCCATTTAGCTTATTTATTACATGTGCTTTAAATTGTTCCCCTTAGCTTGCTTGCTTATATGCGTTTTAAATGTTCCCTTTAGCTGTCTTATTACATGTGCTTTACATGGTTCCTTTTATCTTACTTATTACATGGGCTTTAAATGGTTCCTAACTGTATTATATTTAAACATGTAAAGTCATGTTTATGTCCAATTTGTGTATGCAAAGTATTATTCTAAAATAAGAGCATAGATGCTTTATACACAATTACACAACAATTATACTCAAAAAATGTAATTAGAACATCTCATTTAAAAAAGACACACACTTAACTGAAGCATAAACTCCCATTCAACAGTGAATTGAATAAATACTAAACATGCAGCTTATTCAGTCATCTCATCTCATCTCATCTCATCATGTTCCTCTTGTACCTTGCGGTGTCGAGGTGAAGTATAAACTTCGTGAGAGTGCCCGGTTATGGGCTTCATATATCGACATTCCCATGGATTCTGTTATTCCCTCCGTCCAACGTTTGCGTGGTCGGCCTCTTCCTCTGTTTCCATCTGGTCTGTACATCATTGCTTGTTGTGGCATGCTGTTGACTGGTAGCCTACTTGCATGGCCAAACCATTTGACTTGCTGCTTTCTAATAAAATCTAGAGCAGCTTTAACCCCTACTTTAGTCTTGATTTCTTCATTTCTGATCTTATCTCTTCTTGATACGTTGAGTATTCTTCTCAGAAACCTCATTTCTGTTGTTGTGATTTTTCTTTTCTCTTTTTCTGTCATTGTCCAGGTTTGGCATTGGTAGCACAGAGTTGGTAGGAAGATTGTGTTGTAAAGTGCTTTCTTAGTAGTTATTGATACATGTTTGTTCTTTAGTATTGGTGCCATTTGTCCAATGAGTTGATTTGCCTTATTGCACCTATTTTCGATCTCGTCTTCTGATCTGCCATTTGATGATATTATACTTCCTAGGTATAATCATCTGCTAAATATTTATTTCAATGTTTACGAGATTTCTATCAACAACAACACCCAAACTGACTGCATCATAAGAAAAGACATAAGAATATTTAACTAGGGATCCAGATGTAATCAGATCAACAAGCTTAATACTAACACTTATAGCTCACTATAGATCTAAAAATCTGTGTATTCAGATTTTTCCAAATTGACCTGTGTTCCCAGGTTGACTCAGCTAAAATAGGTACCACGAATGTCTTGGAAAGTAAAGGAGGTTGCTTTGAAACTGACTTCATAACCCACTGAGTGTTGACAGGTCTATAGAAATATGAGAGCAAGGAGAAATAGGTGGCCAATCTTTCACTCATGTTAACAAGCAACAAGTAGGTGTCACACTTGTATGTTCATGATATTACCAGCAGAGTTTGCCATCAACTTGGCTAGCACACATAAGACAAGCGTATAAAGCAACATAACTCTACAAGGTTTAAAATCAAACGCAAACACTTAGAGATAAATCAACATAGCTGACAAATAAACAACAAACTGTTCAAGAAATGCTTATAGTCTGTCCGTACAAGTAGTTCAACATAAATCAACAAGGCTTAAGATATAAACTGTAATTTACTGCCTAAAATACCTTGCAGTGTAGGGCATGGGGGTCTTGTGCCTGAGGAATTAAGGCCACATGGCTAGTGCTGTCACCGCAAACTGTGCACATGCAACCCTTTACCGGGCATAGCGCACGAACGCGGCTTTACCCATGGATGGGCAAAATGCCAGAAAACGCCCGTGAATATTAAGCATTGTAAAAACGCGATTTCACGGCTTTCCAAAGCTTCAGATTGTCTGCTTTCGGGTTTGCCGATAACTTGACAACACGGCCACTATTTGCAAGTGTGTATTTTGAATTTGAACGGATTTTTAAATAGTTTTTGGAGGTTTCACGCTCTGTATTTCAAAATGTATTTCGACTATTCTTCAAATAGCTGAGATTTTGCTGGGTTCAATTTAAGTGAAATTGAAGGGCACGAAGTTGACTATTAATCGGAGTTAAATATCAGTGATCAGCATTAGGAGTCGTGAGTCTGACTTTAAAGAAAAGGATTCTGATTCCGAAAATGTGTTTGTAAATTGCCGTATAAATGACTGACAATCACAAACAATATGTTGTATTTTGTAAATATTTGTGTTCATGTGTGGATTACCGGCAACATTCACATGAGTAAAATAATCTGCACGCTTTTTTCTTCACTTTGTTTTTTATTTAACTAAAATCGATTGACTAACACCTTATATGTGATATTTTTACTAACATAACCTGAAATTTTACCAAACCTGAAAATTCTTTCCCGTTCAGGGCTACAAAACAGACAAACGTCTGCCCTGTAAAGGGAAATGCATTGGGTATATGGTGCTCGGTCCAGATTTTTGTAGACCAATCGACACTCGTTGGGTGATATGGTCAGTATCACACCAGCCATCTTTACTTCACTGGACATTTCTGAACCCCTATTTTAGAATGGGATGATTTTTGGTTGCATATCCCTTACAGGACTGTGCAGTAAACCCCTGAATTTATTGGCTGTTTATGATTTACTAGATAAGCTATCATTAGTATGCTATTGCTATCTGAATGACTGATGCTCATGCTATTGTATGAAAACCAGCACAAGGTAGTCTGCTGCCAAATCGTCTGCTGCTGTGCTTCGAATGCACTGAGTCGGCAGGTATTCATCTGACCATTTGGCTACCATGACTCCCAAGCTTAAGTTAAGTCAATCAAGCTCAACAGTATGAGAAAATTCAACTCACTGAAGTTCTGAATCTAAAACTCTTCTATTAATTTATTAATAACCAAACACTATGAAAAACTCCAACTGAAATAATGTCAAACTTACATGTCTGAACAGGTGGTGGTGGCGTCAGGACAGGCACTGTTTGCAGAGCCTTGGCAGGAAATGCTGAAAATGAAGAATAACTTTATTAATCATCATCATCATCAACGTGCCATCTTCACATTATATAGTCGCTTCAATTAATCTCTGTTCCGTATCTTCACAGTGAACTAACTCATGTAGGCTTCTTCCAATCCATCTTTTGATGCTATCTACCAACAGGTAACACTGTCTTCCTCTTACATGCTTCCAGTCTACTTTCCCTCCAGCACATCCTTTAACAATGCACTGTGTCTCTTTTATATGGCAGAAGTATCTTAATTATCTGATCTTGATCTCATTCAATGTTTTTATCAATTTCAGTTTCTGTAATATTTCCCCCCACCATAATATTCTTCACAATCATTTACATAACCACATTTTGATATCATCAATTGTACTCTCACACTGTTTATTAATTGTTCACATTTCTGTATTATAATTAATAAAGAATGAAGATGTAGTAATTGGTCACTCTTAATTTTAATTTGTAACTCTTCCTTATTAATAATAAGAGATTCTTGACATTCATAATACTGTACAAACATGTGTATATTTCAGCTTGAACGATGTATCTAGTTATTTTACTCTATGTTGTGTGACATCTGCAGTATGTACCTGACGAGATGCAGCGAAATATGCCAGGCAATAAATCATACATTCTATGTTTTGTGTCTTCATTATTCAAATTCATAATACTATTTTTCAGAATGTATTTAATTCCAATGAAATGTATTAATTATAACTTACTTTCAGGGATTTATGGTGATTCATAGTTACTTCTCTAAAGTAATCAATAATTCCATGAATTTTTGATGATTCTAAATTACTTTCCAGATACATGCTGATTTATTTTTACTTTCATTAAGTTTTTGAAACTTTTGCTCACATTTGCAAGTATACTGTGATTTTAACTCAACAGTTCACTTACTTCTGTTATAACCATCAGTTAGCAGGTTTGAAGACTGCACAACCCACTACTGGCAATGCCGATCATTTTCCAGTATGAACCTTGGACCTCGTACATGTCAGATTAGAATCAATAGACTTGAGTTTTGTTCTTGTTTGAGCTCGTCAATAGTGCATATCCTTGGACAAGCGAAACTCAAGTCTAGTGTTTCCAACTTGACGTGGACAAGGTTCATGCTGGAATATGATCGGCATTGCCAATAATGGGTTTTGCTCAATCTTCAAACCTCAAATCCTGAAACAACCAAATAAATCAATTAGCAAATTCTCTGAAGAACATCACTCTCACCAGACCTTTCAAAAAACTTGATCCTTGCTAGTTTCCTTTGCTTCATGCATTTTTACACCCATGGTGTCTTTAATGTCCTGTTTTCACCATTGTGTGGATAAGCTCCTGTCTTGTCTTTCCAGAACCATGCCTTCCATTACCGTTCTTTCTAAGGTACCAGGATATTTAATGTTGCCAAAGTTTTCAGTTTCTGAGACAATGTGCTGTTTATGAGTAAGTTTTCTTTAATGTTCATATCTTGTAGAATGTTTGTATTTTTCTTCTTCTTGATCCACAAGTAAAGAGGAATGGTTACCTGCATTAGAAGAAGACAATCCACATTCTTTTGGAACGTCAAGAGAATGGGGAAAGCTGGTGAACTTTGTGACAATGGGAAAGTTTAACGGGAAGAGATGCTCAGGGAGACCAAGAAAGAAGATGCTGGACAGTTTGCCATCATGGCATGGTGAAAAGTCTATATCAGAAATGATTTGCAGTACATGGTGGAAAAAGCGTCACAGTGGCACGAAATGGAATATTGCTTGGATAGCAAATCCATTAAGTGGAAAGTCCGAAGCGAAAGCTCACTGTGTGGGCATCATCAAAGGTGGAAAAAGTGTCCTAGTGCCACGAAATGGAATATTGCTTGGATAGTAAATCCATTACATGGAAAGTCCGAATCGAAAGCTCACTGTGTGGATGTCATCTGCAGACTGCATTCTTCTGGTTTCCAGAGGAACAGCCTGTGGTGACTGGAGGGCCCAATATACGGAAGTGAGGCTAAGCAGCCATGTACAGGATGTGACGATTCCTTGAGTGAGCCCAGTACCAGAGCACTATGTGTCGGTTCTGCAATTATGGAAGCCTCCTTTGATGGCGTGGAATGCCCATGGTCTGCCCCTGCCTTCCCTTGAGGACTGACCAGGATGTCTTCGGCTGTTCTAAATGGGCCAGCTGGGATGGGGGATAACACCACAACAGTGGGAGTTAAAAGTCCTAAGAAACCCCCGGGAAGGTTAACCCAGTCAACAAATGCCGCAGAAGTCAGATGTGTCGGCCTAACGGCGCAAGAACGCAGCTCTGCTGTAAACAAGCACAACGCAATCACATTCGAAAAAACTCCAGATGAACACAAAAGAATTTGCAGTACATGAGACAGCATGGCTATACAAAGGAGATCTTTGGTATTTTAGGAATTTTCCTGCAAAATTTAAGTTCAAAAGCTTCAGTTTTGTTCTTTAGCAATTTCTGTTACTATTAATTTGTATGTTCATTCATAGAGTTTCAATTGTTTTATATTAGGAACCCCTGAGATCAGTAATACTTATTTTATTTTTCTGCTTATTATTATCTCACATGATTCCTTTAGATTATACATTAAGGTAGTCATTGTAGTGTCATCTCTGCAATTTACGCAGTTGCATTCTCTTGTTGCTCTTTGCTGAAGAAAGCTTGTCATGACATGCTTGTTTTTTGTAAGTGTATTTTTGTAAAGCTGCCCTATACTTCATGTTTTTCTATTGTTTAAATGTCTGCAAACTTTACTGCAGTTTTAACCCATTTCAAAGAGTTATAATGATTCACTTACTTCCACATGGATTGTTGTGATATCCTACATCGTCAATAGCAATGTCTCCGGCATAATCGATGCCTCTTACACCTTGGATTAAAATCTGAAATATTATAATTTATAATCAGATTGCTACTGGTACTATTAGTGTTGGAACTCTTTGCTGGCTGCTGAGGATGGGGATGGAGCACTTATGGGAATGCCCCAAATGCTGTGATGTCGTTTCCTAAATCAATCAATCAATCAATCTGAAATATTCACACTTGAAACATATATACTAAGAAAAGAAACAATTTGTGAACAGACATATGTAAAACAAGCAGTAATGATAATCAGTCTCTAAGGTAAAGTAGTGGGGCAGCAAAGAATATTGGCACCATAACTATAGTCTGTTCACATTTACATGCCTTAGTTCACATTCAATTTTCTTGAAAACTGTCTGTTGCATCGTTATGAAAATTTTCCTGCCGCCTTATATTTACCCCCACCCAGGAATATGACTTTAATAGGTCCAAATGCAACTTAAATCATGGAAAGTGCCGACATTTCTTTGATGTTTTGGCGAAAATGTAGTGAATTCACGCTAACAAACTTGTTTTACAGTATCGCACGTCACATCGGCTGGCGACACAAGGCGTATCCATATTCGTATGGGAGTGGGTGCAATGTGTATTACTGTGTGCAATCTGCCCAGATCTTAAACTGTTTCGATTCCAGTAAGTTGATGACTGCTCTTGGTTGCATAAAATTCAATCCATCCTTTCCCCAATAGTCATCTTCCTCTTTCAGCACATGGTCCTCAAATTTTTTTCCAGTAACTTTTATCAATATTTAATAGTGCAGACTGGGTTAGTGTCTTGACGTCAGACAATTTGAACGTAGTATCATCAGCTGCCACCCGTCCTTTAATTTTAGCCCACACAAGTTCTATGGGGTTTAAATGAAAATGGTATGGCGGAAGTTTCAAGCACCTATGGCCATGCTCTTCTATCAACTTGTCGATTTGAAATATCTTGCTTTTTAGTGTCTGTTTTACAAGGAACAACAATTCCAGCTTGAAATTTTTTTTCTGCATATCCTTTACAGGACCTCGCTGTCAACATCAGCATCTTTCAGCTAATTGTTGATTTCTTGGCAAGATTACGCTCAGTAGTTTGCCATTGCTTTCTGAGCGACCGGCTCACATACCCCGTAAGTTACTGACGCAGCGAGAACCGTTACCAATTCTCACGCACATCACGTTACTAACGAGAGTATACAGGATTACGGAGAAAGATGTTAAACCCCTAGGCCAGGGAACGAATGAACAAACTTTATTTTCAAAGTGTTAAGAATTGGGCACGCAGGCCTGTCTAACATTCTGCCCTTCTATCACTCTCTTTCATACATTATTTCATTCATACATCATTCAAGGCTAACAGAGAACAGCAACAATATAAATTATATGCATTATAAAGGCATGGGCAAAAAGCGAGCATCAATACTACAGGACTCAGTAATATCAGATAATGGTGTGACACTTGTTGTTAGCTATGTGGAATAAACTGGTCTAGAAATACATTTCTAGAAATGGTATGTTTTCCATTCGGAGCCATATCATTATTGCTTCCTTTGTGCTCGATGCCGTAGGTACTTTGTCTTCTAGGGCAACACCATAGTGATATGATGCATTATCCATAATTAGACAAGACGTTCTATCTAGGGATGGAAGCACTGTATTCTCGAGCCAATCCATTCATCTCATTATGATAATCCCTATTGTCTGTATCCTTTATACAACACGAGTCCAGCATTCTGTAGTAAGCCATTATGAGTACTACCAGCATGGGCTATGACCAAACGCTGTCCTTTACTACTGGGCACATATCCCTTTATCTTTCCATCCACTGATTGCCATTCCTTTTCACTTGTGTGGTGCGCATTGATCCACGTCCCATCCAAATACACTATTTCATAATTTTCTTTGCGCATTTCCCTTATTTCACGTAGGGATCTGCTTCTCATGACTCCTAAATGCAGTTGCTCGCAAAGGATATTTCTACTTCCCTTGTACTTTCTAAAAGTGAAGCCTAATGTCCTTATAATTTTCCACAAAGTTGTTTTGGATAGCTCTACATTATTGTTCTTTCTCAACTAAAACCTAAGTTTTCTTACAGTCACTGTTTCTTTGGCATCCAGCATTTTTATAATAGCTCGCCTTATGACATCCTTGTCAAAGATGTCTACAATTGCCTTTCTACCTACTGTTTGCTTATCGCGTGTTGGTTTCATTCCAGATTCTTGCACCCATCAACGAAATGACCGTTTACTCAAATCCAATGCATGCACCACTCTTTTTTCGGGATTTGCAACAGTTTGAAACAGTTTCCTGTGATCAGCTTCTTGTCAAAAAATTTGTGTACAACTTCATAGCGATGCTTTGAAGTGTACAAAATTTCACATTCAATCCCACTGAACAATATTTACACATTCAGATGTTAGCAATAAGTGGTAAGATTTAAAAAAAAATAATCAGGATTCATGAAAGTATCCACATATTGACGACACCTCTGAACACTCCCATTTTAAACTGCGCGGGGTTCTTGTCATAAGGCCAATCCCGTGAACCACAAGGAAATTAATCATTCAACGCTAATGTTTCCGTGTGATGATGTAATACTTCTAATAATATGCCCTTCATCTCTGACCCGTAAATTATATACCGCATATAAACAAACTTTGAAATCTGCTGTACAATCCCCAGAACAAAAATGTTTTTGTTGGGTGGACATAATGATAAGGTTATATGCTAAATATCTTAATTTTCCCTCAGTTGGTTACTGAGATATGGATTTTGATATGGAGGAAAACAAATGTGAATGGACTATAGTGCATGTTAAGAAGTGCCTAAGAAGAGTTAACCTGGGAGGGGGAGGGGGGGCGCAGCTAAATCATCTCACAGACAGATTTACTTGCAATATACAATGAATCATGAAAAGTGTTCAGATGAGGGCTTGGCATGAGATGGTTAGAGCTTAATCTCCATTGGCAGATAGTTGGCTGGATGTGAATAATATGGTCTGATGCATAAACATTCAAGCTGTCTGAAAAGGACATTGATCTATTAATGTGAGGATAGTGCAGAGACTTTTCTCTTGACTCTGTATCAAAATATCAGTGTGTTCATAGAAGTTCACCAACCACAATCATGCAATCGATCCCATTTGTTATGGAAATGGATAGTAAAGCCTACAGATTTGTTCAAGAATATTAGCTGTTTAACCTCTTACTATTTAATATTTGATTAGCTGGTTGTTCAATTTTCCACAATGTATAGTGCTAGATTCTGTTAGTATTATAGCTATTTCTTAACAAAGTTTTACATATTTACAGATACTAAAGTTTAGCAAAATGCACATTTAAGATACTGAGTAATGTAAATACAGCTAAAATTTGTGATATTAATATTGCTGTTCATCGGTCTTTAATTTCTTTTCTTAAGCTGAAATTTGAGTATCAGAGGTTGATATATTTTTAATGGCATAACATCACCAATTTACCCTATTAATTAATATGTGAAAAACTGCAGAAACTATTAATCTTCTTCTTCTTCGTTCATCCGGAGTTTTTTCCGGACGTGATTGCGTTGTGCCTGTTTACAGCAGAGCTGCTTTCTTGTGCCGTTAGGCAGACACATCCGACTTCTGCGGGCATTTGTTGACCGGGTTAACCTTCCCAGGAACTATTAATCTAATAGTCAGATTATATTGCAGAATCAAATATTTTGTCACATGCCTTGTGTAAGTGTGAAATTTGTGTCAAGATTTTCAAACTATTTTTTTTTAGTTTGCACATATTTCTTAAAGAAACACTAACTAAATATTTTTATTTAAAACAAACAAACTGTGACTATCCAACCCTATATAATTTGGTATATAATACATTATTACTAGACACAGTATTGTAGTAAATATAAACTACTTGTGTCAACTGATAGAAAATTCTGACAACAGTGCAAAACAATTATGTATATAAACAGTTCATAAACAATTGATCTTACAAAGAAACTGTTGTACTGGGATACAATAGGTGCCTGACCGTTCAACCACTGGTCTCCTTGATCACCAGAGATAGACCAAACTGTGGCATTTACTGTCGGAGTGATGCTGACCAGAATATTTAGTGTACCAATATTGCTGCCATACATGTGGTACCAAAAAGTGAAGCAGCTGCCATTTGTTGGTGACAACCTAAGAAAGAAACCACAAATTTGTAATGTAAACATATAATAATAATAATCTTCCACTTTTCCCTCAAGCGTCGTGGGGAGGAATAATTGATGCTCGAGCACCCGATGGATGGCACTGGATGACATTCCGTATGGCTGTCTAACTTCTGTGGGTGGCAGTTGGCATAATCGCTAGGGGGATAAATTGATAACATCATGAGCAAGGTTGAACGAAGATCTGACACCTGCACTCATCGTCCATTAGAAGAGGAAAAGGCTGGCCACCTATCCCTCCGTACTTTCAGGCCTACAAAATGTGACAGTCCCAACATTACACAGACCATGGCTGGTTCCTGGCTTTGGGACTTGTACAATGTCTTTGATGTTATCAATTCCATTTTTTATTCTTGGGTGTCCTCTTGCTCTCATATCAGATCTTCTTTAGTATAGCAACAGTGCTGGTGTTGCATTCTAATTTCAAAGGTATTGATTTTGTTTATGAGTGATTTTGATAGTGTCCAAGTGTGACACTGGTAGCATAGGGTTGGTATGAATATGTTATTTATTATCTGCCGCTTTGCAGACTAGGTATATTTGCATGTTTCAACATCAGTGTCAGTTGATATACAAGCGCACTAGTTTTCTGATATCTGATTTCAATCACACAATACACAGAAGTATTCAATTACTATAATGATAGAAAAGAACAATGCAAATATAACATAACTGACATTTTCTATTTTGTGTGAAAATTATGTGCTTCAAAATGTTATGTTTTAATTGTATTTTATTGGTATTATGGAGCAGTTCTTGCGATATTAGTTAAGAAATGTGCATTTATCATTAATCAGTAAATTTAATAGGATTATCTTCAGCGGATAAGAAATAACGCCTTGGTAAGTGGAAATTTGTCATAATTGTCACCCCTTTCATTTAAATTGTTATTCTAAACCTCTCATTATTGTCATAAAATTTCTAACCTATCAATTATTAACACTGTCATGATCCCTGTGCAATCTTCTTTAATTTGATATATCATGCAATATATCTGCTACAATTTTAACCATTTTCACTTCATTATTGTCACACACCCGTACTTTCCATTTTCTGCCATGAATTTATGTTTGGTCAGGACCCACTTATTTGTTTGGCAGGCAATCAGTTAATCAGAAAACAACTTTCCACTGACACTATCAATAGCATTAAATCTACAACCCATTTTTTGTTTAAGATGGCAAACATGTAGAATAATGGAGTGAATTTTATAGCAAGACAACAGACATAAGAATGGTCAGAATGAACAGAGAATTACTGAACATGATCAAGGCTTGAATTTAATATCAATCAATCAGGTGCTATCTCCTCACTGAAGGATGGTTGCAATAGATCTCCACAACTCTCTCTACCTCTTATGCTGATTGTACACTGATAGAAATATTAATTCTCGTGGAACCCTTGAGGCCACATAAACAAATATTGATCGGCGCTCTGCAGCTTTCTTCGACATCTGTGAGTACCAATCAGTACTTATGAATCTCTATATGTGCAACTCTGACAGATGGCTGTTTATCCATCTTTTGATATTGTCTTCACAATTTTATCTCTGTCTGCCTCTAGTTCTTCTGCCTCAATTCTGTCCTCTAGTCTAGTTTTTACAAGTCTTTTAATGTAGCTATAATATGTACCGCCAGCTCTGTGGCGAAGGGGTTACAGGCACAGTTCATAATCCCACATACAATGGTCGAAACACAGCTGCAGGCAATTTGGCAGCAGACCACCTTGCGTTGGTTTTTATAAAATGGTATGAGTGCCGGCCTTTCAGAAAGTAATGGTAAACTACTGAATGTAAACTTGCCAAGAAATCACAGACAGAAATGCTGGGGTTGACTGTGATGTCCTGTAAAGGATATGAAATAAACTTATGATATGTAAGCAAAAAGACATGATAGTCTCTTTAAAATTACTGTGGTGACATATAAATATATGGGGGGGGGGGGGGGGGGGGGGGGGATCTTGAAGCTGAGGATTTAAGGCTGCCTGGCTAGTTCAGTCGCCACGAACTGTGCAGGTTAGAGTTTTCTTTTTGCCCCCGACAGAAAAAACTCCACACCTTACCGAGGATTCGAACTTGGGTCTCCCGAGGGAGAATCCCACATTCTAGCCACTTGGGTATAAGATAACTAACTGAACTAACATTACCTAGTAAATCACAGACAATAAATGCAGGGGTTGAATGCAATGTCCTGTGTATAAGGACATGCAACTAACTTCATAGCTAAACCCAATTATTTCATGTCTACTTCAGATTTACATATTCCTGGTCAACTACATTTATGTTTCTTACCTCTCACTGCTAAGAACTGCTGTCTGCCCATCAGTATGTGGTGGTGATGCCTCTAAGTACATGTAATAGCCATTGTTGTTTTGCTGAGTGTGGTCGTTAGTGGGTCCCGTATGTTCAGATTCTGCAAATAAGGAATATCATATCACAAGAAGTCTATTAAGTTTTATCTCTTTCAATATTATAGAAAAATATGCCTCACCATCATCATCATGTGTCGTGCAGGTAAGAACAGGCAGTTATGGTTCACCATTTCACACAATCACAGGTCTTAGATCAAGTCTTTGTGACACATGACAGAGGGGACAGGACAGATTGAATAGGTCCACAGACACAGACACACACATACATGTGCACAAGCACACACATACTCTTTCATAAACATGATCTTTTATAATTAACCATCTAGCCCTACCTGTACCAAAGACCATAAAATAAAGAAAATTTAAATACTTTGGTCACTTGAAACGTCATTAAAGTTAGGAGAGAACAATAATGGAGGGGTATATGCCCTGGAACAGAGGAAGAAGAATGCCAAAGAGAAGATGGGTGCAGGATGTGGCAGATGATCTCCAGATGGGTTTATCGGATGCGGAACATCTTGCTTATCTTCTTCTGCGTTCATCCGGAGTTTTTTTTTCGGATGTGATTGCGTTGTGCCTGTTTACAGCAGAGCTGCGTTCTTGCGCTGTTAGGCCGACACATCCAACTTATGCGGGCATTTGTTGACCGGGTTAACCTTCCCAGGGACATCTTGCTTATGACAGAGAAGTTTTCCGGAATGTTATTATGGAAGTGAGGTTTTGCAAAGGACATGCTAATGAATGAATGAATGAATGAATGAATGAATGAATGAATCACAGGGACGCAGAGGTGTTTCCAAGGCACCAGGGCCGGGTTATATACTGGCCAAGACCTATTGATGCGTCCTCGTCGAGCGTCCTGGGCAACAGGTCCCTTCGGGGTCCTGGCTAAAGTCAGTAGGATCGCCGATTCCTCCAAAGTCGGAGAGTGTCTGCCTGTACGGCGAGGAACCACCAGTCTGCACACCAATAAGCCAGACATGGGACAACGGATACTCACGCAAAACTCAGGTCCTGTATGACATCACACTGATGTTGGACAACAGGATGCCTTCATCCGACATACAGGACTTCGCGTTGGAGCTCAAGCCAACGAACGCAAGCAAGCAAGCAATGAATGAATGAATGAATGAATGAATGAATGAATGAATGAATGAATGAATGAGCCCTACCTGTGGAACCATGGTGCCGTATCCAGTTATAGTCTGCTGGATAATCCGAGTAAGTGCACAGATCTGTGTCAAAGTTGCATGTAGCTGTTCCAACAAAACAAATAGATAAAACCATGGTCATTCATCATGCAGAAGTTATTCACCATTTCATAAATATTTAACAGCATAATTTTCAAACATATATACTTTGACTTCCATTGCATATTCCCAAAAATTGTTTTAGGAGACATTGTTCTATAAGTTTTGAGAATATCTTTTGCCATATCTCCCCAAAGAAGCATAGACCCTCAACAAATTGCGCCAAGCCATTCCATCCCTTGCTATCTCTTTCAGCCCTCTCTGTGTTCTCCCCAAAATTATTCATTTCTGTCTTTAATTGAGAATTCTTTAGTTAATTAATATCTGCAAAATGTAATAAAATACCAATGGGACAGCAGATGTTAATACAATGCCATTGGGACAATACTGAACTTATCTCACTAAGGCACAATCACAATGAACAAAGGTAAGTACACTACCAGTATAATTGAAGTATAACTGTAGTACTGATTACAGAATACCATCTCCATTCAAGCAGTGCTTCTGATTTATTCAGAAATCCATATTTTTATATATCAGGCTTTCATCATCAAGTGCCCTGCCAGCAGGCGTAGGCGTTCATGGCTTTCCACAGATCTCGGTCCTTGGTGTTCTGGATCAACTCTGTTAATAATATTCCTCCATACCACTGTCTCAATCCATCCAGCATCATTTTTCTTGGTCTGCCTCTACCTCTCTTCCCCTCAATCTTTCCAGTTGTCACAATGTTCCCTAATGCCTCTCTTCTCATTACATGACTAAAGAAAGCTGTCTGTCACTTTCTTATTGTTGTATATAATGTTTTAGTTTCATTAGCCTGTTTCAGGCAGTCGTTGTTAGTTACTTTGGCAGTCCAAGGAATTCGCAACATTTGTCTCAGGAACCACATCTCTGTTGCTTCTAATTTCTTCTTAATTTGTTCATTTACATTCCAAGATTCACTGCCATTACATAAATGTTACTTATCACTTGGTAACAGTGTGTCATAGTATAACAAATCACATGGATGGAAACACATGATACAATAACAAAAATGGAAATTACAACTCCGTTTTTAAATTTTAAAAATAACATAAAATGCTTTTATAAGGTTTAAAGAAAGATTTTTATTTGCCTGTGTCCGTGAAACTTCACAGATATAGTTTTATAGAAGAAATATGAGAACACTATGGACAGATCAAAACAAAAATAATGAAATTATCTTGAAATAAGTTAACTCACAAACAGAACTGATTTTTCACATCAGAAGAAGGCAGTCCCCATTCTTTAGATACATCGTGGCAAGGGAAAGGCTGGAGTATGTTGTGACAACAGAAAAGTTGCAGGGGAAGCAGCGGGAGGCCAAGAGAGAAGATGCTAGACAATTTGGAATCATGGCATAAAAGAACATTGGTATAAAAAAAATGGCCGGCAATACATGAGACGGACGACTGCGGACAGACATGATGACCATTTGGGCACTAATTATGAGAAAAAGAAACTTTAAAAAAAAACTTTGAGTAAATTCTGAAATAAAGTTTATGAATAATTCTACATGATCTCAAATGAAAGTATTAGCCTTCTACTCGCAATTTAAAACTAATCCTTAATATGGCAACACCCTAAATTGCACTAACCCAAAGTTTGTCAACATAGCCAACAGCCTCATTAAATTTTCTGCTGGAATGTCTGTGTATTCATGTTTGCCTAAAAGTGATTGATTGATTGATTGATTGATTTAGGAATCAACATCACAGCAATCGGGGCATTCCCATAAGCGCTCCGTCCCCATCCTCAGCAGCCAGCAAAGAGTTCCACACCAATAGTACCAGTAGCAATCTGATTAAATGTCCGTCTCGCCTTGCCTCTGAGCGTTGAGCGTCGGCCAGATCCCCTCGTCATTCCTCGCTGTCTCATTCTTGCCAGACCATGGTCATTCATTTGCTCCTCCGATGTGTACACGTGCTCCCACAAGGCCGCAACCACATCTGCCTTGTCATGTATCAATACTCCACCAAGTTCTGCAGAGCCAGCCAATCTGTCCGCCTGTTTATTTCCCAGCACATCGGCATGCCCCGGAGAAAAGATCCAGGCGATGCTTGTCACCCGTGACCTCCGAAGCGAAGCAAGCCTGTCCGCACGAAGCGTGCCTGTCCTCACCCTCGTCAGCATGCTTTCTGTGTCAGTTACAATCACGTTGTGTGTGTGTGTCGTATTCTCCATCCAGCGGAGAGCCGCAGTGACTGCCTCCACCTCCATTCTTAAGCTGGATGTTGTGGTATCATATGCCAGGCTCTCCTGCACCAAACGTCGACCATTAGCTTTGGCTATGAACCCCCAGCCACTTCTCTCACCTCTTGACACCGAACCATCTGTGTAGATAATCACATCACCCGAGTGAGCATTGTCCTGAATTAGTTGCTGGATTTCCACTTCCGTGGCCCCTGCTGGCCACTCCCTGCACTCCCGGCTTAATGTGATTATAACTCTGCACAAGTCTGACTGCTCCGCTGGCACTCTGACCCACTCTTCTCCTTGTCTAATGTTCTCCAAGGGGCACACCTGTCTGATCGTATCCTCCGCCTGAGCCATCCATGATTTCCCTCTTATCAGTCGCTGACCCTTAACTGCGTCCAGCGCCTCATGCAGTGGATGGTCTGTGTCTGCAGCTACTCTGAGGTATGCCTTCGCCTGCATCACCTTGAGCCTACCAGCAACAGTCGGCAGACCAAGGATGTAACGCATACACACTACTGGGGTGTCGCTGGTGCATCCCAGAATGACCCGCATAGCTTCGTTCTGTATGCGCTCTAACTTCACCAGCTGACTCTCTGAGACAGTGAGCAGTCCTAATCCATAATCAATTACTGAGAGGATCAAGTGCTGGTATAGTGTGAAAAGCATTCTCTGCTCTGTGTCCATTGCAGCCATAGTTTTAAGTGCACTGAGTCCCTTTTGAGATCTTGTCACAACCGTCTCCACATGGTCCTTGAAGGATAGGCTCCTGTCAAATGTGATCCCCAGATACTTCAGTTTGTTCTCTCTGCTGACATTTCTACCATCTATCGCGAGGCTTGGGACATCAGCTCTCACAATCCTGTTGTCCAGAGAGCACCACAAAACAGCCGCCTTTTCCGGGTGGATGACAGCACTCATTTCTGTGCACCAGTCAATCACTTTATCTACTGTCGCCTGTAACTCCTGGGCTGTTTGCTCCCTATCTCTCCCCTGCCTATATGCAAGAATATCATCTGCAAATGTTAGTATTCTTCCAACCCCTGGTGCTTCTAGGTTTGCAATCTTGCTCGTATACAAGTTAAAGAGCACCGATGAGACTGCAGATCCCTGTGGCAGTCCCGGGGTTAAAATATGTGGCTCTGAGGTCCATGCACCCAGACGGAGAGCAACCCGACGAGAATGCAGGACGGCTGCTATCCAGTTCACCAACCAGGGATTGACCCCCTTCTCCATCAGTGCGGTCATCAAAATATCATATCAAACTCTATTGTATGCATCCTCGAGATCAAGCGCTGCCGCCATCGTTTCCTGTCTACTCTGGAACCCCTCATAAACATCAAAGGCAAAAGTGGCTGCATTTGACCAGGTATCTTTTCCTGGCCTGTAGCTCCCCAGGCCTCTTGGAAGAAGCTTCCCCCTTTCCAAAAACTCTTGCAGCTTGACAGCGACTATCTTCTCTAGAACCTTCCCAAATGTATTTTGAAGGGTGATGATTCTAAAGCCGCTAAGCTTTGAATGATCCTTGAATAGTTTTGGGAGAGGGATGAGATAGCTGTGCACCCAATCCTGCGGTACTGATGCTGTCCTAATGCTCTGATTAAAGCAGTCGGTCATCTCCTCCAGGTCTGCATCGCTCAAACCCTTCATGTGGCCATCCTGACCCCATCGGGCCCTGGTGCCGTGTCTTTTGCCTTTTTCAAAATGTGTTTAACATCTTCCACCCGTATGATGTCTTCATACTGCATATTCTTTGTGGTGCCAGATAACTCCTCTCTAACTGCATCCCTGGTGTCCGCATCATTATGACTAGTCTGCTCTAAAAATCTCTTGAGAAATGCCTCCCCTTTCTCTTTGTCTGTTGTCACGCGCACACCATCATCTCTATAAATTGTTCTCACTGTCATAGGCCGATCTTTTCTCTGCATTTGCCTGTGCAGTTTCCAGAATTTTTGCAGTGTTTTATCACCTCCAATCTCCTTCATGAAACATTCCCATTTTGCCTTTTTGGCCTCTGCAGCACAGCGCTTGAAAACCTCCACCTTGTCTTTCTTGACATTTTCCACTGTGTCCACTTCCTTTCGTGAGCTTCGAAGTGTCTGTCGCACTTTCTTTAGCTGCTTCACTGCAGCTCTCTTTGCTTTCCAAGCATGGTCTACTTCTGGGGTCCACCATGGGGGATGCAAAAAAGGAGTTTTAACAGTCCTGTTGCATGCCCCTTGTCTGAGGCGTCCAAGAAGGCAATCGGTCCACTCTTACCCGAAGGTCTTTCGCCCTCTCCCAGCTTTAACTTTCCTGGGTTTAGAGATCAGGACTGAGCATGGCATGTGATCACTCCCATGGTCATTCAAAACAGTCTACTTTACATCAAGGACTGATGACTGAGAGACAAGTGCCAAGTCAATAGCTGTGTCTGCATCGCCAGGCCTCATTGCCATTCTAGTCGGCCTACCATCATTTATGCAGACCACATCGGAGTCCACCATGGCATCCGCAAGGGCAATTCCCTGTCGGTTTTCTCCACTACTGTCCCAATCTCTGTTCCTTGCATTGAAGTCTCCACATATGAGTAGCCTATCACCTGGTAATTCCTCCAGTTCCTTAAGCCAATCCCAGTGTTCCTTTCTGACAAAACAGTCCACTGTGGCATATACATTTATGATGTTCCAACATAAGCCACCAATCTCCATTTGTATACCCTGGACCTCTCTTGCACTGTGATTCCACTGGCTCAAGTCAAGTACCACATGCTTCACTCCATCCTTCACCAGCAGACCTTGTCTCTTCTGCCCAGTAGGGTTTATATAACTGGCGTACCCAGGGCAATGGTATTTGTCTGTATTTAGCTTCTGGAGCATGAGGACATCAAAATCATATATTAGTCTCTCCAATACAGGATCTCTCTGTCTGGCACTGCAACAATTCCAGTATCCCACTCTTACATAGTTGAAACCTAGTCTCTCCACTTTTCGTCTTGTTCTCCTGGCGCCTGCCCTCCTATTTCTATGCCGTCTTCTCACACCATTTCCTCATCTTCTCCTCCTCGTTCTCTCTTCGCTAGCCTCTGAGGGATATGTCAAACGCAGAGCACGTGCTCCGTAGCTCCGGCGACGGTTCCCGTGTTTAAATAAATCCATAGGCAAAGTTTGGATATTGCAGGAAATAAACGGTCACCCTAGCATTGCCTGCTTGCTAGGGAAGAGGCAGGGGATGTCCCGCAGGAGTCCATATGCCTGGTGCCGCCCCGCACGCCTGCCAGACGACCAACATTCACGACCAGTTAACCCATGGCCATCCAGTTCCTCAGCATGCTGGTCCACCTTGAACTTGGGGGTTTATATTTGGAGTTTTCCGTCTCTTAGATGGACTGCTGTCCAAAGCTAACGGGTTCCACCTACCTGCCTAAAAGTGATCATGTTTGAATATTACCTTTGAAATATAACTAAAGTAAATTACTTTTGTATTTTCCCTTTAATTGTTTAACTTAAAGGTTTAACTGGTTTAGTTTTCTTATTGATTGTCTACTACAGCGTCTGAAGATAACATTTTAACTTCTCAGCAAAAAGTTATCATGTCTGTAGATCCCATTTTAACTTTTTAGCAAAAAGTGATCATGTCTGTAGATTCTATTTTAACTGCTTAGCACAAAGTGATCATGTCTTTTGATTCCATTTTAATTGCTTAGGAAAATAAGGCAATGACTGTAAATTCCATTTTAATTACTTAGCACACAGTGATCATTTCTGTAGATTGCATTTTTACTTCTTAGCACGCAAAAAAAGGTAATGTCTCTAGAATCCATTTCAGTTTCTTAGCAAGAAAGTACCATATCTGTAGATACCATTTTAATTTATTAGCAAAAAGTGGTAATGACTGCAGATTCATTAAATAGTCACATGTAAGTAGTCAATTCTGAATGTTCTGTTTTTTCTAAATGGTGGACTGTCGATGGTCAGGTCTGAATAAACAGATGCAATAACAGACAAAACAATATCATGTAACTTGAAAACATAAAGAGCCTACCCCGTGATGAACAAGGTCCAAGTTTGACTGAAACATCATCCAAGGCTATATCACTGTAGTAACTAGTTCCTCGCACAGCTTCAAACACAATCTGAAATATTTTGTCAATTAGTTTGTAAATTAGACACCTTTGTAAACTAATCAATCAATGGTGTTTTCAAAATAAAAAATCTGGAGATTTATTGAGATCTAAGGAGTAGGATAACATATCACTAATGGGTAATTCCAAGTGTAGATAAACACTGTTCTTGGATAAAATCAATAAATTAATAAACACAATAAATAGTTCAAGTGTGATGATGATGATCTTTAAATCATCATCATGTGCCATGCTGGTAAGCATGGACGGTCATGTTTCGCCATCTCACTCGATCACCAGAGTCGTGGATCAGCTCAGTGTTCTTGTCTCAACCATACAACGTGGCCATGCCATCCAGGTATTTACTTCTCTGCCCTCCCCTTGTTCTCTTCTCCTCGATCTTGCCAGTTGTCACCAAGTTCTTCAATTTATTATTTTTCATAATGTGACCAAAAAATTGTGACTGTCTACGTCTAATTTCTCGAATCAGTTTACGGTTTTCATTTGTTTCTTGTGGGACTTGGTCAATGGTTTTTCTATCTGTCCATGGCATTCTTTGCATTTTCTTCAGAAACCGCATTTCTACAGCCATCAGATGTTATTCAGCTTGTCTGCTCATTGTCCATGCTTCACATCCATACAAAAGTACAGGTCTTATGTAGCACCTCAACACTTGTTCTCGTTGCAAATGACATCTTTTTACTGGTCAGTATGTTTTCTATCTTACAAAAGGCTACCTCCACCATGGCAATTCTTGTTCTAATCTCTTCAAGGCATCTCCCATCAGATGTTATGACTGTTCCAAGATAATTGTACCGATTCACTTGTTTAAGAATATTCTCATTTACTTGTATATTATATTCTGGTATTTCCTTCTTCTTAGTGACGACCATAATCTGTGTCTTCTTACAATTTAATTCTAATCCAAGTTGTTCACTGTGTACAACAATCGCATCTACTAAATGTTGCAAATCCTGCTCATTGTCTGCAATCAATAATCTAATGTTACTTATGTTATGTCCCCCAATGATGATTCCTTTCATATCGTCAACATTTCTGAAAATAGTTTCACTATACAGGGAAGAAAGATCTTGAGACATTACACATCCCTGTCTGACACCTCTCTTAATTGGTTGATATTGACCTACTTCATTATCAATATAGGAGCTTGTTGTTTCCAATATATGTTTTTTATGAGTATAAGGTCTTTCCCATCAATTTGTAGATCTGCAAGCATCTCCACCATGTTGACACGTCTTACTTTATCAAAAGCCTTTGTGTAGTCAATAAAACAAAGAGATCTTTAAAACCAATCAACCAATTGCTCAATTAAACACAAACTAAACAGAAGAAATCATAACTTTTTTTGTGTAAAAATGTCAAATGACAACAAAACCAAGAGGTATCACTCATCATAATCATTAAGTTCCTTGCCGACAAGCAATCATGCTTCACCACATCTTGTGGACTCCAACAGCATGTAAGTTTTGTGTGCTGACACCTGTCCATGCCCTGATAAAAGATTGTTAAGAATATTCTCTTGTTGTCCTCTATCTCTCTTTCCATAAATCTGTCCCATTGTCAGCTAAAGTTTTCTATGGTATTATGAAGCCAGCCCCACACAAACACTCTTTTGTCACCTCTAACAACATACATGGTAGGTGAGAATTACCTTCCTTACCATATGGGCCCCAGTTACATACAAGCGATAGATCCTGCTACCTGTATGGAATCTAGAGGTAGCTGGATACAGTGGCCTCTAAGTTTGAGAGGTGCATGCATGGGTGTGATTTACTTCCTTCAAATGAGAAAGCAGGAAGGAGGAAAAGAAAAATTAAAAAGTGGTGGTTAAAAAATGTACACTACTGTTTTGAGTTGCAGAACTATACTTATACATGCAAGCAAAGAGATTAATTGAGCATGAGTTAAGAAAAAAGGCAGGTCTATCATGCACATACTGGGTTGAACCTCTGCGGAGATCCTCAATTTGTAGAATTACATTTCTTTCTTACCGTACATGCATACATCATGGACAATGAAAGAGCAGATACTTGGCTAGTTCTGCTACCTTATTAATGGACATTGGCTAGTTCTGCTACATTATCAATGGACATAGATTATTAGTTCTGCTACATTATCAAAGGACATAGATTGGCTAGTTCTGCTACCTTATCAATGGGCATAGATTGGCCAGTTCTGCTACCTTATCAATGGACATAGATTGGCTAGTTCTGCTACCTTGTCAATTGACATGGATTGGCTAGATTTGCTACCTTATCAATGGACATAGATTGGCTAGTTCAGCTACCTTATCAATGGACATAGATTGGCCAGTTCTGCTACCTTATCAATGGACATAGATTGGCTAGTTCTGCTACCTTGTCAATGGACATGGACTGGCTAGTTCTGCTACCTTATCAATGGACATGGATTGGCTAGATTTGCTACCTTATCAATGGACATAGATTGGCTAGTTCTGCTACCTTATCAATGGACATGGATTGGCTAGATTTGCTACCTTATCAATGGACATAGATTGGCTAGTTCTGCTACCTTATCAATGGACATGGATTGGCTAGATTTGCTACCTTGTCAATGGACATGGACTGGCTAGTTCTGCTACCTTATCAATGGACATGGATTGGCTAGATTTGCTACCTTATCAATGGACATAGATTGGCTAGTTCTGCTACCTTTAGATTGGCTAGTTCTGCTAACATTATCAATGGACATGGATTGGCTAGTTCTGCTACCTTATCAATGGACATGGATTGGCTAGTTCTGCTACCTTATCAATGGACATAGATTGGCTACTTCTGTTACATTATTAAGGGACATAGATTGGCTACTTCTGTTACATTATCAATGGACATAGATTGGCTAGTTCTGCTCCCTTATCAATGGACATAGATTGGCTAGTTCTGCTCCCTTATCAATGGACATAGATTGGCTAGTTCTGCTACCTTATCAATGGACATGGATTGGCTAGTTCTGCTAACATTATCAATGGACATAGATTGGCTAGTTCTGCTAACATTATCAATGGACATAGATTGGCTAGTTCTGCTACCTTATCAATGGACATAGATTGGCTAGTTCTGCTACCTTATCAATGGACATAGATTGGCTAGTTCTGCTACCTTATCAATGGACATAGATTGGCTAGTTCTGTTACATTATTAAGGGACATAGATTGGCTACTTCTGTTACATTATCAATGGACATAGATTGGCTAGTTCTGTTACATTATTAAGGGACATAGATTGGCTACTTCTGTTACATTATCAATGGACATAGATTGGCTAGTTCTGTTACATTATTAAGGGACATAGATTGGCTACTTCTGTTACATTATCAATGGACATAGATTGGCTAGTTCTGCTACCTTATCAATGGACATGGATTGGCTAGTTCTGCTCCCTTTAGATTGGCTAGTTCTGCTAACATTATCAATGGACATAGAGATTGGCTAGTTCTGCTACCTTATCAATGGACATGGATTGGCTAGTTCTGCTAACATTATCAATGGACATAGAGATTGGCTAGTTCTGCTACCTTATCAATGGACATGGATTGGCTAGTTCTGCTACCTTATCAATGGACATAGATTGGCTAGTTCTGCTACCTTATCAATGGACATAGATTGGCTACTTCTGTTACATTATTAAGGGACATAGATTGGCTACTTCTGTTACATTATCAATGGACATAGATTGGCTAGTTCTGCTCCCTTATCAATGGACATAGATTGGCTAGTTCTGCTACCTTATCAATGGACATGGATTGGCTAGTTCTGCTACCTTATCAATGGACATGGATTGGCTAGTTCTGCTACCTTATCAATGGACATAGATTGGCTAGTTCTGCTAACATTATCAATGGACATAGATTGGCTAGTTCTGCTACCTTATCAATGGACATAGATTGGCTAGTTCTGCTACCTTATCAATGGACATAGATTGGCTAGTTCTGCTACCTTATCAATGGACATAGATTGGCTAGTTCTGCTACCTTATCAATGGACATAGATTGGCTAGTTCTGTTACATTATTAAGGGACATAGATTGGCTACTTCTGTTACATTATCAATGGACATAGATTGGCTAGTTCTGTTACATTATTAAGGGACATAGATTGGCTACTTCTGTTACATTATCAATGGACATAGATTGGCTAGTTCTGTTACATTATTAAGGGACATAGATTGGCTACTTCTGTTACATTATCAATGGACATAGATTGGCTAGTTCTGTTACATTATTAAGGGACATAGATTGGCTACTTCTGTTACATTATCAATGGACATGGATTGGCTAGTTCTGCTCCCTTATCAATGGACATAGATTGGCTAGTTCTGCTACCTTTAGATTGGCTAGTTCTGCTAACATTATCAATGGACATGGATTGGCTAGTTCTGCTACCTTATCAATGGACATAGAGATTGGCTAGTTCTGCTACCTTATCAATGGACATAGATTGGCTAGTTCTGCTACCTTATCAATGGACATAGATTGGCTAGTTCTGCTACCTTATCAATGGAAATAGATTGGCTACTTCTGTTACATTATTAAGGGACATAGATTGGCTACTTCTGTTACATTATCAATGGACATAGATTGGCTAGTTCTGCTACCTTATCAATGGACATGGATTGGCTAGTTCTGCTCCCTTATCAATGGACATAGATTGGCCAGTTCTGCTATCTTATCATTGGACTGAGATGAGAGTAGGACTAGAAGAAGATATTTTAATTAAATAAATCAACATCAGTAATCAAAATGCAAAAGTTCACACTGAAGATTGAAATGACCAGAAAAGAAAAGCACACCATGATCATGAGTAGGTTTGTTAACACTGATCTGGCACACTTAGAGACTAAGTTGATAAATTTATTATAGAGGACTTAGAATACACCAGACATGTCCGAGATGCAATCATGATAATACACACTTAACAGAACAGAACAATGATGAAAATGGGAGTTAACCCTTTACAAGGCATAGCGTCCGTTACCGGCCGATCTCTAAATACGAGCGTAGCGTCCGATTCTGGCCGATACTATTATGCATTGTAAAAACGCGATCTCTCGGCTTTCCGACACTTCCGACCGCTACTTTCACTTTTGCCGATAGCTTGACAACGTGGCCGCCATTTGTAAACGCGCTACAATGACTTTGAACAGACTTTTACGGACTTGTTTTGATAGTTTTCGGGAGTTTTACGCTGTTTTTCAAAATGGATTTCGGCGATTCTTCAAGTGATAGCCGAGATTTCGCTCTGTTCAATTTAAATGACATTAAAGGGCACGAAGTTGATTATTAATCGGAGCTAGATATCAGTGCAAAGCGTTACTTTGCATTAGCAGTCGTGAGTCGGACTTTAAAGAAAGTGATTATGATTCTGAAAATGTGTTTGTAAATTGCCGTATAGATGACGGAAAATCACAAACAACATGCCGTATTTCGTAAATATTTGTGTTCATATATGGATTACCGGCAACAAAAACGTGAGTAACATATTCTGCATGCTTTTCCCTTCATTGTGTTGTTTATTTAACTAAAATCGGTTGACTAACACCGTATTTGTGATGTTTTTACTAACGCGACCCGAAATTTTTACAGAACCTGAAAAAATCTTGCCCAATCAGGGCTACAAAACGGACAAGCGTCTGCCCTGTAAAGGGTTAAATAAATAAATTGTCATAAATACCTGAAAGTTCTGGGTGATCATCAAAGCCGGTAAGGTAACCTCCCCAATGTTCCACTGATTGCCAAGATTTCCACTCATTGTCCATATCACAGGATTCAAAAATGTTAAGTTGGCGGCCGGTCGAAGCTAAAAATGAAAACAAATACAAATTGTGATGTGTATTATCAATCTGGTACAAGCGTAAGAAAACCCTAACAAAATTTAGGGTTCAAAAATGTTAAGTTGGATCCCGGTCAAAGCTAAAACCCAATAAAGTAGAAATTGTGATGTGTATTATCAATCTGATACAAGCGTAAGACAACCATAACAAAATTTTGGAATGTCATCAAGGAAGAAAAGGTTATAAAAAGGATTTTAAAACATGACAGATGTACTTGTCTTGAGCTTGGTTGGCTGTTTGGTGAATAGTTAGGAAGACCAAGTTTGGTTTTTTTTCCTTTTGCGCTCGCTCGCTTTGAACATAAGTGTAGTTCATACATGCTACTTCTAGTAGCACTGAACTTAATTTTACGTGTGGATTAGCTTTCTCTATTACCAGTGTCCATCACCATCAGGCCAACTCGTAAGTCTGATACTTTACACTCAAATCATCAGTTTGATGCAAACATTTGGTGTAGGGTTTTTATTCTGACCTGGTACAGAAGTACGAGGGTAAGTTAATAAGTAAGTCACAAATGGCTGTAGAAAAATAACTAAATATGATAACAACTTGAAACCAGTTTATTTTTATACATACATTGTCCCTTTATTTCTGAACATAATTTCCACCAACATTGATGCACTTATCCCATCGTTTTATCAGTCCTCCCAAACCAGCTGCATACTCTGTTTTCTAAACCACGTTTTCACTTCAGATACAACTTCGGCATCATTCGCGAAATGTCTCCCGCCAAGGTGGGTTTTCAGTATTTATGCTTACAAATGTTTATCCCGTAAAGCAGTGCATAGCTTGGTAGAAAAAGTTACAAAAGTAAGTCACACAGGTCTGTGGGATGGCAGGTAAATGAAAGCAAAGCACGCAGTTCTATGCAGCCGGTTTGGAAAGACTGATAAAACGATGGGATAAGTGCATCAATGTTGATGGAAATTATATTGAGAAATAAAGGGACAATGTATGTATAAAAACAAACTGGTTTCAAGTTGTTATCATGTTTAGTTACTTTTCTACAGCCATTTGTGGCTTACTTATTAACTTACCCTTGTATGTCCATTGGGGACTGTATTACAGAGTTCTCCTTTCCCTCTCCAAGCTGAGAAACCATTATTGAAACTTCACATCTGTGGAGCGGCATATTACAATGCAACCTGTTCATGATACGTACTTGCTAGGAGTGGGGCTATGTTGGTAATCTATCCTCCAAAGGCTTTTGGTCAGTCATCAACAGACTAAAACCCACACTGTCAAAGAACATTTCGAGCCAAAATAGGCCTTATCAGCCATCTTAGAACTCACAGCTCCATACTTTCAATACCACTGGATGAAATGAATGGTCATCATCATTCTTAATGGACAAACAACAACCCAATCTCTAGAGGGAGTGGGTCTTGGGTTGGTTACACAGGCTCCCTAAACAAATTTTTTACGGTGAGCTGTGTTGTGGTAAACTCCCCCAAGGTGGCCAGAGGAAACGCTATAAAGACACTCTGAAGATCTCACTGAAAGCTTTTGGAAGTCATCACGACACTTGGGAGACTGCTGCTAAAGACCGAAATTCGCGGTGTACATCTACTTGTGTAGCAGAAGAGTTGTGGAGAAAAAGGCTCAACAAAAAAACCACTGCAGGAGATCTTCCTCCTGGAATGTCAGGCATTCTTTGCCCACATTGTCAAAGAACATTTCGAGCCAAACCAGTCATCTTAGAACTCACGGTTCCAAACTTTCAACCCCAATGGATTAAATGAATGGTCATCATCATTCTTGCAAGTCCGCATGGCCGAATGGGTAAAAACGCATGTTCTTAAACATCCGGTGTGCTGATGCCATGGTAAGCAGTTCAACCCCTACACCGGACAACTAGACTAAAATGTTTGTTGACTTGTCGTCCTTGACTTGGGGACGTAAATTACAAGTACCTATGAAGTCGGAGTGGGTTTGTCTGATGATGAGGGATACTTTTAAAAGGGAAAGCTAATCCACAAGCAAAATTCAGTCCAGCACAACTATAAATAGTGTGTATAGATTATGTTTGAGTTCAAAGCGAGCGAGTACAAAAAAATAAAAAATCATCATTCTTGATTGATTGATTGATTTAGGAACCAACATCACTGCATTCGGGGCATTCCCATAAGCGCTCCGTCCGCATCCTCAGAAGCCAGTGAAGAGTTCTAACCCCAATAGTACCAGCAGCAATCTGATTATATGTGCGTCTCGCCTTTCCTCTAAGAGTCGAGTATCAGCCAGATCCCCTCGTCATCCCTCGCTGTCACATTCTTGCCAGACCATGGTAATCCATTTGCTCCTCCGAGGTGTACACGTGCTCCCACAAGACCGCAACCATGTCTGCCTTATCATGCATCAATACTCCACCAAGTTTTGCAGAGCCTGCCAATCTGTCTGCCTGTTTATTCCCCAGCACACCAGCATGCGCGGGAGAAAATATCCAGGTGATACTTGCCACCCGTGACTTCCGAAGCGAAGCAAGCATGCTTTCTGAGTCAGTTACAATCATGATGTGTGTGTGTATCGTATTCTTCATCCAGCGGAAAGCTTCACTGACTGCCTCCACCTCCATTCTTAAGCTAGATGTTGTGGTATCATATGCCAGGCTCTCCTGCACCAAACGTCGACCATTAGCCTTTGCCAAGAACCACATCATTCTTGATGGACAAATACAATAACAAAAACAGTGATTTAGTCACAAATAATGGCAGAGGCATTATAACACTTGGGTAATAATGATCACATTTATCATAACGCAAAATCTGAAGGAACAGCCATGGAAACTCACCCTGACATTAAGACTGCCCATGCTTTGTCCATACATGTGATAGAAGAAGCTGAGGCAGATGTCTCCACTAACAGAAATGAAGGTAGGACTGTTCAGCCGAGCTGTATCACCAGACTCCCTAATCTGTCCATTGGCATCTGATGCTTCAGCAAACACATAGTGCCCTAAGTGGTCAAACAGAGATTTCTTCATGCCTTGTAATTTTGCAGTGCTTGAATTAAACATCTTTATAAAAGCTATGTTCTTTCTAAATAGAGCTTTCTTCATGCCTTGTAATTTTGCAGTGCTTGTATGAAACATCTTTATAAAAGCTATGTTCTTTCTAAACAGAGATTTCTTCATGCCTTGTAATTTTGTAGTGCTTGTATTAAACATCTTTATAAAAGCTATGTTCTTTCTAAACAGAGATTTCTTCATGCCTTGTAATTGTGTAGTGCTAGTATTAAACATCTTTATAAATGATATGTTGTTTCTCTTCCTCTTCTTCTACATTTCTCTTTTGAGGGAAGTGCATCATACCTAGTTATGCACCTCATCCTACTAGCCTTCTTGAACAGGAATACAGGAATAAAATCATGTTTAACAGAAAAACTTAAAAAAAAATCAACAGGAAGCAAACCAACAATGAATGTGAACAAGAAACGGTGGAAAATAATAGGGGTGATTTAAACAAAAAAACTATTTCAAAATATAACTACATATAAAATGGGAAGGATGAAGAAGGGATAGACTTCAAATGAAAGAAGATTCATCAGTCACATTTGCTACCGCCATGGGTTGTAGTTACTATGCCTTTTTTGAAGCACAATGTAACAAACTATCGCCTGCTAAGACGGCTAGGTGCCTGTCAGTCAGATGTTAGGATTCGTTCAGTAACATGTCCCTTCCAGAACTTTGCTCCCGTAAAACCATCCGGAAATCTTCTCAGTTATTAGCAATATGTCCCGCATCCAATACACCCATCTGGAGATTATCTGACACATCCTGCACACATCTTTTCTTTGGCCTTCCCCTTCTTATTTTCCCGGGAGATGTTAGGATAACTGTCTGAACTCTGTAGGACACTAACTATTCTTATTTTCGGGTAGTTTGCTTGTTAAGAACGTTTGTGAAATGTACATTTTTGTATTTGTTTGTGTCTGTCAAGCTTCCTGGTCACATTCCTTTTTGTTTGTTTAGACATCAGCTTGGCAGCAGTTACCGCTATCTTCATTATCTGAATATGGGATATTAGAGTAAAGACCACCAGAGAAAGATAGAACCTGGTCTCGCCTGTTGCTAAGAATTTTGCAGATTTATGTGGCTGAGAAAAATGAAAACATTAACTTGAAGCATACACCTAATCACTGAACAGATGAAAATGTGTTTAAATTCAGAAATAATTCCGTAAAACTAATAAAAAATGTATGTATTTGTCATACAACCTTAATAGATTGTAAGTATGTATTTGTCATACAACCTTAATAGATTGTAAGTTTTAAAGGAAAATGATGGTTAAATGAATGTTGCTCAATTTTCCTTGACACACAGCAAATAAATATTACAAATAAAAAAAACTTAAAATACATCGGCTATGATGTTAGAATGTTATTGCTGCTGACATGGAAAGCTTCCTTCTTACCATCAGGAGTTCCATAGGTGTGGTCATTTTGTGGGCCAGTGAATGAAGTATCTGTTCCATGTTGCTGCTGTGTCCAGTCAAAGTCATCAGTAGTGTCCTGTGTGAATTTACACAAGTCTGGCTGTTCAAAGTCACAGCTGAATGTGTGGCTTGCTGTTAAATTAACAATCGATGATGATGAAGCTGAAAAAAGCAAAGAAACTCATTAAATAAGAAGAAGATTACGTTTTCTTCATAGTCCATGTGGCGTTGGTGATAATGTCTGTCCACAGCCTCCTGTTTTGAGTACTGCCAATAATTTCTGATACTGATGGTCTTCCATGCCATGATATCAGGCTGTCCAGTATCTTCACTCTTGGTCTCTCCCTGCCTCTGCTCCACTCCACCTTTCCCATTGAGATGACATACCAAATAACATGCCCAAAGAATCTACTGCCTTATTCTTGCATGACTAACCAGTTCTGTTGTGAGTTATCTTCATTGCTCTTTCTATCTATCATTCTTCTATAACACCACATCTCTGAAACTTATAGAGATGTCATTCATTCATTCATTCATTCAGTTGCATGTCCTTTGCAGAACCTCGCTCCCATAACAACCTTCCGGAAAACCTCTCGATCACAAGCAAGATGTCCCACGTCTGATACACCCATCTGGAGATCATCTGCCACATCCTGCACCCATCTTCTCTTTGGCCTTCCTCTTCCTCTCTTCCCAGGCATATACCCTTCCATTATTGTTCTCTCCAAACTTTCGAGACGTTTCAAGTGACCAAAATACTTCAATTTTCTTTGTTTTATCATCTTTAATAGCCAACCCTCCTCAATATTCAACTCTTGAAGTAAGGATGCATTTGTTCTTTTCTTTACCCAAGATATTCTTAGAACTCGTCTATAACATTTATATTCAAAGGCGTTTATGCGCTGTTCAGCTTGTTTAGTAAGTGTCCATATAGGGAACTTTATTTCTACTCACTAAAGGCTATGGTACTAGACCCAAGTTTCTTGATCAGATGGTACTCTTGGAGTGATGTGGTCAGTATGAAATCAGCCGCCTTACCTCCAAGAACATTTCCTGATACCCAATTTATGAGACTGGATTGATCCACATTGTTACAAAAAAATCCTTGACATGATAATGTGTGTCTAGAATTCATTCACACATTCATTGTTGGTTTGCTTCCCGTTACTATTATACTATTCACATTTATAAACAACTGGTGGCCAAGGAGTTAGGATATCGAGCTCACACACAGTGGGACCTATGCTAAAATCCCACGTTAAGAAATCATAATTCCTATGGCAAGAACCCACTGTGGTATGTGACGTATTAGGACCATCACAATTTTTAAGGCCTGAGTGCATGGAGGAATAGGTAAGGTGGTCAGTCTTTCCATCACTTAGTGAACAACAACAGCCGAAGCTCATGCTATTGTCAAGGTAAAATGTCATAACCGTTACACCAACATAGCTGCTAATTCCCTGTTAGGCAAGGGGCTTTTATCTGTACGAGGTAAATATAAAAGCCCCTTAGACAAAACACACATGGCAGCTGGTGGGGCATTATTTCTGTATTTCAACATTACGAGATCCCTCTAGGCATACACCAGCAATGGTATTAAGTGCTGTAATTGCAGTTTGGTTTTTTAGACTTTTGAACACACACATAATTTAACAGTCATATCTATACAATATGATGATTTTATAAAAACAGCATCAGTGCTTCAGATTTAATGTATGTATTTCCTCTAATACTGACCTTCACATATGCCATTTACAAGTGTTATGTCATCAAGTGCAATGACACCGTCAATTCCGCTGACACCTTTGACACCACTAAAAACAACCTGTAACATTCAAAACACAATGTCAGAAATATATTCTCAATGGGATTGAAGATAACATTCATGAAAAGTTATGTAAATATAAAGAAAAGATGATTTGATAGACCATCATAACCAGTCTTTAGCAATTGCTAACATTCAAATGTTAATAAAAATAATATAATCATCACAGAGCTATATTCCTACATAGAAGCCACAGTAGCATAGTGGCCAGACCCTCAACTGTCGGGTGGAGGTCATGGGACTGATCATCTGCATTGGGAGACATTGGAACTAAAAATATGTTTCAGGGAATGCCTTGGGAAATTAAGGCGGGCAGTGTAATATTAATCGCGTCATCCACAGAGTCTTGATTGGTTTATAAAGGTATGAGTCTAGCACCACATGCCCAATGCACCTAAGGTGTGTAAAGGGGCCCTTTATATTTGTATATTCCTACATATCAGCCGGTCCACCAAACACTGTATGGAGAAGTCACAAACCTCAAACTAACAACCCTTTTACTGGAGTCATGCATGTGGAAGTCTGAACGGGGAAGAAGAAAAATTCCTGCCATCCTGGCAGACGATAGTTTGTTACATTGTGCTTCAAAAAGGGATAATAGTTACAACTGATGGCGGGGACCAGGGATAGAGTTAAACCTCTGTGTAGCACAAAACCTGGCCTGAATTGCAAAGACTGTGTGTTGCTCATGCAGCATGATCCCTCTCTTGGCTCCATAGTTTACTTCAGAGGAAAGGTAACACTAATACATCTGGAACAAGACAAGCTGCAGAAGCTGCTGGATCAGCAAATCAATGCTCTGACTCTTCAGCTGTCAGAACTTCAATCCTAGACCAGTTGCCGACCGAGGCTTAGGGCATGGTCTGCCCTGCTGTAGCGAAACCCCAGTGGCCCATGTCCTCATACCTATCCGCTCAATTCCTTCGGAGTGGAATTCTCTGGGTTACTTTCATAACCCGAGCATTTGACACGAATACTTTTTAATCTATCTGTTCTTCGGGAAAACCCAATGGCACGCCTTGCACCAAATATGACCTAGGGTAATGGTTGGCGTGAAATGTCCGTTGTCAACCTTGTCGGTTGTTGTCGGCACAATGTATTGAAGTTTTAAAGAATTTTACAGATAAAGTGCCGCATCCTACTGCTGGGGAATGAAAGGTAATTTAGATTAATTGGTCCTGCCAGACATGGGCATATTAAGCTTGGTCGTCTCAAATAATGAGACGAATTGGTGAAACGGCAGTCTTGCCAATTTGGCTAAGCGTCTAGATCTGGGCATGGCGGGGGAACAAATCGGGGCTATCCTTCTTCCTATGGCTTTACCTCTGTTTAGTGTTCTCTTTCATTTGAATATAAACATTCTATAGCTATGGCATGTCGAGGGGAGGGAAGGGCTCCGTGGGGACCGGTTCCACCCATCTGAGTTATATCTTCTTGAGCCAGAAGAGGCGATCCACTGTGCTATCTCTTTCGTCTTTCGGCTGATTGGGGGGGGGGGGGGGGGGGGGGGGGGGGCAGGTGGACCGGGTGGTTCCTGGTCGATAGGAGGATGTTGGGAGTATAAATGGACTTCCCTGTCTCCCTGAGAGAACCTGAACTCATCTGAATGTATGGGTTATGTGAGACACGGCCGATACATTGCGGTGACAGCTCAGACAAGAGCGGCGGCCGGACAGGGTAGTTTCCTCTTTCCTGTTCTTGCTAGGGATGGGGGAGGGAGATGCACTGCGGTCCATACAAACCCACTATTATGATTAGTTAAGAGTAGGAAACATACATAATTACGCACACTACTCCACAATAGCTTTGTAGTGAGAAAGGCAAGGTTTGCAAGTGAGAGGTAAGCCTGAGAAGGTATGTGCCCAATATTAATAAAGGCATGGTATGAGTGTGGAGAGGAGTGTGGTATGAAGACAATTGAATACTAGGTAATTGTATGTATTTTATGTATGGCAACCGACATGCTGAGACCATTGGAATCTCCATGCCGGCTGTATATGAAGTTTACACCAGAGGCTCTCAAAATTGTTTTAACTTTACAGGATCCTTCTTTTGACGGCGAATATAGCCGGAAGTTTCGACAGAGCATCGACATAGAACATTATGTTTACTAGGAAGTCCCTGCTCCTGTTGGGCTATACCAGATAGAACCACGGCGGGCCTGAACGAATACTTTCAGAACACCTCGGCAGGCTTTTTGTTGAGCTGGGATCGAGTATGTTTGCATTTTGGGCTAAATCCCGCCTAAGTCACTGACACACCCGTGCATATATCCTATTTATTCTCCTTGAGTATTTCCCCACCAAAATTGTGCCACGTGATCCAAGGGCACTTTCCCTAACCATTGGACACACTACATTCGTGTATGCCACGGAAACTTGGAATCCTGGATCGATGGAATCTTGTTGTTCGAACAACCTACGCGGGAAATAAAGACCAGGGAACTTGCTGTGAGGTGGTGGTGAATTCATGGGACAATATGGAAAACGATGATCTAGGATATTTATATTTGTGTTGATATTGTATGGACTAGTTTTCTCTCTAGATTGTGTGTAGATGTTTATGAGTTAAACGCCAGATATTTTTTCTGTGCTGTTATGTATTGAGTTATTAAATTTACAATTACAAATATGTTGAAGAACGTCATGTTGTATGCGTGTCAGCCAGAACGACCCTGCAGGAAATAGGTCCTGAGGTCGAAAGAGAGAGTGACAGTGAGTCCGGGGGAAACGGAGGAGGGTTGGCAAGCAAAGACCTATCCCAGCCAGGGCTATAGAATAATATTGAAATATTGTTACATAGTTACTTGGGACCCTCCACGTAGCTTGTGACACCTGCCATGACATTTAGTCTTTAGGTTGCATTTCCTCGCACTAGGGTAAGGCTTGTACCCTCCCAATTGTGCTTCTCCACATGATAAAAGCTAGTATTTTAGTATTCACATAGCTTTCATGACTTCCAGTAGCTGAGCTGAGTTGAGTCTAGAACCAACATTAAAGCACTCAGGACATTCCTATTTCTGTTCCGTCCCCAGCTTCAACAGCCAGTGAAGAGTCCTAATACTAATAGCAATAGTTGCAGTCTGATTTAGAAACTGTCAGGTCTTTCGTCAGAGTACTAAATGTTGGCCAGGTCCTCTGGTCACTCCTTGCCCCACTCCAGGCCATGACGATTTCTCTGTCCCTCCACACTATTCAAAAGATCTCACAGGGCCCTGACCTTATTGTGCACCAATACCCCACCCAGTGGTGTAGACCCGGCCAATCAATCTGTCCACCTGCTAATTTTCCACTACACCAGTATGCCCTGTAATACTTTGTCAATAATGATAAGAATAAAATCACCAGACTGCTATAAGAGATTTTTCCCTACCTGATATATGCCAGTAATATTAATATTCAGATGGCCTTCATGCCAGTTTGGACCTTGACTTCCAGTAACACTTTTTTGTGCCTGAGAAAGTGAATTTCCCTGTTTTATATAAATATTTAGCTGCTTAACATTGCTGTTCATGTTGTACCAGTACCTGGTCAAAGAAAAAGTACACATGAATTAGGTTAGTAAACAAGAGTATTTAATTTTTTTTTAAAGCAGCAATTATTTCTGAGATCATTATAACTCTTATCTAATAACCAAAAACAACTTGAAGAATAAGAAGAAAAGGAAATCACTGCTGAAAAGAAGAGCTGAGAATAAAAAAATAAACATGGCAGTTATTTGTCAGAGCAGGACACCGATTTTACATCAAAAGTGAGATTAGGAAATGGTGTGGTCTTTACAGCAGATAATTTAACAGCAACAAATTATGGGTTGATGCAATTTAAATTTTAGCAAAAGTTAATTATGTAAGTAGTATTATATTAAAGGAATCATCTTGATAGCCAGATTCGTGGCAAAGGGGTTACGGATACATTCAAAACACAGCTGCAGGCAATTTGGCAGCAGACCATCTTGCATTGGTTCTTTTATGAAATGGTATGGGTGCCGGTTGTTCAGAAAGCAATGGCAAACTACTGAACATAAACTTGCAATGAGATCACAACAGCAAAAAAATGCTGGTGTTGACTGCGACGTCCTGTAAATGATATGCAATTAACTTAACTTAACCATCTTGATAATTCACTGTATTACACACAGATTGTACACATTTATTGTGACATTATAGATGATGTCAAAGAATTATGCACCAAATTTTGACTTCTGGAAATGAATTTTTTTTTAATATTATCCTGCACACATAAATATCAGTCAGTATCAATGGCTTAGCGATAGTGAACACAGTTTAACAATCCCGAGATCTCAGGTTCAAAGTCTACCACAGGTGATTTGGAAGCAGGTTACTTTGTGTTAATTGTCACAATGTTATGAGCTTTAGCCATTAAGAAACCAATGGCAAACTACTAAACATAAAATTGCCTAGAAAATGCGAACAGCCAAAAAATGCAGTCGTTGATTGCAGCATCCCATAAAAGGACATGAAATTAAATTTGTATACATATATGAAGTGAACTTTTTTAACATGAAAATATGTAAGGAAACCAACTCTAAGTCATTTTTCAATGAAGAGGGCTAGACATCAAATAACAATCAACAGCAGCAAAAGTGCAGCAGGAAGAAAACATCTGGGTGTCATGATCCAAACAGAAAGTAAAAAAGAAAATGATTAGATTTTCTTCGGATGCATTACTTCTATTGAATTTTCTTGACAACTAGTGAACAATGGATGTGTTGTTAACTAATGTATTAATTGTTAGTGGCATGTCCTTTATAGGACATCGCAATAAACCCCAGCATTTTGTGGCTGTTTGTGATTTACTAGGCAATTTTTTTAGTTCAGTAGTTTGCCACTGCTTTCTGAATAGCCAGCATCCATACTATCGAAATCAATGCATGGCAGTCTGTTTCAAAATGGCCTACAGCTAATTTCAAACCTTCAACTTGGCATGTCTCGTAATTGTGAAATTGCATTCACTTCCCCCAGGTTGCAGACGCCAGCAACAAGTGTAGAAACATTGCTATTCAATGAAATCAACTTATTATCCTATACTATTATACCCTTTTATGAGTCTTGAGGTGAATGTGGTATATGCTTCTAGCCTCATATTTGTATAACACAATCAGCACTCAATGGGACATATGGTAGATATCATGTCAGTGGTCTATTTTTCAAACATTCCCGGTACCTATTTAGGTTGGGTTGACTAGTCAATATAAAAATTCTGCCTTAATTGGGAGTTGAACACATATTCACAGGACCAACAGGTAAGCATGCTAGACACTGTTCTACTGCAGTCCCCGGTCCATCCGATCTAATATGTAGAAAAAAGTGTTCAGGCCCCATTATGGATGTCTTTTCTGCATGTGGAAATACAGTTGCATATTTCGCCTCTTAAATTCAACCCATCCATTTTAATACTACATTTAAGATCAAACCAACTTCTAAAAACACAGAAATAATTAACACTTAAATCTTTAACAGTAAATTAAAACTCAGAGACAAAAACCCTCACATACCTCTGATGTCCCTTAAGAGTTAAACAAACATTTCCAAGTGTTTTAATAAAGAAGAGATAATTTAAATGTCACTGTTTCGTAAGAAACATCATCATCACAATGTGCCATGCTGACAGACATGGGAGGTCATGGTTTGCTATCTAGCATGATCACAAGAGTCTTGGATCAGACCTATGTTCTTGTCCTGATTGTGCTAAGCTGTTGAATCGACATTTACTAGGCATTTGTAAAGGTAGTCATGACATTGCTTTCCTATTTGGCAATGACCTAACTGGTTGGTGACCATTGCCATTATCTGTGATGGAGATCCTCTGCCAATCGTTGCGAATTTGAGACCTGAACCAACAACTATTTGTTAGTTGCTCTCAAACTCAATCTGCCATCAGCTCATATTGTTTCAAGTAAACCTGTGAAGTAGTCTAAATGGGTACCCCACTTTGCCAAGGGTGTCCTGTAGGTTAGCGGAGGGAATGAGGAGCCCTACTTCTCCTTTTATAGAGGATATCAATAAGAAACAAGAAAGAGAATAAAGTAGAACATGCAGGTGCTGTAAAAAATAACCTACAATCTGACATTACCTGAGACATTTAGGACTAGTTGTGGAAACCAATGGACTGTAAAGAAGATTAACACCATTTGCAATACCTTGTCTCATATTGTAGTAGACAAAATGGCCACCTATAAAAACACATCAAAAGATAACTTCACATGTCTAAATATTGCTGTCAATTTAAGTATTAGTTGATAATTATAGTTCTGTAGATGTTTCATTTACATGAAGTTGAAACTCTGACCTATTCGCTCATAGTAAAGTAAATATTTATTTATTATATCATTTATTATATGTTTATTATATATTTACCTTTTACTGTCACTGAATGAGGTGCAGCGATGGTGATATGCCAGGGTCAAGATTTATGGAAACAGAGGTAGGGGAAGACAGAGAGAGAACATTATTGACAGTTTTTTATCCTGGCAAAGGAAGGGTGTAAGCATACGAACTGAAACATGCTGTTGGAGATCACAAGATCTTGAGAAGTATGATCACTTATAGATATTTAAAATGTAATATTTCAATTAAATCCATATCAACAAATGTATCATTACTTGACACCATGAAACATGGTGCTTTCTATTTCATCAAAACCAAAGTTTGCTTCAGCTATATTATGACTGAAATTTACCATATTTTAAAATATACTTGTATATTACATATTTTTATTTCAACCCAGAAGAGTTCAATAAAATACTATTTATTTATTTATGTTAATTATATACATATGATGCAAAATAATATAGCATTAATAATACTTGTCAAAAAAATGTAAACAAATTATAACAATGACAAATGGCTATACTAGCAACTTCTTCTTCTTTTGTCCTACTGCTTTTGCCGTGAACTCACAGAGAGGAGGCAGCTGTAATTCTATATGTTTTGCTTGTCTTGTTGCTTGTACTAACGTTGTATTTGATTTCTTAAATGTCTCTTTTACTCCATCTAGCAAATTTTTTTCTAGGTCGTCCTCTCGCTTTGTATACCAATGTTCTCACTTAGAACACTCTAGGCGCTGACTGATATTTTTCCATTGTAGCTAAATTTCCAAACCATTTAATTCTTTTGTTTCTATAAAGTCAGTAATTGGTGTTTTTACTACACTTGATCTTGGTTTCTCATGTATCTATCTTTTCTTGTTTTTCCTGCTGTATTTCTTATTCATCACATCTCACATGATGTGATGTTATGCCTGTACTCTGGCAACACAAGCTTATTTATTGTATGTTATTAACCAAAAAAAAAAGAAAACTGACAACTTACCTCCAGAATTTGTGGTATGATCAACGTTAGGTAAGATGCTGCTGTTGCTTCCCACCTGTGCAGCGGTTTTCCCCCATGTCCAATCATAGTTATCATTTGTCGAGTTTGTCCAGGCGCACATGTTGGATTCAAAATTGCAGTCGAACGTGTCTGGCCCTGTAGAAACAAGAGACAAGTTGGTAAATAACTACATCAGTCATGTTGTAACATCTTTGACAAGAATCTAGAGGGCCTTTTCAAAACTTAGGGACTTCAAATAGTCAGTTATACATAACTAACTGCCTTTTTTAATGTCTCCATGTTTTTTGACTAGTATTGATTAACAGTTATTCATTCCCTTCTGCCACTGTTTTACTGATAACAAAATATTCTTGATTTAAATTTTTATTTTATTTGGTATTCTCCCATGTACAATCTTCAAAAGCATACTTACTGCATATCTGATCATTAAGTACCAAAAATTAATAATCAAAGGACCCTTTTACACACATTGAGATGTATTGGGTTTATGATGTTAGCCCATATTTTTACAGATGAATCAGCAATCAATGGTGATGTGGTCAATATCACACCAGCTGCCTTTGCTTCCCAGAATATTTTCTGGTACCCATTTTAATTAGATTCTTCTTGTGCGATCTATAGGAGACTGGAGCAGTTACCAAGGTATCTGCCAAGAAACCAAACCAAACCAGTTATTGAGGACTCTTCCATGGCCCGGCCAGTAGATCCATGTAAAGTCTTAAAAGGATAACACATTTAAGTAACCTAACCATTCACACCATACCACAAGTGGACAGATAAGATAGAATCTGATAACTAACTTGATGTGAAAGAGTTTGGATTAGCTGTACTAAAAGTGCTTCTTGCAGCTGTTGTTGCTCCAGGTGGCAGAGCATCAGGAGGGGTCAGACTGCAGTCTTCTACCATGTAAGTGATGTCATCAACTGCAATATCTCCCTGGTAGTACTGTCCAACAACTCCAATAAACAACAGCTGTGAAATAAATAGGGGAAATGTAGCACAGCAAACAAAACCAAACTGTGATGGAAATTAAAAAACAAACGTTAGTTGCATATCCTTTACAGGACATTGCATTCAACCCCAGTATTTTTTGGTTGTTTGTGATTTCTTGGCAATTTTACACTCAGTAGCTTGCCATTTCTTTCTTAACGGCCGGCACTCATACCATTTTTATGAAAATCAAAACAAGGTGGCCTGCTGACAAATCGCCCGCAGCTGTGTTACAAATGTGGTATGGGGGATCATGAACTGCGTCAGTAACCCCTTTGCCACAGAGCTAGCTGATGGACATAATACAAATGTAAAGATTTTTCTGGACTATGGATTCACTTGCAGAAAATTAAATAAGCCATGTTTCAAGACATCTCCTACATCACCATGTAGAAAGTCCTCTGTGGAACATCACTCTCATCAGACCCAGCTTAGATTATATCCCTTGCTATTTCTCCTGCATTAGGCATTTTCATGTTCAAGGTAACTTGGATATCCTGTGTTCTGGTCAACCCTAATTCTTCTTCCAGGAACCATGCCTTTCACCACCATTCTTTCTAAACCACTGTGACATTTAACAGGGGAAAGTATTTCCTGTAGCCAAGACAAGGTGCTGTTACTGAGCCAGTTTTCTTCATTGTTCAGATCTTGTACAATGTCAGTATTTTTAAATATATTATTTATAACATCAGGAGGCAGATGTAATTTTCTGTGTTTCGCTTGCTGCTTGTACTAAGGTTGTATTTTATTTCTTCAATGTCTCTTTTACTGCATCTAGCCAATTCTTCCTGGGTCATCTCACTTTGTACACCAATGTATACAAAGTACACAGGAAAGATGTTCTTAAATATTTCACTTTAATTGGTTTGCTGGTGTTGTGCCATATGCTTTTTTTTTTTTGCTGTTTAATCTCTGCGTTGATGGCCAGTCTATGACTGACTTCCTTTCAACATATGCCAATGTTGTAGATTAAGGAACTAATATTTTTTAAACAAATTATTCAGAACACTAAAATATATCACACAAAATTAGACAATTAAACTCTTAGAAGCTTCCATTGTGTTTTGGGTTTGAACATATGTCATGGACAGCCACAGAGTTCGCTAAGCATTAAAAATATAAGTGTTTACGATACAATCTGTTTCTATTTCTCTCTACTCCTGATGTTGTTATTCCAGCCAGTTGAAAGTCATTTTCTATTAGATTCATTTCACAGACATCCCTGAGCTGAGCTTGTGTCTTACCAATGAGTTTTATTTTTAAATAGTAAGGGGTTCTAAACAATAGTCCCATAGCAGAAACCTGGTGTGGAAGTGTGAAGTGCCAGGACTTTCACATTTTTAGGCCTGAATACATGGAGGAATAGGTTGCCAGTTTTTCCCTTCTGAAGTGAACAGTGAATGCAGGTATCAAACCGTCATCTGACTACACTCATGCCATTGTTAGCATTAACATTCTAGCCATATCACCAACCTATGCACCCATTAGGGGTGCTGACATCCTAGCCATGTCACCAACCCATGCACCCACAAGGGGTGCTAACATCCTAGCTATGCCACCAACTCATGCACCCACTAGGGGTGCTAACATTTTAGCTACGCTACCAACCCACGCACCCACTAGGGGTGCTAACAAAATCTGTCCCAAAGCTGTTTCCTGCTATAAGTCTGTCATGTGATCAAGATGTCCCCTATTGGAGGCCTAAATGCATTAAGAATTAGGTGGCCAGTCTGTTTCTCTGTTGACTGGTGACATATGCAGGTATTGAACCCTCGGCAGGCCACACTCATGACATTATCATCACAGTTGCCCATCAGCATGGGGTACTAACCTGAAACAAAACTTGTAACCCATAGGAGGGTTTACTTCCCTTATCAAACCTACACATTAAATCATATATCAAAATCAATATTCAGATTTTACTATGCAATCAGCTTAAGACATTTTTTTTTGTAACATAAGATAGCATGTCGTTACATAAATATTAATGCAGTCTTATATGCCTGGCCACAGACATGATATAACTCAGGAATGGCAAATGGCATCATGTGTGACTTGTTAGCTGAACAAAGGTCACTGCTCTCTTGAAAGCCTGTAGGTATTCAGCTATCCAGCAAATGTTATGTGACCTATATAATAAGTGCCCTATCGCATATTAGTTAAGGACACAGATGTACTACATTCCCATCTGCCTTTTCTGTCCACTTATAACCACAATGAACCAGAACAAGAAAGAATTTAAAGAAATAAGCTAACCATAGACTGCTTCTACTTCTGCCTTTCGTCATCCAAGAGTACAGGCCCTCAACTAACTCATGACAAGCCCTTTGTTAATTAGTTCATGATTGGTTAGATTTGGCAACTAAGTTGCTAGTCTCACACCAACCCTCCTTAGTCTTCTCAAACAACATGCATGGTTAGTTTAAGCTAACTACAGACAATATAACTATCTGCACAATAACAAACCTTGAACTCAGTGGTAGACTGTACAGGAATGGTCGCTGGATTCCATTCTGAAGGCATGTATTTGCCATATTGCCACAATGTGGTGCCAGGTAGATTTCCATTCACAACATAGTTCACCTGAAGCTTTCCTGTCCCAGAGCCTAGCATACTGTACCAAAATCTGCACAAAAAAGCATACTGGATAATCTCACAGATCACATGACAAACAATACTCTTATACAGTACTCAGAGGAAAGGCCAAACAGATACAAAATAAGACTAATTGGTATCATTAGTATTTGGACTGCCGATTGTTGAACATGAGAACAGAGCATGTAAGGGAATGTCTCTAGTGCCATGATGTCTTTCTTGACTAAACTCAACTCAGGATTGGACATATTATATAGAACATTTTTGGGGTGGAAATAGGTTTCTTCTTCTTCTTACAGTCTATGTGTGTGATGTTAACAAACATGTCTGCTCACAGCCTTCTGTATCATGTGCTGCTAAGTATTTTTTCTGATACTGATGTTCCTCCATGTCAGGATGTCAAACTGTCCAGCATCTTCTTTCTTGGTTTCCGTCTGACTCTTCTCCACTCCAAATTTCCCACTGTGATATATTCCAGCTTTCCCCTTCTGATGACATGCCCAAAGAATGTCAGATGTCATTTTCTGATGCAGATTATCAGTTTTTAGTTAACTTCTTTCAAGATATCTTCACTGCTCTTTGTATCTGTCTACAATGACCTTATAATTCTCTAAAACTACATCTCTGTAGCTATCCACATAATTCCTCACTTGTCTGCTAACTGGTCATGATTGGCTTCCATACATCAGGATGTGATCAATGTAGCTACCCAAAAGTGTATTCCTCACATCGATTGATAAACATAAATTGCGGAGAATATTCTTCCTCTACGTAGTTTACAATATCCACCCTGACTTTTAGAGGTAACTGGTTTGATCCCATTACTGTAAATGTAAACAAATAACAGACTCACAGAGCATACTGAGAAGGGTGAAGACAGGTATGCTTCATGCAGAATGGAATTCTTCAATTTCAAAATCAACGATAGAGAGCATTCATTGGATCTTTTCTCCAGGACATGCAGGTATTTTGGTAAATGACCAGTGGACAAACTGGCTAGGTCTGACAGTTGGGTGGGGTACTGGTCCACAATAAAACAGATGTGGTCAGGACCCTTTGGGACCATGTATATAGTGTGGAACAACAGACACACTGTCAAAGCCTGGAGAGGATAGTGCTGCAGGGAGTGACCAAAGAATCTGGCTAACTCAGTATTCTGAGAAAATGCCACACTGACACATAATCAGATTGTATTGTACCATTAGTATTGAGACTCTTAGCTGGTTGTTGAAGGTGAGAACAGAAGTGTATGGGAATGATCCGAGTGCTATGATGTCAGTTCTTAACTCAACTAAAGTCAATTCAAATAATATTAATAAAATATAATAAAAATTTATAATAATAAACTAATATTTCCTTGCCATAGTGACATATCAAAGAAATGGTGCTAAGCTCATATTTTCCTGACTAAACAGCACAAGGTGAATGATGTGATTAGTAAAACAACAGCAGCCTTATTTTCCTGACAATTTTCTGGTAGCCATTTTATAAGACATTGTCAACATCAGGAGCCAAACTGTCATGAAAGAAACAACTCCCACCTCGAGGAGGGTTTGAACACAGGATTACCAGGCTGGCAGGTAAGTGTACATCTACTCTCTCCTTATTTTTCTTCTCCTTCCATCCCCAAATAGAATATGTCCATAAACCACATATCAAGCCTTAATATCTAAAGATTTGTTCATGACTGGTTGGTTTTTGCAGCTAAATTTTTCTGAGATGAGGTAGCCAACTCTCCCTAGTTGCCTCTTACTTCACGCTTGCTAGGTTATGATGTTGTTATTTATTGTTTCCCTTATGGGTAACACACTGGTGCACTATGCTATATTTTTCCCCGTTGCATATCCTTTACAGGGCATCGCAGTCAACACCAGCATCTTTTGCTGTTGTGATCTCTTGGCAAGTTTACGTTCAGTAGTTTGCCATTGCTTTCTGAAAGACTGGCACTCATACCATTTCAGTAAAAACCAATGCAAAGCGATCTGCTGCCAAATCGCCCACAGCTGTGATTCGAATGCGGGTATGCAGGATCATGAACTGCGTCCGTAACCCCTTTGCCACAGAGCCAGCCACAATGTTACTGCAGCTACATAAACTGTATATATAACTAATGGAAGTTTCTTTAACAACTAATGCTTCCTAGTGATGGTAACTCCTTAGTGGTCTGTGGAATTCAATGCCAAGCCACCATGGATACAGACAAAATGTATAAGGTCTAGTGAGCAACTAGTCCCAGCTAAACTTATCAGAAACTGGGAATTGTAGAGAGAAAACCAGAAGGGAATCCATGGGCAGAGAAGAACAAACAGTATAAAAACTCCTTGCTATGTGAGGTTAGATACTCCTGCATCTTAAATGGAACTAATTTTAACATGTTGACAATTAGCAAACAGCCATAGAAATGTGTTTTTACAGAAGAACATTAAAACTATAAATCAAGATAAAGGTAGATCCATGGCAGATATATCCCAGTGGTGTGAACTTTTAAGCTTTATTATTCCAGGTCACGGAATAATTAGATGAGATGACCAGTGTCACTCCATGCTGCCTTGCCTCCCAGGCAGTTCCCAGAAATCTTCCAAAATTATCGGGTATTCATTTTATTCGGCTGAGTCTACCCCAGAATTATATGAGTCATAAAGATAATCCTGTCACTACTGGGAACTGAACCCAGACCAATGTCTTGGCAAGCATATACACCAACCACTATGAAAGATGCTATGGATAACCAAAATGATTAATTTAAACATTTTGAAAGACACTAAGAAAACTATTCCAGCAATCCATCATGTGCCATGCTGGTAAGTGTGGCGGTCATGATTCGCCATTTTACTTGATCACCAGAGTCGTGGATCAGCTCAGGGTTCTTATCTCGACCATGCCACGTGTGTTATTTTATATTTGTTTTCGGAAGTTGTTCACAAGAAACCATGAAAGGTAGGTGGTGGATGAAATTTTGAGGGCCGCCAACAGATAGTTGTTGGTTATGATCTCAAGTGTTGCGACGATAGGCAGGCAATCTCCTTAACGAGTCAATGGCTACGGTCACCCGGCCAGTATGGTCACTGCCAAGAAGGAAAGCAACGGCAAATTATCTTCTTTAAAGTTGCCTAGTTTATCATGATTTGCCTAAGAAAACTATTATAAAGATCAGAACAAGGCAATCAGCTCTTTTTATGTCCACATTGTTGATCTTACAGTCCAAGCTGTGTGGCGTTGGTAATCATGTCTGTCAACAGGCTTGGGTCTCATGCACTGCCAATGATTTCTGATGCAGGTGCTCCTCCATGATGTCATCTCTCTAGCATCTTCTCTCTTCATCTTCCATTGCCTCTCTTCCCCTCCAACTTCGCCATTATCACGACATGCTCAGTACGAGAACCACATTATTGGCCATATTATCAGAAATAAAAATAGCAGAACATATTTAACAACTGGTAAAACTGATGGGGGAAAAGAGGAGAGGACGGAAGTGAAACATCCTAATTCCCATCTAAGCAGACTTTCTGAAATGACCTAGACTCCCAGGGCATCCCACCCAAACACGGGTACCAAGAAATGTACTGGAAAATAAAGGTCACCCTTTGAGTGCATTAGTCTATAAAAAATATGAGACTTGCAGCATATACATCGTACCCCTAGAGTGCTGATTGGTCTATACAAAACGAGACTAACATCACACACCCACAATGACTCGAGATGTGAAAACTGTTTCGTTAATTTGTTTAACTTACTTGAAGCAGCGAGGTGTTCCACCTGTGGCAGCCAACAATGCACTGAGGAGATAAGCCTTCTGATTGGCTTGTTGGGGTAGACTGGTTTGAATGTAGACGTAATAGCCTGAAATAAAACATAAAACTGACTTAAAACAGGTTTACTAATAAAGGAAACAATTGGTAAAGATCAATGTAACCTCATGGCAATCTCACAATGCAATAGCTGCATGGTTTGTTAAGCCTTCACATATAGTAGGTCAAAACACACTGCAATGATGTGAACAACTCTCTTTCCCATCATCTTAGATTTGAATATGCATATACAAACAAGAAACCATGTTCAATCTTCCTGTTCCAAAGAAAGAATTTGTTTTCTTGCATTTTGATGGAAAATAGCGGTGACATTCTTAGAATAACTGTACCAGAAGGCAAAGTTAAAGGCAAACAAGCAAGAAGAAAGCAGTGATACAAGTGGGAAAATAACATCAACAGATGGATGAACAGAAATGTATTCTAGTGTACCAAAGGAGCAAAAGTCAGAAATTGGTGGAGATTCACTGCTGCCAATCTTTACTGTAGATATTGTATGTGACTGATTAAACAATGATTGAACATAATATCATTGGTTGGATTGCACCTGAGAAGTGCTAAAGTGGATATAAATAGCATAGAAAACTCATTCATAAACAGTATCATGTCTCATTCATTCATTCAGTAGCATGTCCCTTGCAGAACCTCACTCCCATAGCAACCTTCTGAAAAATACTCAGTCATAAGCAAGATGTCCAGCATCCGATACATCCATGTGGAGATCACCTGTCACATCTTGCACCCATCTTCTCTTTGGCCTTCCTCTTCCTCTCTTCCTGGCCATATACCCCTCAATACTGTTCTCTCCAAACTTGCATATAATTTAAAGTGACAAAAATATTTCAGTAGCCAACATTCTTCACAATTCAAATTTTGTCGTATGGATGCATTTGTTCTTTTCTATATCCAAGATATTCTTAGAACCCGTCTATAGCATTTATATTCAAAGGCATTTATGTGCTGTTCAGCTTGTTTAGCAAATCTCAGAAAGTAAAATAGTTTGGTCACATTAAATGTCACAGAGACCTTGAGAGTACAGTGATTTAAGGCATGGTTCCTGGAAGAAGTGGCATAGGTCAACCAGCACAAAGATGGACGGACATAGGAAATTTTGGGCATGAGGGTGTATGAGAAATGGCAAGAAACAGAGAAGTTTTCTTGGCACATCGTGATGAGAATGGCGTCTTGTAAAATACCTGCTACTTGATGATGAACAAAATGTCTCATTTGTCTGCTCATCACTCAAACAAAACTACCTTGTGCAGAATTCAGGCTGTGGTCCTTGGATGGCCCTGTAGCAGAAGTCTTTGAACTAGCTTTGTTCAATATCCAGTCAAAATTGTCACTCAGACCAAGATTCATCCAGCTGCACATGTTTCCATTGTCAAAGTTGCATATGGCTGTGAATAAACATGTTTAAAATAATATTATTTAAAAAAAAAACAGCCAATCAATTGGTTGTTGTTAAGCCTCACTACCATTGCATATCTTATTTTTATTGTGATTACAGATCACTACCATTGTAAAGGGACATTATCTCCATTAATGCTCCAGTCTTCTCTCACAGATCACATCAATAACAAAAATAAATAAAACAGCATGTGTCTCAATTGAATATGTGCTTTAAAAAATGTATGCCATTTACATAAGATAGAATTTTCCATATTTAGGTCTGAAACTTGAACTTCCTCAAGATGTTTGATGTTTATACTATTTTGATATCAATGTTGAAAAGATCAGGTGATAAAACACATCCTTTTGTAATGCCTGTTTTGATTTGCTTTGGATTCATCAACTTCTCTTTGAAATACGATGACAGATTCTTCATCTCAATATATATTTTTTGGGTGTTCTCTTGCTTTGAACTCAAGCATACTCCATACAGTGCTACTACTTCTAGTCCACTGGACTGATTTTTGCATGCGGGTTAACTTTCCCTATTACCAATGCCCCTCAAGATAACACAGACTTCTGAGGTACTTGTAATTTACATCCCCAAATCAAGGATAAGACATATATCCCATATCTTTCCCATCAATCTTAAACTCTCTCTTCAAACTCTCTCTTCTGACCATGAAGTAGTGGGTTCATTCCACACTGCGGTCAGTTGGACTTAAATGTTACTTTTCATCCTTGACTTGTGGACATGAATAACAAATATCTCAGAAGCCTGGGTTTGCCTGATAGCTTGAGATACAGATAACAGGGAAAGATCAGCCTTGTGCAAAATCGAACCCTGTACACTCACATATAATAAGAACAACTACTAGTAGTAGTTGTATATGTGTGGACAATGTTCGAGTTCACAGCAAGTGAAAGCACACTAAAAACATAGAATTCATGCAAAATGTCCAAACATTCTTGGCCCATCCTTTTCGTTTGTATCATGTCATTTTCAGAACATGAACAAGTCTAGAATAAAATTAACTTACCAAATTTTGAAAAATCGAAACAATGTTTTCCCAGTGTGAATTTGAATAATGAAGACACAAACAATAGATTGCACGATTTTTTGCCGGGCATATTTCATCTCATCAGGAACATACTGCAGAAATCACACAATATAAACAGAAAGACATGATAGTCAGTTTAAAATTACTGTGGTAGACAATTGAAATTACTGTGCGAACATGTGTATATTTCAGCTTTAAAGATTTATCTAATTATTTTATTTTATGATGCGTGATTTCTGCAGTAATTATCTGACAAGATGCAGCGAAATATGTCAGGCAATAAGTCGTGCAATCTATTGTTTGTGTCTTTGTTATTAAAATTAACAATTTTTTTTCCGCTAACAACTTTTCTATTCCTTCTCAAGGCAGGAAATTAATTTAGGTGACTCTCATAGACACCAGAGTCAAACCAGTCTCATAAAAAATGGATGCCAGATAATTTTCTGGGAAGTCAAAGGCAGCCAATGTTATACAGGTCACATTACTCATGAAGCACCAAGCAATCTAAATACACAGACTTACCATTATGCTCCTAATATTTAACACGGTAAAGAAACAAATTCTTTAACTACTCACTTTAATAACCAAGTACTTACGTGGTACTGTGCATTTCGTTTTAGTTAATTCAATGTCATCAATAGCAATGTTGCTTAGATATCCAGTACCAACTAGTCCATCAAAGACAATCTAGTCAATGGAAAGGGATAAGATTACAAAATTATTAAGGAGCAGTAAATACACACCTACAAATACTTTTTCCTCCTATTCACATCTTTATCTAAACAAGTCTTCCAGTGCTAGCTGCCTGGCTCATGAATCTGACATTGCCAGATGGAGATATATTTAGATAATCAGGTTATTTGACATGTGTAGCCCATATTTTAAATAAAAGTGTCATGCAGATTCCTTCTATGGGTCTGTGATATGATAGGGTAATCACATTCTGTAGGCCTAGATGTGCGGAGGTGTAGGTGGCTAATCTTTCCATCACTTAGCAGATGACAAGCCCAGGCATCGAACCTCGTCCGACCATGCTCATGACATTATAGCACAGCTCCCTATCAAGTGTGCAATACACCAGCTAGTCCAGTGTTTCCCAACGTGGGGCCCACGCCCCACAGGGGGGCAATTTGACTGTTAAGGGGGGCAATTCGAAAATGGAAGAAATCGGCTGAATATAACAAAACGGGGAGACTTGAGACTGAAGTTAACTAAATTGGAACCTGACATAAGATCTCTTTGCAGCAAGGATCTCACTAAATTTAAATAATAAATAATTACTAATAATTAAAATAATATAGAAAAATCTTTCATTAAAATTATTTTGTACTTGAATTTCAGTTCTCCATTATATGTTTTGAAAATTTACTTACTGTGTTTGCTCAATAATTACCTAGTGATTTCTTCCTAAAGCCTATCATTCAAGTTTCTTTAGTGAACATTTCACTTTTGAATATTAAAAATAATGTATATGTTGAGGGGGGAGGGGGGGGGGCGGGGGAGGGGAGCAATATGAATTTTAGAAAGGCTTAAGTGGGGCATGGCACAAAAAAGGTTGGGAAACACTGAGCTAGTCCATATTCAACAGTGACAGATCTGACTGTTGAAGTGATTTTGTTGTTATCTTAGATGCTAATTCATTGTATGGGTTATTGAACATAATAGTTTGCCCATCTGTTCCGAATCTGTTAAATTCTTAAGGTTCTTATAAAAATGACCAGCCCTATGCTGGGATTCGAAACATATAACTTCAGACACTGTATCCACTCAACCACACCTCCCTCTCTTCATTCCAAGATGTTGGCCTTCGTGGCAAAGTGGTCAACTCATCTGCCTTGTATTCTGAACATCACTGGTTTATTTTCGGAAAGTCTTTTCACGAATGCAATTTTTTTTTGGAGGTCATTGCTAGAACTAGAGTTTGTGTTTCATACGATACTCTCGGCAGGTGGCTCGCCATTCTGTAGAAAGACTGAGCCAAATGGGGTAAAACTCAGTGCAATGACATTGATCCTCTCGTCTTTAACTTTATTTCTAGATGTACTTATGTTAGTTAGTTAGTTAGTTAGTAGACAGATCATCCTCATTGCACATCACACCATTCAGTCCATAAGTGCTCGGATCCCCTTCTCAGCAAATACCGCAGTGTATAGCGGCTAACGACACTGTTCTGTGCTGGTTTATCAATCTTCTTTGGCTTCCTGCGTAGTGTTCTTGTTTGGCCACACCTCTTTTAATTTGCTGTTCTCGCAGTCTGACCATGGTTGTAGATTCGCAGTCATCACTTGGTTCTCGCAAAAGTCTTACTTCTCGTAGTGCATTCAGAATGACAGCCTGGTCCATGGCGCGTCTGCCCTCCTCGTTAGCCATACCTGCGAGCTTGTCAGCCCGCTCATTTCCTTGTACTCCCGTATGCCCTGGCACAAAGATGAAACTAATCTTTGCCAGCCAAGACCACTCCAGAGACAGCAACCACTCTCTTCGGATCCACCCCATCTCTATCCTCTTGAGCATGCTAACTGAGTCGCTAAGGACACATACTCTAGTGAATGTCTTTGTCTTGAGCCATGTTATTGTTTTACTTACTGCCATGACTTCCATAGTCAGGCTACTTGTGGTCTCAATAAAAGCACCAGAGTCCTCCTTCAAAATTATCTCTCCGGCCTGAGCTGTAAAGGCCCATGAGCTTCTCACATGGTGGACGACCGACCCATCTGTGTAAATGACAGCATCACCGTCTAACGAATTCTTGAAAATCAACGCTTGTACTTCCGCCTCCACAGCAGCTGGATTTTCTTGTCTGCATTTTCTGTCTAGTTGGATGCAAACTGAAAAGGACGTACAGAAATCTGTTGGCACTTGTACCCACTCCTCACCAGGTCTTCCGCTTGACCCATCCACGACCTTCCTCTTTTTAACCTGCTGCCCTTCACCTGCCTGATTTCATTATGCAGTGGATGTTGTGTGTTTGCGTTGACTCTGAGGTAGGCACGTGCTCTGCAAACTTGTATTCTCTCTTCAATGGTTGGAAAATCAAGAAGGTAGGGCATTGCCCTGCATGCTGCATCTCTCGTACATCCAAGAATAATGCGCATAGCTTCGTTTTGTATCCTTTCCATCCTTTCTATCTGCTTACGGCTGAGAGTCAGGATCGCCATCGCATTCTCAAAAACAGACATGACCAGCCCCTTGTATAGGAGGCATAGATGGCGCTGCTCACAGTTTGCTGCCGCCATCACTCGCATCGCAGCCAAACCCCGCTTGGCCTTTGTTATCACCTGGTCTATGTGCTCATTATAAGCAAGGCTTCGATCAAAACATATCCCCAGGTAATTCATTGCCTGCGTTCTTTCCAGTCTCAGATGTACTTATGTGGTCTGTTTGAAAGTAGTGCACTTGCGATTTCTCACTGTGGTCATTGTCCCATGTGGGAATTTGCTGCGGAATCTTCTGGAACTGAAAGAGTTCTCAAGAGGTTTGATATAGTTCATTTGTTACCTGTTTGTCCATACCCTCCTTTCAAGGGTGGTACACACTACATCTAATAAACCTAACTATAGTTATATGCACATGGATAGGGAGAAGAAGTGACTAGCAGGTACAGTGTCCACTTCTAACTTGAAAAGCATCAGGTTTGAATTCTGCTGTTGATCCTTGGGAAGTCTGAATTCAGTTGCGGAACCTTGGAAGTATTATTCTCTCCAAGTAGTGGATCAATTCACTAACCTACTTGAATAAGAGCAAGACAATAGGAGACCTTGTGGTGTACATGCTGCACATTAAAGATACCTCCATCCTTAAACAGGGTAGGCTTGGACTGTTCACTATCCTGGCAAATTTCACAAATTAAACAAGCTACCAACATTAGATGATATTAATAACATGTAAATCTTTTGTGTTATAGGCAAGGGAAAACAACCAAATTATCTTCTCAAGAATAAGTGTAAGGGCCAGTCACAAAGTCAGATTTATGCTGAAGTTACAAGTATTAAAGGGGTGACATGTAGAAAAGCTCAAGCTAAAGCAACATTTCATAAGGTGACGAATGTTTTAGGCAACATATCTTTGTCAATGAAAGTGAGAAAAAGAGTTATATAGAGATAATTATGACATATGGGAGTGAGTTATGGACAGATTGATTTATTTGGTTGTTTCGGGATTTGAGATTTGAATATTGAGCACAACCCACTACTGGCAACGCTGATCGCATTCTGGTATGAATACCAGAATTATATGAAATATTCTGGTATGGTCATACCAGAATGCGATCAGCGTTGCCAGTTGTGGGTTGTGCTCAATATTTAAATTAACAGATTAGCAAGAAATCAATTTGATGCAACAGAGATATGGTTCTATAAACGACTGCAGACAACACTTTGGACAGATAAAAATAGTAATGTAAACATCTTGACAGGAAAAAAACTTACAAACAGAACTGGTTACATACATCATAAGTAAACATGGCTCTCCTTCCAAATGAAAAGTTAGCTATCTTAATGCCAAGGAGCAAAATCAGTGCAAAACTTGCAGACCTAACAGTATCACTCCATGAACTATGTTAGAAATCCAAAAGGTTGTAATGGGCTGACAAATTGGCAAATGAAGATGGAAGACTACCTCAGCCTGACACAGACATAACCTATGATAAGGTTAAGAGGTTTATATAAAGCATTTATGGAACCAAGTGGGAATGAGAGCATCCAGGCCACAAGAAAGATGATGCATTAATTTAGCTGAGGTCAACAAGTAGCAATCTTCAGACTTTGTACATGACATAGCAAGGTAACAGCCCAGAACAATTTTCGGTTCACTTTTTATGGACTGCTTTCTCTATAAGCATATATAAGACGTTTCACATGACGCAAGATTACAAACCACCACAGATGGCTTTCTGTATGGGAAATTTAATTTGACACCAGTACAGGTCACCTCCAGAGGTTATCAATCCAGCCAGACTGGAGGGCAGACTCAGTGGAGTGTGTAATTAAACCCCACCAGACATGAAGCAAGCAAACCAGGTTACCAACAGAGTTGTAAACTGGCAGCTGACCATGAGATCCTAATTGTTCCTTTGACATGACACCTGATAAGCAGAGCTAGGAAATCGCCCAACCGCGATGGGTGACCTCCTTCTGAAACAGACTAGAGGTGCAAGGTGTGAAATCACTGATAAGACTCAGGGGGCTAAAAATTGTCAGACTCACAGGTGTGAGGGCTAGTGTGCATGCAGAAAGATTTATGACTGACATGCTGGGAGATAATGTGTCTGCCCGGTAGGAATGTGTGAAACAGATCTGATAAGGCAATTAGAGCAGGGCTGGAGGAATGTTAATGGCATTTGGGATACTAGTTAAATAGGCTAGGCTTGTAAGTTTCAAGTCAGAAAATGTTTAACTTCAGAACAGGTAGGCAACCGGCTCAATGTTTGTAGGCATATGTATGATTCTGATGTTGCTAGACTTCACTAGGAAAGATATTTCTTAGCAACTATCTAAGTCTTTTAGGTGACTGACTTTCTGTCGGCAAGTGGTAGGCTAGTTCAGTGAGCCCATCAGTTTCTCTTCTTGCTGATCTGTGAACTATTCATTCTTCAGTTCTGTGTACAATATCATATTGCTAAAAGGGTTATCCTTTACAAGTAGATACTTTTTGGTGAGACAGACTTTTGACTTTCATTTATCATGTTAGATGCCTGTTACTCTATGGACACTATTAGTTTCTCAGATGTTGTAGATAATCATGTTACTACAACTTGTTTGCATTTCATACTATGTATGTAGGAATACTTTCACATGCCTAATGTTTAAGTATATGTGGGATGTATGTATTTGTAACTTCATATGAATATACGATGCTAGGACTATGCTTCGTAATATTCTTTTTATGTGTATACGTCTCATTTTGTATGCATACAAACTAACTTTGCATAATGCTATTATGTTAAAGTATCATAATATGTATCGTTTAATTAATATATTTTATGGGTATTTCATGTTTGGTATATTGATTTGTCACATGCAAACCTACCAATATGAAGTGTTGTGCTATTGTGTGCACATTGGCCATCAATTGCAGTGGAAGCAGAGGTGTAATGGTACAGACATTACCCACAATTGGTATAGGGTATATGGTGCTAAACCTTTTCAGTGTATTGTGGGCGTGCGTTCACGGTAATTCACGAAAACCTGGCACAGGTACTGGTCACGGCTTGTAAGCCCGGATGATCAGGTACTATTATGATACCATTACCGACCCTGTGAGCTGCTAAACCAACTGTGGACGGAGCGGCTGTACGACTCAGAATGTCGGTATTAGCGACATGGACATAGGACGGCAGAAATGTAATAATTACAGGCGTGTGAGACAATTGAAAAGCCCGTCCCAGACTAAGACCGTAGGACAGAGATATGGAGGGAGAAGGAGGATGGTGAACGCAGTAGAGCTGGAAGATAAACTTGGCCAGACTGGTCATTGTATATGTGTGTGCTAGGATATGTTTTACTTAGGAATGCACTGATGCAGAACTAGATATAACACATTCTTGACTTTCTTTCAAGCTCTCACAAAGAGCGCCTATGTTTAGATCTCAAGAACTGGAGACGACTAGGTAGTGCCAGGACTGACAGGCGTCAGAATACCAGCAAGCTGTTTTGTTTCTACTGGAGAGAGGGGATCTGGACCACAGATCCAGATAGTTCAAGTAACATTGAAGTTATGTAATGTTTGTCATCACTATCAATATGTTATATGATTTCATCATCATCATCATCTTGAAAAACATAAGATGTCTAATATGATTAGTAATTAAAGTGAGTGTAGTTTGTTGTAACTCATAGTTCTGTCGTTATATTTTTAATTCCAATTGTGCATACGTGTTGTGTGTGTACATTGGTGGGGGTTCACTTAGACACCAAGGAAGGGAGCAGTCAGGGAGAAAAACCTGTACTGGGATAGTTGTCAATTACTCTTAAACTTAGACTTAAAAATCTATCTTAGCTAACCTTCTCTTTCCTATTCCTTGGCGAATATTCAGCACAGTTCATTTCATTTTGTAACGAGCCACTTGGAGCTGTACGTTGGATATTCAGGGCTTAATCTATAGTTCAGCCATATAGATTTTGTCTCTCGTCAGTTTCTGACTATTTGGGGTTGCTCGCCAGTGAATAATACTTTCATCTAGGCAGTGGGCACCCCGACTTCTGACAGGGACACAAGACTAAAATGCCACTTTTTCAATGAACTAAAGTTAGGAGATAATGATTAATGAAGATGTGTAATTGCTCAATTGATGGCTAAACATTCACAGCATGTGCCCAACAAATGCAGAACAGAAAAATTACTTTGACCTCAGCTCACTCCATTTGAGGATAAACTTTACGGAGATGTCAACAAGCTCTAGTTGACTGCTGCTTTCTTTAAATATATTTAGCAAGACATCTGGAGGTGTACAAAGAAGAAGAAGTCAACAATCCAAATTCTGTGCTTGTGTCATGAGAAGGATAGAAATAGAAAACATCATTACAATAATAAAGTTTGAGGGAAAGAGAGGTAGAGGCAAACCTAAAGGAAAGCTACTGGGCAACTTGACATCATGGCATGAAGAAACATCTGTGTCAGAAATAATAGGAAAAATATTCAACAGGAAGCTATGGACAAACATGATGATCAATGCCATATGGCATAGACAACAAGAAAAAGAAGACATGTTCAAGAATGTCATACCAGTCTTGAGGTGATGTTATCTGAAACGGCACTACATGATATGTACATTAACAAAGTGTACTTTTGATTGAGATGATGTTATCTGAAATGGCACTACATGATGTGTACATTAACAAAGTGTACCTTTGATTGAGGTGATGTTATCTGAAATGGCACTACATGATATGTACATTAACAAAGTGTACCTTTGATTGAGGTGATGTTATCTGAAATGGCACAACATGATGTGTACATTAACAAAGTGTACCTTTGATTGAGGTGATGTTATCTGTAATGGCACTACATGATGTGTACATTAACAAAGTGTACCTTTGACTGAGGTGATGTTATCTGAAATGGCACTACATGATATGTACATTAACAAAGTGTACCTTTGATTGAGGTGATGTTATCTGAAATGGCACTTGTCCAAGATACCAGTTGTCCCCTTGATCACCGTTTCTAACCCATAAATAACTGATGTAGTTAGGATAGGTTAGTTTGATCGATAAGGATCCAGCGCCTGTTCCATACATATTGTACCAGAATCTCAAACAGTAATCTCCATTTCCAGCTGTAATGACAGGAGAAACTAATTCTGCATGCTGTCCTGGTTTGGTGGAACCTGAGTACTCAATGTAGAGATAATGACCTGTAGAGTAACATAAAGAAGATTGTCAAAGTTGTTTTAGAATAATATCAATGAAACATGTGCACATTTGTTCAAATAAGTATTTGGAGTGTTATAAGTTCTAAAACTTGAAAATGCTAACAATATACTTTAAACATGAAGTAGGAAGGCATTGCCAAAAATGCTTTCAGCAGAATGAAATCAGTATTAACATCTAGAGAGATTAACAACGCATTAAAAATGAGAAGGCGTGAACTGTGCCTGGCCCTGCAGCCAGCAGGGTTAGCCGAAGATCTGCAGACTACACAAGTCAACCCCACCTCCACGCAATGTAGGCTGGGAAACCATGACTGCAAGGTCATGGGCTAATGGGCCTATGGCTCACCATAGGGGATGGACTCCCTATGGTCAGATTTCTGTCCTAAACCTGCGACTGGCCTAGCAAGCCAGCAGGGGATCTTCATACTGCTCGTAGAAAAACTAAAAATTATAAACGGACTGACCCAAATGGATATAAACCCAGCAATGTTAATGAACTACGAGACAGATCAGCGATTCAAAAAATAGGCACAATGAATGTCTGCAGTTTTAATAGTAAAGAAGAAGAACTTATAGAAACAATAGAAGAGAGGAAAATTGGACTGATGGGAATAGCAGACACCAGAATAAAGGGTGAAGGATGCAAGGAGATCCACCAGTTACACGTTTGTCTACTCTGGAGTGGAACAGCAAGAAAGGGCAAGACACGGTGTGGGAATAGTCATTGAACCACGGATAGCAAGAGGAATACTAGAAATAAAATATATATCAGAAAGAATCATAACAGTGAGAATGAATAAAAGAATAAACAATTACAACTGTCAAAACTGTCATTTACTGCCAATATAGTACCTTGCGGTGTATGGCAGAGGGGTCTTTGAGCCTGAGGAATAAAGGCCGCCTGGCTAGTGCAGTCGCCGCGAACTGTGCAGGTTAGGATTTTCTTTTTGCCCCCGACAATTACAACATATGTACAAATATATGCACCATGTAATACAAACAATAAAGAGCAAGAATGCGAGGAATTCTATGAAAACATCCAAGACGTGCTAAATAAAATAGATAAGCAGGATAACATCATAGTCATGGGAGACTTCAATGCAAGACTAGGACATAACAGAGCGAGCATAGAAAAACATCTTGGAGCATTTGGAGACCAACATAATGAAAGAAATGATAACAGAAGTAGACTGATAAAGCTATGCAGCCAACACGACCTCTATATAACAAACACATTCTATAAACACAAAGACTCACAAATATACACCTGGTATAAATGGAGTGATCTAGATACTAAAAGCCAAATTGATTTGATTTTAACAAGAAATAACAGAAAGAGAAATATATTACATGCAAAGGCAGTGCTAAGCTTAAGTATAAAAACAGACCACAAAGCTGTCGATGCCACAATAAGAACCATCAGTAGAAGAAAGCAAAGACCAGGAAAATACATGCCATGCGAATCAGTAAACTTAAAAAACCTCAAAGATGAGGCAGTGAGGGAAAATTATGAAAAAGAACTGAGATCTTTGTAAAACTACCTATAGAAAGAAAAACAGTGGAAGAAGAGTGGAAGATGTTCAAATCAAGCATTTTAAATACTGCAAAGATAACATGTGGAACCACGAAAAAACACAAAACACGGATAAAGAAAATAACAAGTTGGTGGAACGCAGAGGTAAAGAAAGCTGTAAAAGACAAAAAGGAAAAATATAAAAAGTGGTCGAAGAGCAAACAGGAACGTCATTACATAGAATATAAAATAGCGAGAAGACATGTGAATAGTATAGTAAAGAGAGAAAAACAAAAAGACTGGGAGGAGTATGGAGAAACCCTAAATAAAAACTACAAGGAGGCAACTAGAAACTTCTACAACAAGATAAGCATAATGACAACCAGACAACCCTTTGACCCAACTGAAATAATTAACAGCGAAAATGGAGAACCAATCATCATCATCATCATCTTCCACTTCTGCCGTCAAGCGTCGTGGGGAGGAATAATTTGCGTTCCAGCGCCCGGTGGGCGGCACTGGATAGTGTCATTCCGTGTGGTTGTACAATGTCTCTGATGTCGTCAATCCATTTTCTTCTTGGACATCCTCGTGGTCTCGTCGCAGATGATCTTTGATGTAAGGCCAGTGATGGTAGCTGCTGCTGTTGCATTCTAACGACATGGCCAAACCACTTGATCTTCTGTCTTTCAATAAATGTGGCACAAGGTGTTGATCCCACAGTCTGTCTGATAGTAGCATTTCTTACTCGGTCTCGGATTGTTAAGTTGGCAGCTCTCCTCAAGCATCTCATTTCACAGGTGTTGATTTTGCGAAGGTGTAATTTAGATAAAGTCCAGATTTGAGATTGGTAGCATAGGGTTGGTGTGAATATGCTGTTTATTATCTGTCGTTTTGCGAACATGGGTATGTTTGGATGTTTCAGTAAGGGTGATAGTTGATATGTAAGTGCACTAGCTTTTTGACATCTGATTTCAATTTCTCTGTCCAATCTGCCATCTTCTGTGATCATACTTCCAAGGTATTTGAATTCTTTAACTTGTTTCAGAGTTGTGTTATTTATCTGTATACTTAGTGGGCCTGGCGATATGCTAACTTGCATTACTTCGGTTTTGGCTGTGTTTATGCTCATATTGTATCTGCTGCAGGTTGAACTCAGATTAGTAATATGATTTTGTAGTCTGCCCTCATCGCTGTACAACAGGCACTGATCGTCTGCAAATAGAAGTTCATTTATTCCCTGTGGGTCAGTTGTTTCATCTGGAGTAAAGAGTTCTAAATTTTCTGAATCTGTTCTGTCGAGACGTGCTTCTTTGGAAATTCTGTCCATGTAGATATTGAATAGCAGGAGAGAGAGCACACAACCCTGCCTCACTCCTGTATTGACTGTGAACATATCTGATATACTTTCTTGTGTTCTTACTGCACTTTGGCTTGAGTGGTACATGGCTATGATGTTTTCTAGCAGTTGCCTTTGTATTCCATAGTCTTCAAGGGATAACCAATAAGTGAACAAAAACAAATCCTAATAAGATGGAAACAGTACTTCGAACAACTTCTCAACATCCCATCAGATGTCACAGGCATTCAAGAAACTGGCACAGATGCCACGAACGAACGAACAGACTTTATTTTCAAAAGGTAACAAATTGGACACGCAGGCCCGTCTTACATTTGGCCCTTCCAATTACTCATCTTTCGTTCATCAATAGTGCATAGAAAAAAACACTGTCAAATGAATTTTGTAAACATAAACAATGCATATTACCATGTTATGAGACACAACCACCATCCACCCACACATCCCCCATTCACCCACACATCCCCCACCCAACCACACATACATACCCCCACCCATCCACCACATCCTCACACCTACACATCTCCCCACCCACACACACCTCCTACCCACTACACATCCCATCCACCCACACCCCAAGCACACATACATTCCCCAACCCACAAACATCCACCCACCTACACACATCTTCCCACCCACTCACATATCCTCCACCCATCCCACCCGTGCCACCGAAGAACTAGAACCAGAAATACTGAAAGAAGAAATTACAGAAGCCGTCAGATTAGCTCCATTGAAGAAATCACCGGGACAAGACGAAATACTAAATGAACTGATTAAAGCAGCAAAAGAAGTAGGAACAGCATGGCTACATAGACTATTCAACCATGTTTGGATAGAACAACAGCCACTATTTACTGAGGAGACACCATAATTATCCCAATTTGGAAAAACATAGGCAGCAAAAGAGATTGCATGCAATACAGAGGCATTTCCCTTTTGAGTCATACTGGGAAAATATTTTGCAAAATTCTTGAGAAAAGATTACGAACTACTATAGAACTCCAGCTAAGTGAAACACAACTCAGATTTAAGAAAAACGATGCACAGATGCCATTTTTGCTCTTAGACAACTTATAGAAAAATCAATCGAATTCAATGAAACACTCTACTTAGCCTTTGTCGACCAAGAAAAGGCATTTGACTGAGTAGATAGAAACAAGCTGTGGGAAATCCTTAAACAATATGGAGTAAGTACACATCTAACAAACCTATGTAGAAGCTTTTACAACAACAGTGAATGCATAGCGAGAGCAACTGCAGGACACTCAGAACCCTTCACCATAAGATCCGGAGTACGACAAGGTTGTGTCCTGTCCCCTCTCTTGTTCATAACATATATAGACAACATATGTAAAGAAACCAGCCAAACAGAAACCACAAGAACACCGCATGACGAGAACACAGAAGAAGAACCATCTGCAAATTTAACCATTAGAGAACTCCTGTTTGTGGATGACCAAGCACAAAAAGCAAAATCAGAAGCTGAATTATAAGACCACATGAATAGCCTAAACGAAATGTGTAGAAACTATAACATGAAAATGAGCACAAGCAAAACAGAGGTAATGTCTATAACTAAAGAAGAACAAACAACAACAATTCACCTAAACGAACATCCCTTGAAACAAGTAAAGAGTTTCAAGTACCTAGGAAGTATAATATCATCAAATGGCAGATCAGAAGACGAGATCGAAAATAGGTGCAATAAGGCAAATCAACTTATAGGACAAATGGCACCAATACTAAAGAACAAACATGTATCAATAACTACTAAGAAAGCACTTTACAACACAATATTCCTACCAACTCCAATGCCAAACCTGGACAATGACAGAAAAAGAGAAAATAAAAATTACAACAACAGAAATGAGATTCCTGAGAAGAATACTCAATGTTTCAAGAAGAGACAAGATCAGAAATGAAGAAATCAGGACTAAAGTGGGGGTTATAGCTGCGCTAGATTTCATTAGAAGGCAGCAAGTCAAATGGTTTGGCCATGCAAGTAGGTTACCAACTAACAGTATACCACAACAAGCAATGATGTACAGACCAGATAGAAGCAGAGGAAGAGGCCGACAACGTAAATGATGGACGCAGGGAATAACAGTCCATGGGAATATCAATACATGAAGCCCATAAGCGAGCACTCTCCCGCTGCTTATACTTCACCTTGACACTGCAAGGTATAAAAGGAACATGATGAGATGAGATAAGAGGAACATGATGAGATGAGATGAGATGAGATGAGATAAAATTGAGAATTGTGAAATGTTATGTATATACAACATTACTATATGGTGTGGAAGCCTGGACATAAGCAAGCGACTAGAAAGTCGAATAGAGGCCCTGGAGATGTGGATATACAGAAGAATATGTTGTATTTCATGGAAACAAAAACAATCAAATACAGAGGTTCTAGAAAAACTTGGAATAAAAAAAGAGTTAATGAAACAAATAAAAAAGAGGCAAGTGAAATATTTTGGTCACGTTAAAAGACATAACAATGTTATAAAAACCATACTGGAGGGCAAGGTTGAGGGCAAGTGAGCAAGAGGCAGACAACGATGCAAGTGGGAAGATAACATCAAGAGATGGACAAACATCAATCTGACAGAATGTACTGTCAAGGCGAGAGACAGTGTTGGAGATCCATTGCAGCCAACCTTCATTGTGGAGACAGCACCTGATTGATTGATTGATTGATTGACTGATTGATTGATTGAGGAAGGCAGCAGCAGTAGCATAGTGGCTAGATGCCTGCCTGCCAGCCAAATAGTCATGGGTGTGAATCCGCACTGATAAGGATATTTAAATTCGACCTGGGAGCCCAGGTCAACCCAGCCTGGTACCAGAAAATGTCTTGGGAAGTACAAGCAGCCAGCATGATACTGACATCACCAGTCAACTGATCTATACACTTATGGGTCTAGCACTACATACCAATGTGCCTTAAAATTAGTACAAGAGTCTTTTACTTGCTAAGAAGGAAACATAAGTTGAACTCAGGCTTGCAAAAGGTAGACAATGATACATTGAGAGGAAAACAGTATGAGTTGGATGAATAGTAATCCGTTGGAGTATGTGAGACAGAAAGTGTCAGAGGTTGATTGTCGTCAACTTTCAATGTGGAGACACTGATCGACTGATTGATTGATTGACAGATGGGTGGATGGATAGATGAATGGATGGATGGATGGATGGATGGATGGGTGGGTGGATGGATGGATGGATTGGATGGATGGATGGATGGATGGATGGATGGATGGAGGTGTCTTTTGAGAGTTCATGAAGTTCATGCAATATTCCAACTATCAAAAGTTTGCTAATCAGTTACATTTAAATAAAATCTTGATGGTTTTTCTTAAAGACCTTGTGTAGTTGTTATAATATTCAACAGTGCATCCACCAAATAAGTGGACAACACAACAGTGTATTTAACAGAGTAAGTTGACAACTCTTCAAAGGGAAGCAGAGCAGAGCATTCACTTGCCCTGACAGCTGGATAAGGCTCTCAACAGAAAATGTTACAAAAAGTCTATGTGGACAGCAAGGAGAAACCACCACAGTATCTTTCCCATAATAAATCAATGAGCATATCACAAATCTGTAATGGAGGATTGACGTATTCAGATTTGTTATAGCGGACTTTGGACTGAATAACCTGGCATCACAGAACATCAGACATAACTTGTGACAAAAACTTACCATATGATGTTTCAGTCGTATGATCATAACCAGGGCCATTTTGCTCAGAAGATGATGGTCCACTATGCCTGGTCCAATTCAGAGTGTCCGCTATCTGATCCTGGTATTTGCAGAGAGACTCAAAGTCACAGCTTAAATCTGCCAACAGTGACTGTGACGTGTCTTCAAAAGAAAGAGCATTGTCAGTGCCTTTGTGGCTGGTAAACTATATGTAATCATACTAGCTGCGACAGAGCAATAAATACAGCTACACAATTTTTTTTTAAATGTATACGATCATCCATTAACATCACGTCACATGGTATTTGTGGTTTGCTATCCCACACTAAGCAGACTGCCTTGCATTTTTTTCATGTTGTTGTTGTTTGTCCATCAAGAATGATGATGACCATTCATTTCATCCAGTGGGGTTGAAGGTGTGGAGCCGTGGGTTCTAAGATGGCTGATAAGGCCTATTTTGGCTCGAAATGTTCTTTGACAATGTGGACAAAGAATGCTTGACGTCTCTGGAGGATTTCCTGCAGTGGTTTTTCTGTCCTGCCTTTTCTTCACAGCTCTTGCAGTCCTGGTTGCCTCACATATAACTGCACCTTTGCGCAATGATGCACGCCACGAATTTCGGTCTCTGGCTGCAGCCTCCCAGGTGTCATGATGAATTCCAAAAGCATTCAGTGAAATTTTCAGAGTGTCTTTAAAACGTTTCCTCTGGCCACCTTGGGAGCGTTTACCACAACGCAGTTCGCTGTAAAAAATTCGTTTAGGGAGCCTGTGATCTGGCATGCGAGTCAAGTGACCAGCCCAGCGAATCTGATTCTTCATCAGTAGAGTGTGGATACTGGGTATGGATGCTCTTTCTAGGACTTCAGTGTCTGGAATCTTGTCTTGCCATTTAATCTTCAGTAGCTTCCTTAGGCAGACTGTGTGGAAGTGGTTTAATTTCCTAGCGTGTCGCTGATAAACAGTCCAGGTTTCACAAGCATATAGCAGTGTGGATAATACAACTGCTTTGTAGACTTTTAGCTTTGTTTGCAGGCTTATTCCAGTTCTGTCCCATACATTCTTGTACAGTCTGCCAAAGGCTGCACTGGCCTTGGAGATTCTTGCATTCACTTCGTCATCGATTGTGGCAGCTTGTGACACGGTGCTGCCAAGATAGGTAAATTTGTCCACAACACTTAGTCTATGATCATTCACTTTGATATTCGGCACAGTGTGATTATTCCCTGGAGCTGGCTGGTACATAACTACAGTCTTCTCCAAGTTGATATTGAGCCCAAAGTTGGCACAGGCATGTGAGAAAGCTGAAACATTATGTTGCATGTCCGCCTCTGAGTTGGCGTATAGAGCGCAATCATCAGCAAACAGGAGCTCTCTGAGGGTGCCACTGTTAATTTTGGTTTTAGCTTTCAGCCTTCTGAGATTGAATAACTTTCCATCCATACGGTAGTTGATGTCTATTCCAATGTCGTCGTTCTCGAAGGCATTCATCAACATGGCTGAAAACATGAGGCTGAACAGTGTTGGTGCCAGGACACATCCTTGCTTCACTCCATTGGTGACAGGAAAGGGTTCAGACAGCTCACCATTTTCCTGTACTCTTGCCTGCATGCCGTCATGAAATAGCCGCACTATTTGGACAAACTTTCGTGGACAGCCATATTTTGCCATAATCTTCCACAGTCCTTCTCTGCTGACTGTATCAAAAGCCTTGGTAAGTCAATGAAAGTGGAGAACATTTCGCAGTTCTGTTCCTGACATTTCTCTTGCAGCTGCCTTGCAGCGAAAATCATGTCAACAGTTCCACGTTCTTTTCTGAAGCCACATTGACTCTCAGGAAGAAGACCTTGATCGAGATGGGCTGTGAGGCGATTGAGAAGAATTCTGGCGAGTATCTTCCCTGCAATTGAAAGCAAGGAGATGCCTCGGTGGTTGTCACAGGATTGGCGGTTTCCTTTACGTTTGTAAAGGTGGACTATTGACGCGTCCTTAAAATCTTGTGGCATGGTCTCGTTCATCCATATGTTTGTGAAGACTCGGTGAAGCTGCTCTGTTAGGACCGGCCCACCTGCCTTGTATATCTCTGCTGGGATGGAGTCAGGACCAGGTGCCTTGCCGCTGGAGAGTTGCTGGATGGCTTTGTTTATTTCCACTATGGTTGGCAGGTCATCAAGAGTCTCATTGGTGGGAACTTGAGGAAGGCAATTGATGGTTTCATCATCGAAGAAGGAAGTTGCATTTAAGATTTTGCTGAAATGCTCTGCCCAGCGTTGGAGGATTTCTTTCTTATCGGTGACCAATGTTCCCCCGTCTGCACTGAGGAGGGGAACTATGCCTGGTGATGAAGGACCATAGACCGCTTTCAGAGAGTCGTAGAAGTTTTTCATATCGTGTCTGTCAGCAAAGCCCTGAATTTCATCAGCTTTGCTGCTCAGCCAGGAGTCCCGCATGTGCCGAAGTTTCTGCTGCACTACTCTCTGAATGTTCTTGAAAGCATCTTTTTTTGATGTTGACTTTGGGTCATTCAAATGTGCCTTGAGGAGAAGATGTTTCTCGGCCAGCAATTGGTTGATGTCTTCGGAATTTTCATCAAACCAGTCTTTATGCTTTCGGGGGGCTGGACCCAGGATTTCCATAGCAGTGTTGTAAATCGTGTCCTTTAGGGCTCTCCATTCTGTTTCTGTATCCTGTTTTGCTTCAGCATTGGGCTTGAGGCGGTCTTCCAGCATATTTTCAAACGACTGCTGCATTTTCTTGCTGTTTAGGCGGGTGACATTTAGCTTTGTTTGCATTTTTGCCCCTTGAGGACGCCGTGGTGGCCTGATGTGGATGTTCATTTTCGAGACAATGAGACGATGGTCTGTCCAACATTCGGCACCACACATGGATTTTGTCACTCGAACGTCTTGTCTGTCACTCCTCCTGACGATTACATAGTCAATGAGGTGCCAGTGTTTCGAGCGAGGGTGCATCCACGATGTCCTATTTCTCATGGGGAGACGGAAAATTGTGTTCGTAATCAGGAGATCATGTTCGGCACATGTCTGAAGGAGGCGGAGTCCATTGGTGTTACAATTTCCGACTCCATGCTTTCCAATAATGCCACTCCAAGAGGTGGTGTCCGTGCCTACTCTGGCATTGAAATCGCCAAGGAGTATAAGTTTGTCTCCTTTGGGAACAGATGTTAATACATTGTGCAGGTCCTCATAGAACTTATTCTTGACATCATCTTCGTTGGTCATAGTTGGTGCGTAGACACTCACAATGGTTGCGTGCTTCCTTCCATTCAGCAGAGGCAACTTCATGGTCATGAGCCTGTCGTTTACAGCCTTTGGAAATCCAGCTAATTTGCCGACCAGGGCCGACTTAATGGCAAATCCCACACCGGATTGGCGTCTTTCCTCGCTTTTCCTTCCACTCCAGAAAAATGTGTAGCCGGCACCAATTTCACAGATTTGGCCTTCTTCTGCAAGTCGTGTCTCGCTCAAGGCTGCAATGTCGATGTTGTACCTGCCCAGCTCTCTCCCAATCAGTGCTGTTCGTCTCTCTATTTTTTTCATACAATTGTATGAGTGCCAGTCATTCAGAAAGCAATGGCAAACTACTGAATGTAAACTTGCAAAGAAATCACACACAGCCAACAAATGCTGGGATTGACTGCAACATCTTATAAACGATTTGCAACTAACTTTTCTCACACTTTATCAGCTTGGCTGAGAAATCCCACACTATGTTGGCGGGGCTGAGAGGTCTCACACTATGTCAGCTTGGCTGAGAGGTCTCAAACTATGACAGCTTGGCTGAGAGGTCTCAAACTATGACAGCTTGGCTGAGAGGTCTCACACTATGTTGGCGGGGCTGAGAGGTCTCACATTGTGTCAGCTTGGCTGAGAGGTCTCACACTATGTTGGCGGGGCTGAGAGGTCTCACACTATGTCAGCTTGGCTGAGAGGTCTCAAACTATGACAGCGTGGCTGGGAGGTCTCACACTATGTCAGCTTGGCTGAGAGGTCTCACATTGTGTCAGCTTGGCTGAGAGGTCTCACACTATGTTGGCGGGGCTGAGAGGTCTCACATTGTGTCAGCTTGGCTGAGAGGTCTCACACTATGTTGGCGGGGCTGAGAGGTCTCACATTGTGTCAGCGTGGCTGAGAGGTCTCACACTATGTCAGCTTGGCTGAGAGGTCTCAAACTATGACAGCGTGGCTGAGAGGTCTCACACTATGTTGGCGGGGCTGAGAGGTCTCACATTGTGTCAGCGTAGCTGAGAGGTCTCACACTATGTCAGCTTGGCTGAGAGGTCTCAAACTATGACAGCGTGGCTGGGAGGTCTCACACTATGTCAGCATGGCTGAGAGGTCTCACATTGTGTCAGCTTGGCTGAGAGATCTCACACTATGTCAGCATGGCTGGGAGGTCTCACACTATGTTGGCGGGGCTGAGAGGTCTCACATTGTGTCAGCTTGGCTGAGAGGTCTCACACTATGTTGGCGGGGCTGAGAGGTCTCACACTATGTCAGCTTGGCTGAGAGGTCTCACATTGTGTCAGCATGGCTGAGAGGTCTCACACTATGTCAGCTTGGCTGAGAGGTCTCAAACTATGACAGCGTGGCTGAGAGATCTCAAACTATGACAGCGTGGCTGGGAGGTCTCACACTATGTCAGCATGGCTGAGAGGTCTCACATTGTGTCAGCATGGCTGAGAGGTCTCACACTATGTCAGCTTGGCTGAGAGGTCTCAAACTATGACAGCGTGGCTGAGAGGTCTCAAACTATGACAGCATGGCTGGGAGGTCTCACACTATGTCAGCTTGGCTGAGAGGTCTCAAACTATGACAGCGTGGCTGAGAGGTCTCAAACTATGTCAGCATGGCTGGGAGATCTCACACTATGTCAGCATGGCTGAGAGGTCTCACATTGTGTCAGCTTGGCTGAGAGGTCTCACACTATGTTGGCGGGGCTGAGAGGTCTCACACTATGTTGGCTGGGCTGAGAGGTCTCACACTATGTTGGCGGGGCTGAGAGGTCTCACACTATGTTGGCGGGGCTGAGAGGTCTCACACTATGTTGGCGTGGCTGAGAGGTCTCACACTATGTCAGCTTGGCTGAGAGGTCTCAAACTATGACAGCGTGGCTGGGAGGTCTCACACTATGTCAGCATGGCTGAGAGGTCTCACATTGTGTCTGCATGGCTGGGAGGTCTCACACTATGTTGGCGGGGCTGAGAGGTCTCACATTGTGTCAGCTTGGCTGAGAGGTCTCACACTATGTTGGCGGGGCTGAGAGGTCTCAAACTATGACAGCGTGGCCGAGAGGTCTCAAACTATGACAGCGTGGCTGGGAGGTCTCACACTATGTCAGCTTGGCTGAGAGGTCTCAAACTATGACAGCGTGGCTGAGAGGTCTCAAACTATGTCAGCATGGCTGGGAGATCTCACACTATGTCAGCATGGCTGAGAGGTCTCACATTGTGTCAGCTTGGCTGAGAGGTCTCACACTATGTTGGCGGGGCTGAGAGGTCTCACACTATGTTGGCGGGGCTGAGAGGTCTCACACTATGTTGGCGGGGCTGAGAGGTCTCACACTATGTTGGCGGGGCTGAGAGGTCTCACACTATGTCAGCTTGGCGCAGAGGTCTCAAACTATGACAGTGTGGCTGGGAGGTCTCACACTATGTCAGCATGGCTGAGAGGTCTCACATTGTGTCAGCTTGGCTGAGAGATCTCACACTATGTCAGCATGGCTGGGAGGTCTCACACTATGTTGGCGGGGCTGAGAGGTCTCACATTGTGTCAGCTTGGCTGAGAGGTCTCACACTATGTTGGCGGGGCTGAGAGGTCTCACACTATGTCAGCTTGGCTGAGAGGTCTCAAACTATGACATCATGGCTGGGAGGTCTCACACTATGTCAGCATGGCTGAGAGGTCTCACATTGTGTCAGCGTGGCTGGGAGGTCTCACACTATGTCAGCTTGGCTGAGAGGTCTCAAACTATGACAGCGTGGCTGAGAGGTCTCAAACTATGTCAGCATGGCTGGGAGATCTCACACTATGTCAGCATGGCTGAGAGGTCTCACATTGTGTCAGCTTGGCTGAGAGGTCTCACACTATGTTGGCGGGGCTGAGAGGTCTCACACTATGTTGGCGGGGCTGAGAGGTCTCACACTATGTTGGCGGGGCTGAGAGGTCTCACACTATGTTGGCGGGGCTGAGAGGTCTCACACTATGTTGGCGGGGCTGAGAGGTCTCACACTATGTCAGCTTGGCTGAGAGGTCTCAAACTATGACAGCGTGGCTGGGAGGCCTCACACTATGTCAGCATGGCTGAGAGGTCTCACATTGTGTCAGCTTGGCTGAGAGGTCTCACACTATGTTGGCGGGGCTGAGAGGTCTCACATTGTGTCAGCATGGCTGAGAGGTCTCACACTATGTCAGCTTGGCTGAGAGGTCTCAAACTATGACAGTGTGGCTGGGAGGTCTCACACTATGTTGGCGGGGCTGAGAGGTCTCACATTGTGTCAGCTTGGCTGAGAGGTCTCACACTATGTTGGCGGGGCTGAGAGGTCTCACATTGTGTCAGCGTGGCTGAGAGGTCTCACACTATGTCAGCATGGCTGAGAGGTCTCAAACTATGACAGCGTGGCTGGGAGGTCTCACACTATGTTGGCGGGGCTGAGAGGTCTCAAACTATGACAGCGTGGCTGGGAGGTCTCACACTATGTCAGCATGGCTGAGAGGTCTCACATTGTGTCAGCTTGGCTGAGAGGTCTCACACTATGTTGGCGGGGCTGAGAGGTCTCACATTGTGTCAGCATGGCTGAGAGGTCTCACACTATGTCAGCTTGGCTGAGAGGTCTCAAACTATGACAGCGTGGCTGGGAGGTCTCACACTATGTTGGCGGGGCTGAGAGGTCTCACATTGTGTCAGCTTGGCTGAGAGGTCTCACAGTATGTTGGCGGGGCTGAGAGGTCTCACATTGTGTCAGCGTGGCTGAGAGGTCTCACACTATGTCAGCATGGCTGAGAGGTCTCAAACTATGACAGCGTGGCTGGGAGGTCTCACACTATGTTGGCGGGGCTGAGAGGTCTCAAACTATGACAGCGTGGCTGGGAGGTCTCACACTATGTTGGTGGGGCTGAGAGGTCTCAAACTATGACAGCGTGGCTGGGAGGTCTCACACTATGTCAGCATGGCTGAGAGGTCTCACATTGTGTCAGCTTGGCTGAGAGATCTCACACTATGTCAGCATGGCTGGGAGGTCTCACACTATGTCAGCATGGCTGAGAGGTCTCACATTGTGTCAGCTTGGCTGAGAGGTCTCACACTATGTTGGCGGGGCTGAGAGGTCTCCCATTGTGTCAGCGTGGCTGAGAGGTCTCACACTATGTCAGCTTGGCTGAGAGATCTCACACTATGTCAGTGTGGCTGAGAGGTCTCACACTATGTCAGCTTGGCTGAGAGATCTCACATTGTGTCAGCTTGGCTGAGAGATCTCACATTGTGTCAGCTTGGCTGAGAGATCTCACATTGTGTCAGCTTGGCTGAGAGGTCTCACACTATGTCAGCATGGCTGAGAGGTCTCACACTATGTCAGCGTGGCTGAGAGGTTTCACGCAGAAACTCTCTTCTTATGGCGACGTAGTGGGTTCTTTCCACAAGCCAGTCAGTTGGATTTTAATGTTGACCTCTCAGCTCTGTATTCTTTTCCTAATTAAGCATTTTGGCAAGCCATCCTGGTATTCATTTCTCTGATTCTTTCTGCTCCTTTCAAGTTTAGTGGCTGTTGCTGCTGCTGTTTGTAAATCCTCTGGATGACTGAGTGTTATCTCTTAACAGATGTAAGTGCTATGGGATGATAAATTGTCTTATTTAAACTTCCCATGACTGCAATGGGCTTATAAATAAAACTATAGATAAAATATCAATACAGTAGTTTTCCCTATACAACCCTCTTTAATTGTAAATATAATACAACATGTCTGCTACCATATTAACAACTTTTAAGTCATAACTGTGACACACCCTTACTTCCCATTTTCAACCATTGATTTTTGTTTATTTGAAACCTACTTTTGGTTTAGCACTGAATCTGTTAACTGTTATATTTGAGCGATGTTGGTACCTCTTGAGCATTGTTTACCGGTAATTGTGACACAGATCTAAACCATCTTACTTCCTGACTAATTATGAAATATAACAAATATTTCTAAGCCAAGTTTTTACTGTTGTATTTCTATATGTATTGTAGATCTCTTTATTGCTGTGAACTTCTGAAAGAGTTTAGAGTCAATGCTTTTAGACTGTATCTATATCATTGTTAAGTTTGCTATAGGAGTCATTCTCCACCACAGAAATCTTTAGACTATTTCATTATTAAATTCAAAAAAGAAATTTACCTCCAGTGCAGAAATTATCATGATTAAGAGTCAATGGTTTAGATCTATTTCATTGAGTTTAATATATTCAACTGCACTTAAGTATTTTATGTAATTACCTGTACAGTTTCCATCCGTCAAACTGATATCATCAATAGCAATGTCTCCCAAGTACCCAATGCCTGTGGTTCCTCGAATGTACAGCTGACAGAAATAGTTAAAAATGTGTCAACAATTAGAGTGCAGTCTAATCACTGCTTGTAATGAAGAATGGTGACAAAATAAAACAGACACACATACACAATTATCCCCAAAATACATATATAGTAAGTATGTAAAGGACCTTCTTACACGTCTTAAAGTACATTACGCATATGGTACTAAACCCACACATCTATAGACCAATCAGCATTTGGTGGGTGATGGGCAGGCACCATGTGTTAGGTCCCTTAATTTTACTTACTTAACATTTTATTGTACACTCTTACTAAACATCCAATCACTAGCCACAGATCAGGTGAAGCTTCAGAGCCCAGACGACGTTAACTACAATTTTAGCATTGATATACACTTATAATAAACTATGGATAGTTTAGCAGTTAGTGCATTAGAGTACTGCCACTTTGACTTTCCAATTAATTTCCTGGTAACCATTTTAGGGTGGGTCGACTTGGGAACACATGTCAATTTTTTAAAATTCTGAACAGCTCTTATACTGATCAAATTCAAGGCGACCAGTACGGCAGTTGAGCGTCCGGCTGCTGCACTACTAAAGCATTTAAGTACATACTGGGTATTGTCCGTTTTAAAAATTCTAAACAGCTGAGCATCTAGCTGCTGCACTACCACAAGCATTGATGTACATACTCCTCATTTCAATGCTGACACACGATTACGCATTTTTATGTGTATCCATACTCTTTTTTGTTTATGTGTACATATGATTTTAACTCTTAATGTTTCTTCATAAATGTTAACACTGCTGTCCACAATCATTATTGCAGCATTGTATATTCATGATGTTAAGAAATGACATCTACACTCATTATTTTTACAATCCTCTACATTCTCATAATTTCAGTTCTCATTTGAACTCACAATTTGATCCCTTGTCAGTTCACGTTGAAACCACAATGTGAAATCATGATTTCAGATCACATATGAGCCTACTGTTTTAACCCATAATTTCATTTGAACCTAGATGTGAACCCATAATTTAAGATCTCATCTGAACTAACAATCTGAACCCATAATTTCAGCTGTCATTTGAACACTTGATTATAGTTCACGTTTTGACCCACGATACGAACCAACAATTTGAACCCATAATTTCATTTCTCATTTGAACCTTGATTTTAGATCTCATATGAACCAACTATTTGAACCCATAATTTCAGCTGTCATTTGAACCCATGATTTCAGTTCTCAATTGAACCCATGATTTTGGTTCTCATTTGAACCCATGATTTCATTATCTTTAATCTTGATTTTAACCTTTTATTTTCTCATCATATTATAGATAAGAAATTGTATTCCACTTACTGCAACTGGATCCAAGGAAGTCAGCTTTAGCTGCCCAAGCAGCCATCGGGCTCCTTTGTTTCCCTGTTCAATCCATATCTCCTGCTGGGTAGTGCCTGAAGACATGAGCACTTCTAGTTTGTTCACGTCCTCTCCATACATGTAATACCAAAATGAAAAGCACTTGCTTTGACCCTGTGGGATTGTGAATTGTGGACTGTATAATGTTGCTTTCTGTCCACTGGTGGAATTACTGGTCTCGATGTACATGTAGTAGCCACCTGAGGAAGAATTCATTATTTGGAAGCTTAATTAAAACATGTGGATGTCATGGGGAAACCAAAATATTAATTTCTCAAGAATAAGTTTATGGGTAGTCACAAAGCTTAGAAATATAGTATCTGTCTTTATCTTTGTAAGTCAAGGGTTCCAAAACAGCGCACTGCAAAAATCACATCACAATAACGGGTGAAACGTCTATTTCCATCCGGACCCGTTAATGGGCGAAACGTCCCAAACCGCCCGTTACTATTATGCATTGTAAAAACGCGATCTTTCGGGTTTCCAATACTTCTGATGGCTACTTTCGCTTTCGCCGACAGCTTGACAATATGGCCGCCATTTGCAAGCACATACTATGAATTTGAACTGAATTTTTAAATAGTTTTCGGGGTTTTTACACTTTGTTTTTCAAAATAGATTTCGGCGATTCTTCAAGTGATAGCCGAGATTTCGCTGGGTTAAATTTAAGTGTGTGTTCATGTTGGATTACTGGCAACAATCACGTGAGTAACATATTCTGCATGCTTGTCTCGTCATTGTGTTGTTTATTTAACTAAAATCGGTTGACTAACATCTTATTTGTGATGTATTTACTAACGTAACCCAAAATTTTACCGCACCTGAAAAAATCTTGCCCGTTCAGGGCTAAAAAACGGACAAGCGTCTGCCCAGTTAAGGGTTAAGAAACAACAGAAACAGAGCAATAGCCACATCCCAATTGTGATAGAAAATAGTAAAGGTAATGAACTTGATCTTGAAGACAGCCCACAAGAAGACGATCCAGAACAGCCTTATAAACTGATTCTTCATCTTGTTCTGCCACCTTTCACCTCAACTGGAGCATAAGCCCTCAAACAACTCACGCCAAGCCATTTGTAGACTTCTATTTTATTGGTTGGATTTTGCAGCTAAAGTTTTCAATGGGATGAGTTGCCAGCCCCACGCTAACCCTCTTTAGTCACACCTTTTGACATGCATGGTAGGTTACAACATTACTATTCTTCCCTTTCCTTATGGACCCCAAACAACATGGGCATTTACAACAGGGAAATCAGAAGGAGAGAAATAAGATAGGAAACAATGAAAGAGAGAAAACTAATACATCCATTGTAACAAAGTTACAAATCTCCACAGCCATGCAATAAAATTCCATTCCATTGGCACCTTGCCGTCTTGACAGATGATAGTTTGTACCTTAAAAAGGCATAATAACTTTTACCTATGGCGGTAGTGAATGTGACTGATAAGGCCAATTTGCACTGTAAATGTCCGTTCACAGTGGGTGCATGTGAACACGTGGTCATTTTTACCATCATGCACCATCTTACGTCTCAAACGCTCGGTGTGTGACTTATCTGCAATAATTTTCTCCTTTGTCTTTATTCCATTTCTGATGTTTACCCTCCATGCAACACGTTCAGCGGCGATTTGCTCCTAATGTGCATTATCAATGCCTGTATCAATTATGTCCCGCTTACACACATCTTTGTATCGTAGTAGAGGCCGACCCTGAGATCTCTTACCCATCTGTAATTCACCAAAAAAGATGTCCTTTGGTATTCTACCATCATCCATCCTCCTACTGAGCATGGAATAAACTGTCACACAACCTGATCTTTCCAATACTTCAGTATTTGTGATTTTGTCTTGCCACTTAATACCAAGAATTCTTCGCAGACACCGCATATGAAAGCTGTTTAAATGTTTCTCTTGGTGTGAGTAAGTTGTCCAGGTTTCACTGCCATAAAGAAGAGTACTAAGGGCACAGGCTTGATAAAGGACTTTTGATTTTGCAGTAAGCTTCCTGTTTTTCCAGACTCTTTTTCTTAACCTGTTCATTGTTGTTGCTGCCTTCCAATCCGGATGTTGATTTCCTGATCTAGGGATAATTTGCTATTTACCACTGATCCTAGATATGTAAAATGGTCTACCATCTCTAGTTTGGCGTCGTCAATAAAGATTAATGGTACCCCATGTGCACCTTGTGACATAATCTGTGTCTTCTTTTTGCTAATTGTTAAACCAAATTCAGAACAAGCATTGGAGAATGCAGATAGTAGACATTGCAATTCTTCCTCAGGGTGGGTCGTAACTGCAGCATCATCTGCAAAAAGCAACTCTCTGATCAGTACCCTCCTAATTTTGGTCTTGGCCTTCAATCTCTGAGCATTGTAAAGGCCGCCATCTGAGTGTGAGTGAATGTATATACCACCATCCTGATCACGATAGTAAACTGTGCATAATTAACACCAAAACAGACTGCAGTTAAACAAGACAGAAATGTAAATATGTCATGTTCTTAGAGATAACTTTGAAAGGGTAGTTTTATTCTACGAGGCATTTTGTTATCATCATTATAGTTTTTTAACATGTTCCCCGTCTTTGTTGGCATATTTTATAATCGCCTACACTCAGGATTAATGAGAAAATAATTATGTTTTGATTGTCAGTAAAAGGTGAGGAAGAGAAATATTTAATTTTAGTTTGGAAAACATATAGTTCAGTACCATCTGTCCTCATCAGAGATGTGTTCTCAGCAGATCTTCTCCTGTAAACTGAGCTGAAGAGAAGCCCAATCAATAATCAAATAAAAAGGTCAGGAAACTTCTATTAAATACCATATTACATTATGATTATGAATTAAAGTGCCAGCATGAATGCCATTAACTGTTTTGGTTGATACTTTATGGTGCTGCTTAATATTGACTTATCAGCTGTTAACTGGAAGAATCTGTAATATCGTGAAATACTGTCATTTGATTACTGTTGCTAACCCACATTTGTCAGAACCTGTAAGAACTCAATGAATAAGGACAGCGAGAACGGGGTCTGTCCATATATGTGTACACTGCCACACCATACAATATGGGATTATGGAAAAGAAGAAGTACTGAAAGACAACCTAATGCTGGGAGACATTAACAGGGAACTAAGAAGAAAAGGAGGAAGACGGGAAACAATGGGAGACTCAAAACACTAACACATCTATCATGGTGTACTAAGTGAGGTTTCAGAGTAGAAGAAGTACTGAGAAACTTGACCCACTGTTACCTCCGGTATGATCATCATCAGGACCAGTGTCAGGGGAAGCTGTTGGGCCTTTATTTCGCAGCCAGTCGTAGTCATCATTTGTATCCTGTTTCCAGCCACAAGTGCTCACAGAAAAGCTGCATGAGACGCTAGTTGCTAAGAAGCGAAAGATAAACAGGTTACAAACATTTAGACTCGTGATCAAATATGCATAAAAGGTCAGGAGTAACCCCGTGGCAGATGCTGCCACAAGGACATGAAGTATTATTCATATATAAATAAGACAGTAGTCTGGGTTCGGTACCCAGTAATGCCAGGATTTTTTGTTTTGACCAGTATGACTTTGACTTATAGCAGTAGGAAATATATGGAAGTCAAAAGATGTTAAAACTTATAGCAAACTGTGATTATTTAACCCTAACGTTAAATCAGTACTGCGGTAGGGATCAGAAACATATCAATATTGTACAGGCCACTTGTACACAACTTCACACACATTTGGCATATGGTGCTAGACCCATATTTTTATAGACCAATCGGGGCTTGATGGCTGATATGGTCGGTATTATGCCAGGTGCCTTTAGATCCCAAACATTTCCTTCTACCTGTTTTAGACTGGCTCGACCTGGGAGCCCAGGTCACTTTAAGAATTCCGCTTCAATGCAGATTCAAAATGGATGACCACTGGGCCAGCAGGCGAGCATCTAGCCACAATGCAACTTCAGCTTCCAGCATATACTAAATCATGGCATATTGAGATGATGACACCAGTTCTCATCCTTGCCATCTTTCTTGTCCAGATGAATTTCCAGAAAATTCTTAACATTTTACAAGACTTGATTGACACCAGAGATATACTTCTTCTACTGCTCTTTATCTTCTATTGAAGGATAGGCCCTCAACCAACTCTTTCCAAACGATCCTGAGTTGACATCTGTCGATATCACCTGCAGCTCACTCCATGCCCTCTCCTATCTACAACTTGTTTGTTCCTCATTTGACAGAAGTAAGTCATACCTAGGTATGCACATCACCTCAAAGGTCAGTGTGTCTGACTGTGACACACATTTGTGTCAGTTCTGATTCCTCGAGGCAGATTCTATCCAAGGTAATGGGCTGTATCTACCCGTGGGTAGGCTTTCTTTCTAACAATTTTGCCAGAGCAGCGGCCTTACAGCCAGTGTTTGGTGACTTTCAACTACTGTGAGATTTTTAATGTGTAAAACTTGCACACAGACCTCCTGTTTTCAGCCATATCTGAGCAGGCTAGACAACTGATCTCACAGGGACCTATGAGTTCACTGATATCAATGGTTCTTGAAAATATTCCCAACCCAATGCTGGTATTGAACCTGTCACTATCTGCACCTGAGTAACCTCTCAGCCACACAATCCCTCTCCATATGATACATCTCTGACTCTACTGCTCTTTTCCATGTGGTTTAAGTCTCCTGTTATTTTGCTTGCTCTGTGAGTTATTGTGAAAGGACATTCTAGTTATACCATTATCATATTTTCTCAATAAATGCCCTATCCAACACCTGTAAATAACAGCTATGAAACATCATGAGTGACAGAGTTTCAAAGAGGATAAATACACAGTGAAAGTGGAGCATAGTCCCTCCAACATCTCACGTCAAGCATTTCTATCTTCTGCTATTTTTTTGTCTCTAATTCTCTTCTCCGTGTCTTTCAGTAAATAAATAAAGGAACCTCTTCCACACCTGGATGAGTACTGAGTATAGAGTTTAGTTAGATTAGTTGCATATCATTTACAGGACGTCACAGTCAACCCAGCATTTTTTGGCTGCCCGTGAATTCTTGCCAAGTTTACATTCAGTAGTTTGCCATTGCTTTCTGAACAACCGACACTCTTGCCATTTTATAAAAACCAACGGGAAGCGGTCTGCTGCCAAACTGCCTGCAGCCACGCTTCGAACACAGTATGCAGGATCACAAACTACGTCCGTAACCTCTTCACCACAGAGCAAGTGTGTGTACATGGTGCTAGGCCCATATTTGTATCAACCAATCAGCACTCAACTGGTGATGCGTTCAATATCAAGAATTCATTCCAAAACATTTCCTAGTAGCCACTGTAGGGAGAGCTGACCTGGTGTTCAGGTCAATTTAACAACCCGCCTCATTAGGGATTCAAATATATGGCCACTGGGTTGGCACGCAAGCATGCTAGCCACTGCACTACTGTGACCCCTGTGTTAATTGGACAGCTAAAATGAGAAAATCTGGACAATTTGAAGGAAGTTAAGTCGCAAAGACAACATTATCACAAACAACAGAAAGAGGCAGTCATCGTTGTTTGGTCACGTTATGAGAATACAAACACTGGAACATGTGGTGACAACTAGACATATTTGAGGACACAGATATAGAGGAAGACAACATGAGAAGATTCTTGACAGTCTTGTGTCATGGCGTGGAAGGGAATCAACATACTAATTGATCCATTCCGTCGGAGATCGGCAAGGCACTGGTTGATGATGATGATTTTTCTTTTGCCCTAAGGGATTCAGAGAAAGGCCAGATTAACAGGTTTTCTCAATGAGTTAAAACTCAAGTCTTCCAACCAACGGAGAGTGTTCTGCATGTCCCCCTAGAACTGTCTGCCACCTGCGTCCTGCATGTGCCACTGCTACATATGAGATCATATGATCGTCATCATGATGTCCTCTGCCGGTAAGAGTGAGTGGTTATGTTTCACAATCTCATGCAAATACCAGTCTAGTTCAAGCAGATACCTGTTCTTGTCCCTATTATTTTATGAGGCCAAGCATTCAAGTGTTTATCTCTCAGCCTTCCCTTCGCTCTTTTCCCATCAATTTTGCTAGCTGTCACAAATTTTTCAAGTTTATATTGAAACATTTACATGACGCTAAACTAGCAGATACCTGTGTCACCTATTCCTACAGGTGCTGTGCCTGCAGAAGGTACTGAAGTGCTTGGACTATGAGCTAAGGTGATTGGTAGCAGCATTGATCTGGCGTTCGCGGGTGTAACTGAAATTAAATAACTGAGTTATTTCTTAACCTGTTTAGCACATATTCACTCATGGTACAAATGAAATTAAGTTATTTCTGAAACTGCAAAGCAAATATTCACTCTCAGCACAAATTAAATTAAGTTATTTCTGAAATTGTATAGCAAATATTCACTCAGGGTAGAAGTGAAATTAAATAAGTTAGTTATTTATGAAATTGTATAGCAAATATTCAATTTAATACAGTAAATCCTTAATGTAACACAGTGGTTCTCAACCTTTTTTTGCCCGTGCTCCCCTTCACCATATTTTCAGAACGTCATCCCCCCCCCCTTCCTATAAAAAATTGCCCCGTGCCCCCTCCCCTTTCACCGTATTTTCAGAACGTCACCACCCCCCCTTTCATATTTCCTATCTAAAAATCCCCCCCCCCACCCCTACACAGTATACGTGAAAATGTAAGGTAAATTTAATAGCACATACTAAAACAAGTCTAGACATCCACATAAAACATGATTTGTGGGTCTACTTTATAAACTGAATTTTAGAAGGATGAGACGAACTTAACTGTAAGGTATGAAGGGAAAAACAATATCAAGTAATCGGTTCTTGTATTAACGCGATCTTGAAATGGCCTTCATTCCCCCCTGGAAACCCTAAAATTTCCCCCTGGGGGGGGGGGGGGGGGGGGGGGGGAATTCCCCACTGGTTGAGAACCACTGATGTAACAGATTAATACGGGGGAATGAATAGATATTACTGCAGAAAGGTCGTAAAATCTAACAAAAACATGGGGGACATTTTTCCCTATTGTTTAGAATGTTAAAAACAAAGTTTTAATACAATACTGAATAAAATAACTTTAAAACTATAATTAAAACATTTAATACAACCTGACTGTGACAACATGAGAGAAACAGAATGAACAAAACCAACCCCAGCAATATTCAAAATAAGTGCAAAACTAATGTTATACTGTACCTCATTTAAGGTTCTTTCCTGTATTTTAATTTCAATTTTTTTCAATTTCAAAATTATTATTAATCAATGTCTTTTTTTGCTGCCTTTCATGTCCTGATGTAATTAGTTGCATATCCTTTACAGGACGTCACGGTCAACCCCAGCATGTAAGGATGTTTGTGATGTCTTAGCAAGTTTACGTTCAGTAGTTTGCAAATACTTTCTGAATGACTGGCACTCATACCATTTTATAAAAACCGACGCATTGTTGTCTGCTGCTAAATCACCTGCAACTGTGTTTCGAAAGTGGCATGCTGGATTATGAACTGCATCCATATCCCAACCAGCACAGCCTGATACAGTACAAGTCTTTAACCAACTCAAGCCTGCCCCAAGTAGACGTGTTTACCATTGGCTTGATTTTGCAGCTAATATAATCTAAGGGTTGAGGTAGCAGTCTAATGCCTCTCCTCCTTAGTCACCTCTTACAACATGCATGGTAGGTTACAGTGATTATTAATTTTAGTATATAAATATATTTTTTTAAAATAATATATAAAAACTAATATATACATGATGAACAATTGTACTGTTGTATTATTTGTGCAGGAGCACTTTGAACTTGTGGTCCAGCCATTTTGAGAGGAGCAGCTATGTCTCTATACACATTTCTGTTTTTGTGAACTATCAGGGATCATATCAGCGGATGTTGAAGTGTAGCAATGTTGTTTGTTCCCGTAGAACACAGATTGTGAATATGCCTATGTTATCTCTACCCAAAGTCATGCCTGCTACTTTCACAAGTGATCAAATGACAAAACGACATGATCAGGTTGTTTCATAAGCTTCTGTGTCAGCCAAAAGTAACCTGTTATAAATGTCAAATTATTTGAACTGTCATTCAGTGTCCCAATTACAGATGCCCTTAAAGTCAGATCATTAGTGCTCTCTTACTGTAGACACCTGCATCACAAGTTCAGTAGATAATCTTGAAAGGATTATATACCTGTATAAACTAGCCGTAGCGTTACCACCTGAGAAAGATCATTTGAAGCACAGACCTTCATGTATGGAGTCAAAGAAATCCACCATTGAACTGCAGTGACAGCCTCTATCTCCATTCCCATACTGTATGTAGTAGTTACATAAGCTGAGCAATGACCTATTCTCAACATCTAACTGAGAATCTCCATCCTCACCTCTATACCACCCAGGGCACAGCCATAAGTGTATATGAAAATACAGCTTTTTTGGTGATCAGAAATGTCTTCCTGGGAAATATACTGACTGGCACCTTGCTGTCTTGGCAGATGATAGTTTGTAAAATGGAGTTAATTCACTCCATAACACAAAGCCTGAGCTGAATTTAGAGATCATGTGTTGCCCATGCAGCATGATCTCTCTCTCTCTGCTTGTCTAGTTTATTTCAGAGGAAAGGTAACACCAATATGTCTGGAACAAGGCAAGCTGCAGAAGCTGCCGGATCAGAAAAGCAATCCTCTAACTGTCCACCTGTCAGAGCTTCCATCATAGACCAGTTGCCAACCAAGGCTTAGAGCCTGGTCTGCCATGTCATGACATTTAGTCTTTAGGTTGCATTTCCTCGCACTAGGATAAGGCTTGTACCCTCCCAATTGCATTCCTCTGCCTTAAGCTGTTAGCACATTGTGGGGTGTCGGGTGTATGGGGGAGGGGGGAACAGAGCGTGTATGGGAATGTCCTGAGTGCAATGATGTCAGTTCTTAGCTCATATCAACTCAATAGTGATATAAATCTAATGTAAAGCTTGTAGTTTTTCAAAGGTTTATGATTATAGCTTCCCCATATTTCACGCTTAATTATATTATAAAGAATACTCTCACCTGAACATCCTGTCTGGCGATCAAAAGAAATATCATCAAGGGCAATGTTACCATTCCACGTAGCACCTCTGACACCTTCAAATATTACCTGCAATATTTAGACAATATTCTTCTGCATGGTGGTGGAACGGGTAGTGTTATGAATTGAACTTATTAAGAAGAGTGTGTACATTGAAAAATCACATGAGAAAATAACAGAATGTAGAATGTCAACGAAAAGTTACATTCATTTATTGTTGTAGTAGTATAAATGTAGAAATTACTCAATTAAATGTTACATTCATTTATTGTTGTTGTAATTAGAATGTAGAAGAATCTCAACTAAATGTTAGATTCATTCATTGTTGTAGTGGTTAGAATGTAGAAGAATCTCAACTAAAAGTAAAATTCAATTATTGCTGTAGTAGTTAGAATGCTGAAGAATTTTAACTACAAGTTACATTCAATCATAGTTGTCACATTTTTGATGTAGAAGAATCTCAACTAAAAGTTATACTAGATTATAGTTCTCACAGTTATTATGTAGAAGAATTTCAACTAAAAATTATATTTGATTATAGTTTTCACAGCTATGATGAAGAATCTCACTAAAAGTTACACTAAATTGCATCAGAACTATAGTTTTAAATATTTCTGGTTAAAGCAAACAAACTAGAAGATAAGGTACTCCCATAACAGACTGCGCTAATCAGGTGTGAAGTTCTGAAGACTGACATTTACAAATTCATTGCTTTATGAGGTGGAGTGATCAGCTTCTGCCTCACAAAGCCGGATACCAATTCTACAAATTGCTGTACTAAGAGAATTTCACAACTGGGTTTGACCTCTCAGGTCACTGCCACAGTTTTGCTCTGTAGTAAATAAAAGGCACTTTCACAGACCTTGAGGGGTACTGGCTATATGGTGCTAGTGCCTTATTGTTATTGATCAATCACCATTTGGTGGGTGACATGTTCAATAACATGCCAGTGACGTTACTTCCTAATACATTTTCCTGGTGCCCAATTTAGACTAGAACAACTTGGGAGCCCAAGTCAATATTTTCAAAATCCTTGATATGCAACTGTGCGTCTATGCATTGCATGTATGTGTGAGTATATACATATATGTTTGCTATTACCCAGAAAAACTGACAGGGGAACAAATTAACACAAAGATAAATCATTTCTTTTGTTTATATTCACATATTTATAAACAATGTCTGAGTTTTGTGCACTTGCGCATGCAAACCAGAACTCACCTGGAAACTTCCTATCTGTGGAGGAATTAATGCCTGGCCTTGTAACCAAACATCACCCTGGTTGCCAGCCAGCGTCCAAAGTGGCACACGGCTCCCATCACTACTCTGAAGCACCCATACATTCAGAGTGCCAACTGTACTGCCATTCATGTAGTACCAGAAATGAAGACATGAAACATTGCTGGGACTCAGATCTTGACTCACAAACCAAGCATTGTCTCCTGGAGCGCGAGATGAAGCATCGATGTAAACATACTTGCCTGCCAAGAAATGGAGAGTATTTTCATGATTACACAACAATTTAGTCAAAATGATTTGTATGTAGAGATTCATATGTAAAAATGCATACATATATATGCATACGTCAAGATTCATATGTAAAGATGCATACATACAGATTCAAACATAACGATTTATATGTAAACATGAATATGTAAAGATGCAGAAGTAAAGATTAAAATCTGTAAAGATGCATATGTAAAGATTCATATGTAAATGCATTGGAATGTGCAAAATCATAACTGCATGACTAACAAATTATTATTATAATGATAATGGCATTTCAAGAATATTCCTATTCTTGCCTTCAAGTTCAGACGTGAAATATGAAACATGTTATATGTCAGGATCTGACAACAAAAATAAGAAAATTCTCAAAATATTGCCATATTTTTACTGTTTCTATTGTAACTGCATAAGATAGCACCTGAACTATCTTTACACATGTAACGGAACAGTCAGAATTTTAGCAAAACAATAACATGATGCAATGCCTAGCAAGTTTTGAAAAGGACAATTTCATTATCATTAAGCTTTACATCTATCTGGAAATAAAACAATAGCATCATGCAAGGCTTGCAAGTTTTGAAAATGATAATTTCACGATCATTTACCTTTACATCTATCTGGAAATTAAACAATAACATGATGCCTAGAAAGTTTTGAAAACGACAATTTCATGATCATTTAGCTTTACATCTATCAGGAAATGAAAATTCACTTTTATAAACTGTTAAAGCAGCAAAGCACTGAAAATGTCACAAATACAGAAACAACAGCAAAGCAGAAAGTCAAATTATGCTTTCCATGCAAAGTGCTTGAGGTGCTAAGTGACATTTTATTAAATTTTCATAATCATCATCATCATGTGCCCTGACAACTGGTTCATGTTTCTCCACAGGTCTGGGTCCCTAGTATATTTAGTGTACAGGTTTTGTTTAATTTACTTGCTTGTTTGTGGTGATGCTCCTGTTTTTCATGACATGATTTATTCCAGTAAGGCTGCTTGGATACATCAATTCTTTTTTTTATCTCTTCATTACATCTTCAATTTGATGTTGCATAGCTTCCATACCATGAAAACTACAATTTATTAAACATACTGGACTTTAAACCACTTTTAACAAATATGAATTGAACTTTACTTTTAACTTGATAAAGTTAAGTAATATATAAGCAATAACTAGTACATTATATGATTAAAGAAAACTAACACACAGTTTTATCACAAAACAGCTAATTCATTATTTATTACAGAAAACTAGCATATTATTTTACTACAGAAAAACTGCTATAATAATTGATTATATAAATAAAGGCACATTATCATAAGAGATGACTCAAAGTTTGAAGAAAATAATTCCAGCATACACTTTCAAAGTGAATTGATCTTTTAAATACAGACAACTAATATGGTCTACAAGCTCGACAAAGTTGTGTCAATGGTGAAAATAAAGCCCAGAAAACAAACAAGTCTGGTACCTGAGGCATTGTTCATTGTGTGATCTGCAATTGGCCCAGTATGATGTGCTGAAGTTATGTATAACCACGTCATCATCCAGTCAAAATCATCATCCACTAAATCGTTGTTCCATGTGCACATACCATTATCAAAATTGCAGTTTCCTGTAGATAATATAGAAATTTTGCATCAGAACACTTGTTAGAAATGTGCTTGAAAATCAAATTAACAATTATTAAGTTCATTTGGTTTGGATTGTAAAGGACTGTCTTTATTAAGTCAGTGTCTGTGGATTAGGGGTTAGTGAAATACAGTTTCACAATTCCCATTATATCGAATCGAAGGTTTGAAATCAGCTGCAATTGATCTGGCAGTAAATAGCATTACACAGATTTTGATGGTATGAGGCATCAGCTGTTCAGAAAGCAATGGCAAACTACTGAATGCAAAATTGCCTAGCAAATCACAAATTGCCAATAATTTCGAGAATTGACTGCAACATCCTGTACAGGACATACAACACATTTTTGCAAGTGAATACTTCCATAAACGCTCAAGTTTCCCACCATAGATCACACCATGAGAATCCCAACTCAGTGCATAAAATGTGTACAAATACATCCTATAAATAATTTGTTTACTCATCTTGTACATTTAGCATGGGTAGCGGTAAATTCAACCTACTCTTTATGATGTCAACCTATTTGGCCAGCTCTTCACGATTTCTAATGACCAGGGTTTATTTTTACATCTCCAACATACACAAGGATGTTTTAATCTTTTCACCTTGATGCAAGAATGCCAGGGACATATACGCCACCACAGGAACGGTGGGGAATATAACATCCTCAGGATAGTTGTACTATAATATATCAATTTCTTTCCTGGTGTTCTCAAGTTAGAGGCAGATGCTGTACTACACTGTACCTCCAAGCCAGTCTATGGGTTTATTTCACAACAAATGATGAAATGTTCATAAAAATTGTGCAACGAATCATGTATTAATGTATATATGAATGTATGGAAACAATAATGTTATTTAATAACAGTACTGGCATCATTCCATTTATACCTGTGTGAAAATTCTGTGTCATGGCACATGGGTGTAAGAGGAAACGAGTGAGCAGATAGGCTTGTGAAACTGGCTGCTGTGGGGGTGGAAGTGCACTGGGCCAGGCTGAAATCATAAACACACTCAGGGAGGCTGCACAAGTACATGACTCAAGGGATGGAGTTGATTCTACAACTCTGACCAGACTGCAAGATCATCAAGTCAAAATGGCCTGTAGCTAGACAACATCACCCCTTGTGTGACAATTAGCCTTTAAAAATATGGGGCTAGCACCATATGCCCAATATGTCTCAAGGCTTGTAAAAGGGTGCTTTACCTTTTTACTTACTTTCAAGAGAAAGTAAACATTTCCCAACACTGAGGAGATTTAGACAGATTTGCGAAAAACTGAACAACTGCTGACAGCACTTAGAAAGACACCACAAAACAATGCAGCTCCCTTAAGGATTTCTCAAATGGTCACAGAATGTGCTGAGAACCTTGTGTAAATCAACTACAATGTTCTAATGACTACACTTTCTGAAAATTTCAAACTGAACCTCATATTTATTCATATTCTTGTTTGAAACATGCATGCTGTTTATCATCATCAGCATCATCACCATCACCAAATGCCTTGCCAAATGGCGTGGGTGATCATGCTTCTCCACATCTTGCAATCTCTAACGGCATGTATCAATTTGTGTACTGATGCCCTTCTGGGCCATGACACAAGACTGTCAAGAATTTTCTCTCACTGTTACCCACTATGACTCTGTACAGTGTAACATTTTAACACACTTAAAACATTATACTACAATGTACCACACTGTACCACACTTAACTGATTCACTGCCAGGAACCGATTAATCAGCTCAATGGAGACAATGCGTTTTAGGTAGCCAGAATCCCACATCATTTTTCTTAGAGTGGGATAGACCTCAGCAACCCCCTTTACGTATTTCTGTATTATTGTATATTGGTAGCTGCATATCCCCATATTACCATATTATATATGATAGTCGCTGTGTGTGTGTGTGTGTGTGTGGGGGGGGGGGGGGGGAGAATGAGGATTGTGTGTGTGTGTCACACACACACACACACAATTTATTAGAGTAGTTAGAAGTAGATGCTGTGAAGGGTTTGTTTAAACACCAAGAAATCAAGTTAGGCTGAGAATTTTACTCAGTATGGCTTGAAATTAATTTGGTCATAGGAAGTCTTGAACGGAACTCTCATGATCTGGAAGAGAAGCCTTTAACTTGGTCATTTGATCACGACACTTGATGGTGAAAGGAGATACTGAGTCAACTGGCTAGAAGTACACTTATTTGTGTCTTAGACCAATTTTCCTGGCTCTTGTTAAGCCGTACATTTACAAAAGACCGTATAGTAAGAGCCAGTGGTATCCTCCGCACCCGATAGCCCAATCAAAACCACGTTGCAGGGTATGTTATAAGAATTTTGTCGCTAACATTCTGCTGTGTGTGTGTGTCGATGTACCTGTGTAATCTAAAACCCCTGAGGATCAATAATAGATAATATCAATAGAAATACTAGTTAGATACCTAATACTAGAATTAGTGCACGGTTGTGTCGCACGGCTTGAGGAAAAGGGACAAACGCAATCAAGTGAGGGGCGACCAACACGAGGCATTAACCATGGCTAAATTACAGGACTTGATTATCAAAATTAAGAAATAGCTACATGCGGACAACAAAACTCAATTTGTTCAGTAGACAATTAGAGCTAAGATATAATAATTATGTGCTTAGCTTAGGAACTAACATATTCATTCAGATAATATATATCAGTCGAAGGAATTAGTTCGGAGATTAAATAAGCTACACTTAATTGTTATTTATGAATCTTCATCTCACCCACAGTCAGATTACTAACACATGTTTCCAATATCCCCCGCTATCAAAATCAACCTCAATCAATGGCTCGGAAAGGTGAAGAAGAAGAAGAAGAGAATATTATTCTTATTTATAGTGAAAGTAATCTTAAGCCTAGCTAGGAAACCTTTTGGATAATTAATTATGTTTTAATTATGATAAGGAAGATGAATGCTAGAATTACAATTCATAATGGAGGAAGACGACTTTTGTTTGATAGATTTAATGGTCCAATTATGTATATTGTGACGTAGTTGTTGTAATGTATGAGCTGATTTTGTTCCACTTAATTCATCCAATAATATGTGATGTTAATTCATTGTGTGTATTGTGGTTCGTGTGTTTCCATGATTAATCATGACTTAGAATATATATGTTATTAGGACAGTAGTCTTTGACATAGAGCGTCCATGTGGTTATACATATTTGATATAAATATAAGAAGAAGAAGGAATAGAATACCATTTGTGTGCTGTTTTTCATTAGATCAGGGTGTGGTTGTACTTCTCAGTATAAGGACTCATATATGCAAAGACATATAGCCCATGCTATTTTACATTTTCTATATGAGACATGTGTAGACCATTAAAGAATAGGACATGTTAGATTTATAACTTTGTCATGAAGGATTATTCACCCCTTCTCACTAATGTCATTCGCACAGTCTACACCCTGAGCAACAGTAGCTGTAGTCAAATCCTTGACTGAGCTACAGCACAATTCACACTTCTACCTAGTGAGTGGTGTCCACACCACTACCCAGACTGTCAGCATATTTCAGCTTACCATTCAAGAGGCCTAGAACCAGAAGTTAAGTGGCAGATATCCCATTTATCTCACTATTAATAGTCCTTTCTCGGCCAGTTAACCATGTCGATGATTAGCATCTTAAATAGTTGCACTTTTCCATATAACATTCTTGTAGATAGATAGTTAGGTTAAACAGGGAATTGTTTCTTCTGATTTGTGTCTGTGAGTCTCGCTTGGTGTTTTGTTGAAATAAAACATTTACGTTATCATCTTACAGCAAACAAACCAAGTTTGTTATTATCAGCATAGATAGATTAGTAGCATTAGACTGTGTGACGCTTGAAAGGATTATGACTATATACATATATCAATCTCTCTGTCTCCTTGTTGTGAGAATGATTTAGATTGGGAGGGGGCTCATTATTCATCCAGGCACAATAGCAGGAATTCATTGTCATACTGTCTTTCTTTAAGTACAGTTGGTCGGAATAATCTTACCCCTGGCACTGTTAGAAGTAGTGATCCATTCTGGGACCTTAGAAATCATACGTCTAGAATTGTGAGCCTTTTGATTACTTTTTCAGCAGTGGTTAGTCCCTCTATTCTTAGTCTATTTTGTATCTACTTGGACCTACTTTCCATCTTAGTTGTATATGCTACGCTACAGTGATCTCTTATCTCTGGTATCTTCTGCAATCTTTAGTGCCCGGTAAATGAAAATTTACATCTGGAAAAGATATGCCTTTTGAATCATTTCAGGCAAGATGTGTGGAATAATCCTGTTTTGAGAAGAATAGCTTGTGAAAGTGGTTTGTTTTTATTATTTTAAAAATGGCAATTTACACCAAATTATCATTGTAAACAATTTTAGATTATAGTTAGTCTGACGTACAGGACTTTGTGAAAGATTCAAAAACTGATAGCATGTGCAGTAATGTGGTTACTCAGTTAAATTATTTAGCAGGTGGACATTATGGAAAACAAACCTAACAGTGAAAGTTTGCCATCATATGATGGAACATATGCTTGCTCTAATGGGCCACACTTGTGCACCTAAGTTTGCTTTGCCTATCACAAATAAGCTTAAGAGTATTTAAATAATTAAATTTAAAAGAATAATGATTATAACCGAATAGAAAATAGTGTATATATTGTTTCTCATTCTAATGAGTACAAATCTGCCTCGTGTTTCCCTTTTTCCATTTTGTGCGAAAATTATGTGTTTCAAAATATGTTTTAATTACGTTTTATTGGTGTTAAGTTCTTTTGATATTGGTGAAGGAAAGTCGCTTAAAAAAATACTTTTTTTTAGCGACTTTTCTTCACCAATATCAAAAGAACTCCTTAACACCAATAAAACATAATGAAAAGTGGTGTATTTATCATTATTCAGTAAATTTCATTGGATTATCATCAAAGATTGAGAAGTAGTGCCTTGGTAAGTGGAAATTTTAAATAATCAACACCTCTGTATTTGAAATTTGTTTTACAAAATCTAACATTATTATTATATTTCTAACCTCTAACAATAGTAGCAATACTGATTTGTTCCTTGTGATATATTTGATATATAGTACATTATAGCTGCTACCATTTTAATCATTTTGAGATTATTACTGTGACACACCACTTCTTCCCATTCTCTGCCTTCAATTTCTGTTTGATCCAAACCGACTTTCTGTTTGACAGTTAATCAGTTAAAACACTGTACCACATTTACAACAATGTACCACAATGTACAACACTAACATCATGTACAACACTGTACCACAATGTACAACACTGTACCGCACTTGTATACTGTACCTGGATGGCTGCAGTTGGTATTGGAGATGGTGACATCATCAAGAGCTATCTCACTGTAGGCACTGCTTCCTATAATAGCCTCAAAGACAACACTGAATGCATAGGTTGTGGGTGGCACACTAACAGTTGCTTCCTTCCAGCCTGATCCCTGGTTATCTGTCAAGTTAATAATAAAACTTATTTAGTCTCAAACAAATAACGTATTTATATACATTCATTTAACGATGATCCCTGGTTATCTGTCAAGTTAATAATAAAACTTATTTTGTCTCAAACAAATAACTTATTTCTATATATTCATTTAACGATGATCCCTTAAACTTATTTAGTCTAAAATAAATAATGGTACTTCCTTTTTAAATCATTGCATACAAAGGAATCCCAGGAAACCATGTGCCATCAGGGTGATTCCATAGCGGGTGTAGGGGTGTGTTAATATACCTCCGGTTGAGTGTGTGGTGGACTAATAGACAGATTGATAGATGCAATAAATGTTTCTGAGCCCGGAGGACCCTCACTGTCGTTGGAGTGTATATCCGTATCCAGTGCTTTTCATCTTATCTTATGTATGTACCCCGTTCCAAGGACTGGTGCTTTCACGCATCGAGTATGCCCTGGCCATCCTCACTGTCAGCCCTACACAGATTGGAAGACTTGAAAAGGTACAAAACGAAGCCATGCGCATCATTTCGGGCTGCACGAGAGACACCAGCTGTGTAGAAATGAGATACCTCCTTGACTTCCCAACAATGGAACACAGGATCAAGATCTGGAGAGCTCGTGCATACTTAAAAATAAGTGCAGATGAGCAGCACCCTCTGCATGACGCTATATTCAGAGAAAAGGGTTACAGGCTAAAGAGGGGCAAATCATGAATGGGTCGGGCGGAAGATGTCGTCAACCAGGTCTGCAGTCTTACCAGTTCAACCCCGGCAAGGAATGGGTGCCGGTGCCTCCAGCTTTTAAGTGCACTTTCTCCTGCATTATCACACTCGACAGACGGTGCAGAGAGCAGAACCCTGCCGCTGTCAATGCAGAGGTTAACGCGCTCATCTATGAACACTCAGATAGCCCCGAAGTGCTCATCTATACAGATGGATCTGTTGTAAAGCAGCAGAGAAGTGCGTGGGCATTTACAGCCTATTCAGCAGGCCGAACCGTTCAAGAATCCAGTGGTGCCCACTCTATGACCACGAGCAGCATGACGATGGAGGTGATGGCAGTTACACAGGCTTTCATATGGCTGGAATCACAGCATTATACCAACGTGTGTGTACTAAGTGATTCAATGAGCATGATTCAGAAGGTCAAAGCTGGATCTGTACGTAGACAGTGGACTGAGTTGCTGCGGAAGTCTGTTGTCCGTAAAGTCACCTTCATCTTCATCCTGGGACATGCGGGAGTCGAGGGAAATGAACGAGCTGATAAACTGGCTGGCTCTGCACCCCCTGTAGATGGCTAGCCCATGGATCGTGCCGATGTTATTAACGTCCTCAAAGATATGGCGAGAACAGAGGACTTTGACGTCAGTGAATCCACATCGCTGTCCAGGATGAAAGACTTGGGAGTAAGAATCGGCATGGCCAGACGCGAGAGGTACATCGGGAAAACAAGGAGCCTCGTCAACCAACACAGAACTGGCACTATTAGCCACCGGACGCTGATGCATATGCTGGGGGGAGGATCTGAGTACCTATGGACATGTCCGGAGTGCAATGAAGATATCCCAACTGATAACTGATAACTGATGTCCCATCTTTCTGCGCCCATCTTTCATGTATCTGGAGGCCAGTTTGCAAAGACAATGACATGTGGTTTTGGGTACATCTTGCTGCAAAAACACTTGTCAACGAACCACAAAATGAATCTCGATATCCCTATTCTGAAAATTGACAATCCCACCAGATCTAGGTCAGTGCTAAAAATAACTACTCAGTTTCTTTGTGGTGAATTAAAAATGAAGTACCCAAATAACTTATTTCTATACATTCATTTAACAATGATCCCCACTTATCTGTCAATTTAATCATAAAACTTATTTAGTCTAAAACAAATAACTTATGTTTATTCATTTATTTAACAATGATCCCTGGTTATCTGTCAAGTTAATAAAACTTATTTAATCTCACACAAATAACTTATTGCTATACATTCATTTAACGATGATCCCTGGTTATCTGTCAATTTAATAAAACTTATTTAGTCTCAAACAAATAACTTTTTTCTATACATCCATTTAACAATGATCCCCTGCCATTTTACACAATAACCAGAGTCGTGGATCAGCTCTGTGTTCTTGTCTCGACCATGCCATGTGGCCAAGCCATCCAGATATTGACTTCTCTGCCTTCCCCTTGTTGTTTTCCCCTCAATCTTGCCAGTTGTCACCAAGACAGCTTAAAATGTGTTCCAGGAAATGTCCTGGGAACAAAAGGTGGCTGGTGCAATATTGACCACATTACTAACGGATTGCCAATTGATGGAACAAGAATATATCGTGCTAGCACCATATCCAATGCACCTAAGGTGAATAAAGGGTCCCTTACTTTTACTTACTCATTTTATTTAACCATTTTTAATTTGTCCCAAAGCAGTTTCCTACTATGGGTCAATGATGTGATAGCATTTTCCCATTTTGTAGGTCTGAGAGCAAGGAATAGGTGGCCAATTCTTCCCTCACTTTGGCAAGTGATGAGCCCAGGCAATGAACCTGCATCCAGCTGTGCTCATGACATAACCAACACAGTCTGCTATCAACTTTGTAAGTGTGTCCCAGTTACTCTTGTATACTGGAGCCTAAATACAAATTTAATTCAGGCAAATAAATAATTACAACAAAATTGAAACATGAGAAACATAAATGAGAGAAATCAACTCCATTTCATGTACTAACCTTGTCTAGTAAACACAGGTGAACCCAGGCCATTACTACTTTTAATGTAGATGTGGAAGGTTCCCATGGTGACGCCATACATGCTGTACCAGAAGCTGACACACATTGGTGAATTTGGGCTGGCTGGAACTTGCATACTCTCTAATCTGGCTTTGTCTCCAGGTTTTCTTCCAGCAAATGGGTTCACATACATATAATAACCTTTGGGAAAGAAATTTCAGTAGTGTTTTTCAAAGTAATTTTTAAAATTTCTGTCTTCATTCTCTTCATTTATTTATCTCTTTCTTCTTATATTCTGCCTCTTTTTTTATTGTGTTCTGTCTCTTTCTTCTTGAGTTCAATCTCATTCTTCTTGTGTTCTATCTCATTCTTTTTGTGTACTGTCTCTTTCTTCTTATGTTCTATCTCTTTCTTCTTGTGTTCTTGCTCTTTCTTCACGTGTTCTCTTTACTCTCATGTTCTTTCTTAAATATCTAACAAAGATTCAAATGCAGACTTTACTGTTAGTCTAAGGGGCTGTTAAATGTCTGTGCAGCTTCCACTCACCATAATTACTGAGAGGGAGCCATGGTAGTGTTGTGACTAGATGCTTGGTTGCCGGTCTTGTGGTCATCGGTTAAAATTCGCATACTGGCGGATTTTTACAATTTACCTGGGCTCTCAGGTTGATCCAGCTTAAAATGAGGACCTGAAAATAGCTTGAGAAGTGCAGACAGCTGATGCAACATTGACTATATCAATTCTAGAATGCCGAAAGGTCTATACAAATATGCATCTGGCACTATCTGCCCAATACACCATAACGTGAAATTGATGTAGAGGCTTGTCCACCAACTCAGTACCAGAGTACCACCTCCTCGGAGCCTCACAGGCATATAATAGTATAGCCATTATAACATGTTAAGACATATTTATTTATTTCCTTAGGCAAGAATTATAGACTGCATATCTGATGGACCCAGTGTATGTGATAAGATAAGAATTAAAAAACTATGCAATGCGAACTAAATTTCATTTTCATGTGATGAGAAGAGAGGCACTGGAGAATATGACAGCTGGAAAGATCGAGGGGAAGAGAGGCAGAGACAGACCAAGAGAAATTATGCTGGATGGATTGAGACGGTGGCATGAAGGAATATCATCAACAGAGTTGATCGAGAATATCAAAGACCGAGATCTGTGGAGAGCCATGAATACCTTTGACAGCTGGCCGGGCACTTGATGATGATGATGAAGATATTACCAGCAAAAACAACAAACCTGCTGCAGTCTGTAATGTATGATCCACTGAAGGGCCTGTAAATGATGTATCTGTTTCTCCTCGATCCCGGTCCCAGTCAAAGTCATCAGTCTCATCCTGGCGGTATCCACATATGTCTGGTGTTTCAAATGAACAGGTCTTGCTGAATGTGCCTGTTGCAGGTGTCGGTGTAACTATAAAAAAAAAGATCACTAAGCTCATTAAACAATTTAAACTCATGCAAACAAGATGTTTGAATTTATGTCAGCAGTATAAGAAACTAATTAAAATCACTCATGTTGAGAATATTGTGAGAAGAAAAATGTCAGCTAAAATCAAGCTCTGGTTGTAACATCGCATGTGTGAATGGGTAAGATAAATAAATAATGCCATATAGATTTTAAAAACATTACTAGAAATAATTACTGACTTTAACAGATATCTATATCTGCACTTTACTGACCATAAAAAAAGAATTTAACAAGGTAAGACAGAAAGAAATGACTTAGAATGGTGGAAAATATAAAAATTAGTGACGCCCACAACTATACAAGGTCTGTTCAAAAATTATTGGACCTTTAGCTGGAAAAAATACAATCTCACTTTGAAGTCTGAAACTCAAATTCCCTGCAAAGTACTCTCAATGGGACTGTAAACATTCTCCTAGTGATCCCACATTGTTGAAAGCTTTTCAAGAAGATCTTTTTCAGAATGGAATACAGCATGGCCATTGCATTCCACATAATCTCTTGTCATGGCTCAAATCAAGAGGTACAGACAGAGATGTGTGTGTGTGTGTGTGTGTGTGTGTGTGGATTCGCTCGCTTTAAACTCATCAAGCACAGTCCACACATGTGCTACTACTTCTAGTGCACTGGACTGATTTTTGCATGTGGATGAGCTTTCCCTTTTACCAATGTCCTTCGCCATCAACCGAACCCACTCCGACTTCACATGTACTTGTAATATACATCCCAAGTCAAAGACAAGAAGTCAACAGTTTAGTCCAACTGACCGGTGGAGGGGTTAAACCCACTACCTCAACATCAGCACACCAGATATTTAAGAACAAGTGCTCTTATCCATTCGTCCATGCTGACCTCTACAGATAGAGATCATCACCATTGAGTGCCATGCCTACTAGCATGGGCACTCTTGCTTCTGAACACCTTACGATCTCCAACAGAATGCATCAGTTCATTTGCTGATATTTTTCCATACGATGGCGAAAGGCTATCAAGAATCTTCTTACATTGTCTTCCTCTATCTCTTTTCCCATTAATCTTTCCAATTATTACAATATGTTTTGGTTTTCTTGTTCTCATAATTTGGTTAAAAATACTGACAGCCCCTTTCTACTGGTTATGATATGTTGTCATGAAGTGGGTTCACCAGACACATAACATTTAATTTCCCTAGTCTACTTTCTGTCCACTTACCACTGGAACAAGAGCCTGGTGTCATAGATATGTCATCTAAAGCAATATCTCCGCTGTTGCCATTTCCTACCAACCCCTCAAACACAATCTGTGAATGAAAATATACAATCTATGGGAAAGTATACTTACTTGCACATGGTATAGTTTGTGTATATATTCACATGCAAGTTGGGCCTATGGCCAAGGCTAGTAAACACGTGTCACAATTCCCCAACATACCACACCCTCTGGGCAGTTTGGAGACAGACCATTTTGTGTTGATTTTGATGGTATGAGGCGATGGTCATTCAGAAAGCAATGACAAAAAAAAAAAAAAAAGTGTTTTGCATAACCTTTACAGAACATCGCTGTCAACATCAGCATCTTTCAGCTGTATGTTGATTTCTTGGCAAGATTACGCTCAGTAGTTTGCCATTGCTTTCTGAGCGGCCGGCTAAGTTATCCCGCAAGTCACCAGCGGGGGTCGAACTGCTCCCAGCTCTCGCCCCGCTACGAGACTGCGTGATAAACGGGATTACGGAGAAAGTGTTGTAATCCCTCGGCCAGAGAGACCGGCAATGACAAACAACTGAATGAAAAAACTGCCTAGTAAATCACAAACAACCAAAAAATGCTGGGGTTGACTGCAACATCCTGTAAAGGACATGCTACTAACTTTTTTATTCATATGCAAAACGTTATACCTGAAAATTTTTAATAATGACAAAATATTTATATGACCAATTAAAAACTAGGTAAATATGTACATTTAGTCAAATGTGTCAGAAACAGCAAACAAGTATGCTAGAATACAATTCCCCATGCAGACTTCTCATACAAATAACAGCTCACACAAAATTAGCAGCTCACAAAATAATAACACATTACGTATACACTAATTAATAACTATTTCGAAGACATGCTACAGGTACTCAAAAAAGAAGAAGAAACAGAATGTCACTTTAGCAATGATAGATAGAGAGATGCAATGCTATATATGTGACAAATGAATGAATACATTTGCAATGAAGAAACTGACTGTCATGTCCTTAATGAATACCAGGAATGTTACATTTGTAATGAAGAAAATGAATGTTATATTTGTAATGTCGAAGGACTGTAATGAAAATTAATATAGATAATTACTACTATAAATATAATCTGTAAAAAAAATGAATGCTGCATTAAATAGTACATCCGTAATGTAATGAGCCCCATTCTATGCCATATTGTGTACATAGTGCCAGTTCCATATTTTATAAACCAGCTGGGCAATAGATAATATCATGTCAGCCACCTTTACTTCGCAAAATATTTTTCTGCTGCCCATCGCATTGTAGGCTGGACTGAACTGAAACCCATGTCAATTTTTGTTTAAATCCACTGTCTCCATGGCAATTTGAATACATGACAATCAGGCAAACAACAAACCAATGCCTTGAATTGAATGATAAGTAAACAGTGACACCTACATTTAAAACACCTTCAGTGGCAATATTCAGTCTTTTCACTAGCCACACTCTTGTGAAACAATACACTGACTGAATTACAACAATGCTCACTCGGGTGATGTGATTATCTACACAGATGGTTCGGTGTCAAGAGGTGAGAGAAGTGGCTGGGGGTTCATAGCCAAAGCTAATGGTCGATGTTTGGGGCAGGAGAGCCTGGCATATGATACCACAACATCCAGCTTAAGAATTGAGGTGGAGGCAGTCACTGCGGCTCTCCGCTGGATGGAGAATATGACACACACACACATCGTGATTGTAACTGTCTCAGAAAGCATGCTGACGAGGGTGAGGATGGGCAGGCTTCGTGCGGAGTGGCTTGCTTCGCTTCGGAGGTCACGGGTGACAAGCATCGCCTGGATCTTTTCTCCGGGGCATGCCGGTGTGCTGGGAAATGAACAGGCAGACAGATTGGCTGGCTCTGCAGAACTTGGTGGAGTATTGATACATGACAAGGCAGATGTGGTTGCGGCCTTGTGGGAACACGTGCACACCTCGGAGGAGCAAATGGATTACCATGGTCTAGCAAGAATGAGACAGCGAGGAGTGACGAGGGGATCTGGCTGACGCTCAACGCTCAGAGGAAAGGCGAGACGGACTTATAATCAGATTGCTACTGGTACTATTAGTGTTGGAACTCTTCGCTGGCTGCTGAGGATGGGGACGGAGCACTTATGGGAATGCCCCGAATGCTGTGATGTTGATTCCTAAATCAATCAATCAATCAATCAATTATAACAATGAAAATAACACCTACATTGAAAACACCTGCTGCGACAATGTTCAGTCTTTCCACTAGCCATACTCTCTGGTGAGTGCCTTGAAAATGTAAGGTAGGAGTAGGCAGGGTCAGGCCAGTTTTCACATACACATTTAGGCTGCCAACATTTTGACCATACATGCTGTAGTAGAACCTGGAAAAGAAATTCACTTGAAGATATATCACAGAGATAAAACAAATTTTGGGGTTTTAGGCAATCTGTGAATTCTTTTTCTTCCTCTTCTTCTTTGCTCCTCTTTTAAGGGAAGTGCATCACACCAAGTTATGCACCTCAAAGTCAGGTTGACTCCCCCTTAGACCAGCGGATCTCAACATCTTTTGGCCCAAGCAATGAAGGGGGGAATGAAGACCATTTCAAGATCGCTTTAATACAAGAACCGATTACTTGATACTGTTTTTCCCTTCATACTGTACAGTTAAGTACGTCTCATACTTCTAAAATTCATTTTATAAAGCCAGTAGACCCACAAATCATGTTTCATGTGGATGTCTAGACTTGTTTTAGTATGTGCTATTAAATTTACCTTACATTTTTACGTATACTGTATAGGAGTGGGGGGATTTTTAGATAGGAAATATGAAAGGGGGGAATGATGTTCTGAAAATACGGTGAAGGGGGCACGGGCCACATTTTTTATAGGAAGGGGGGGGGGGGGGGGGGGGGGGGGGGGGGGGGGGGGGGGATGACGTTCTGAAAATATGGTGAAGGGGGGCACGGCCAAAAAAAGGTTGAGAACCACTGATTTAGGTGAATTGTTGTTGTTTGTTCTTCTTTAGTTATAGTTATTACCTCTGGTTTGCTTGTGCTAATTTTCATGTTTTGTTCCCTTAAAGATATATGCACCTCAAAGTCAGTTTGCTTCAGCATACATTTGTGTCAGTTGAGAACCACTGCCCTAGACGGATCCCATTCAGTTGAAAACCACTGCCCTAGACAGATCCTATTCAAGGCCAAGGACTCTATCCATGAGTAAGGTTTTCTTGAACAACAATTTTCTCAAGGCAGCAACCTGATGTCTACTCTGTAATTTCCAAACTGCCACAGGATTTTTACTGTGCACAACTTGCACATGGGACTTCCTGTTTTAATGTGCACAACTTGCGTGTGGGACTTCCTGTTTTCATGTGTACACACTTGTGCCTTGGGACTTCCTGTTTTAATGTGCACAACTTGCACTTGGGACTTCCTGTTTTAATGTGCACAACTTACACATGCGACTTCCTGTTTTAATGTGCTCAACTTGCACATGGGTCTTCCTGTTTTAATGTGCTCAACTTGCACATGGGTCTTTCTGTTTTAAGTGCACAAACTGCACATGGGACTCCCTGTTGTTTTCCTTCATCCAGGAAGGTTAGTATTAAATGTCATTACCCAACAGATCAGGGGGACTTGTTTTATTTTCAGACACCAATGGTTCTGGCAAAAATTCCGAGTCAAGATTTCTGGGCATGCTATGATGAGAAATAAACTCAATAACTTAGTGACAACTAGTGAAATTGATGGGAAAAGAGCAAGGGAAAGGCAGAGATAAATACCTGGATTGCTTGGCCACATAGCATAATCGGGACAGGACCACAAACCTAATCCAAGACTTTGGTGATCATGTGACATGGTCAACCATGACGGTCCAGCATGGCACGTGGTTGTCAGAAACAAAGCAACGAAAATGTTGAGGTCATAGAGAAGGTGGGAATGAAAACAGCTAATGTGAAAAAATAAAAACAGAGACAAATATTTTGGCCACATTAAACTTTCAACATCTGTGTTACCGGGGCTCATAAGGAAGCAATGAACAGTAATGCTGTATTGCAACATACATGTCATAAGGAGGTTTCATGTGACACCGACTACCTCAAACAGAAGACTTAAGCTGAAAATTTAACCAATCATGAACAAGTCTACAAAGGGCTTGTGGTGAGTTTGCTGATGGTCATTTCTCCACGGGGAGCTGAAAGGCAGAGGAAGGAGAAGAAATATGTCCGTCTGAGAAGATTTAGCTCCTAATGCTCAAGGACGAAATAAGCAGTATGAATAATCATGAGCACATTACTTTCAAAAAGCCAAAATAAATATAGGGGAAGTGACCACTGAAGAAGCCAGATTTCTTTAATACACTTTAACAAAACGTAAAAATCATGAGAGCACATTAAGTGCAGTCCACCTTACATGCCTGTTAGTCATTTTAGGTAGAACTAAATGTAAATTACCCTTTTCCAAAACAGAAGACATATTGGGTATATGGTACTAGCCCCACATTTTTTTAGACCAACCGGCATTGGATGAGTAATGTAGCCAGCCAACTTTACTTCCCAGAACACTTCCTGGCACCCATTTTAGACTGGGTCAACCTGGGAGCCCAGGTCAATGTTTTAAATATGCCAGACCCACGAGGGGTTTGAACACATGACCATCTGGTCAGTAGGCAAGCATGCTAGCCACTACACTAAAACAGCTCCAGTATACTTATAATTAAAGTAAAATAAATACCCCTGAAAAAAAAGCAAAGCAGTAAAATACACAGAAGCAAGACAATAAGGCTTACTGCAGGCAGTATGTTCCGGCATTCACATCTGGACTGATGATCCTGGCTGCATCACCTTGTACACGTGGTGGTGATGTTTGTATGTTTATGTATTTTCCAGCTGTGAGAAAACAAGGCCTATTAGAAACTGACAAATAACCAGAATACACAATATCACATATTTTCTTGTTCTATTCAAGACAAAATACTTAAGACAAATGAACACAAAACATAATTAGAAAGCTCAACAAAAATAAAAAAACATGCAGATACAAGTGAACATTTCAACCAAATATTTTATCAATGAACAAAATACAATAATGATTACCTAGAAAACTGAAATATAATTAAGGTGATCCACATACTTGAGTAAAATAACACACAATAGAAATAAATAAAAATATAAGTTCAGGAAATGGAACAAACTATTTCCCAGACTTGCATTTGTGTTTATTTCAGTATTTTGCTCTTTCATTCATGTAAGTTGTTTACTTATTTGTGATTGTGAATGAGGAATTATGTGACAGCTGTAGAGATGTGATTTTATAGAAGAATGATGAGTACAATGTGGATGGATAGAAAGAGCAAAGATATCCTGAAAGAAGTTAACTGACAAAGAGAACTGGTTACTCACATCAGAAGATGTGATTTCTTTGGAAAAGTCATGAGAAGGGGATAGCTGGAGTAAGTCATTACAATGGATAAGTTGGAGAGGAGGAGAGGCAGGGGGAGACCAAAATAGAAGATGCTGGACAGTCTGACACCATGGCATGGAGGAACATTGGTATCAGAAATGATTAGCAGCACAAGAGACAGAAGGCTGTAGACAGACATATATATCCACCAAGAAGAAGAAAAAGATTATAACAAGTTTTCTAGTCGAATATACTTCTTTTTTTTGGGGTGTGGGAAGAGAGAAAAATAAAGACTAGTCAAAACATTCATTTGCATCTGTATGTTTTGTTTACTTTTTGTGTTCATTCATTTTCATGATCAGTAAAATTATGATAAAGGTGCTGTGAAGGCTCACTAGGGCCAGATATAGAGTGCAGCTGAACAGAAAAAAAGGACACTAAGTTAATTTATGAAAGTGTTGTTCCTCTATCAACTCCTGAAGGTCATGAGGCCAACATGTATGGTTGATATTTCCAAGATTTCAAGGTGGGACAACTTTTAATGCACTTATTGTTTTATTTTGCCCTTGTTTTACATTTTAAATATCCCCTTTTCAATTCCAACATATAAAAAAAAAAAAAAAAAATTCCAACATATTCTAAGAATAATCTAATAGCCATTTTGGGAGGCTGGGTCACCTGGAGCCGTACCTTTTAGAAAATAATTATAAATTAAATAATATAAATAAATTATATTAAATAATAAATATATTAAATAAATAAAATAATTGTAATATCCGGCTAAATTTGAAGAACACATATATTTACCAACAGATACAAACTGCTGACATTATAAACACTCATAGATAGTTTATCAGTGCAGACAAACAGTGAGCAGATGTAATGTAAAAAAGAAATTAAATGCACACACTTAAAACTCAACTTACACCCATCAGGTTTAGTGTGATCTCCAATTGGTCCTGTATCAGGTACAATTGTCTGTCCAGAATTGAGTGTCCAATCAAACTTGTCCTGGTGATCCTGTTGCCAGCCACATATCCCATTTTCAAATGTGCAGCCAAAAGTGCCTATTGGAGCTAATGTGCTAGGCCCAGGAGGGGTGGGAAGACCCACTTTTGGAACTGCATTATTTGGGTACACTGGCAAATATAAATTCAAAACTGGTAACAATTTATTGACATTCATAATCAAAGCTAACATTAAACCATTTTTATTGCATCAATCATACAATGCTTAGTTTATATATCACTAATGTAAGATCACTGTTTCACAGTAGTCATCTTTAAAGACATAGGAAAAACATTCAAGAATTAATTAGTTATTGATTTTATTTTGTACATTCATCATCAAGCAACATCTGTACAGAATGCCACTTCTATCTCAGTCTGCCGGAAAGACACAGTCCTTGCCTTATTTTCCAGAAGCCATGCCTTCCATTATGACTTTTATGTAAACCATCTTCATCATCATGCAATATCATGCATCATGCAGACTCAATGCAGACTCAATCACCAGCCAGTTCTCATTTTATGTTTCCTCAAATGTTAAGAATGTCTACAATTTCTTACGTCTGCTATTGTCTTGATTGCCCTTGCCTTATTTTCTGGGAACCATACTTTCCTTGAAACTTTTTTCTCTAAACTATCATCATATAGCAAGTAATTCACAGAACATCGCTCTCATCAAAACCTGCCGGAAAGATTCTAGATTCTGGTCTCATGTAATTTCATGTCCAGGGTGTCTTTAACATCCTCTGTCCTCCATTATGTTAGTTGACTCCTGCCTTTTCTTCCAGAAAGAATAGCTGCCACTGTTCTTTCTAAATCAGCCTGTACATGAGTTTCCAAGATGTGATTTTGTTTATGACGATGACTGCATGTTCCTTCTGTTTGGTCCACGGCAAATTAATTTTTCTGTAACACTGAATGTATACATTATTTTAAAATGTAATGCCTTAACTCAGTGCCGGTCTCCATGGCGAAGGGATTATGGATGCGATTCATAATCCTGTATACCTGGGTTCGAAACATGCTGTGCTGGTTTTTTCGAAAGAGGTATAGGTGCCGGTCGTTCAGAAAGCAATGGCAAACTACTTAACGTAAAACTTGCCCAGGAATCATGAACAGCCAAAATGCTGGGGTTGACTACTACATCGTGTGAAGGACATGCAACTAAATTTTTTAAAACTCAGTGAGTAGTGTTAAAATGAACATTATTAGTAGACTTTCTGTAATGCTTTAGCTCAGTGAGTAGTGTTAAAATGAACGCTATTAAAAGGCTTACTGGAATGCTTTAACTCTGAGTAGTGTTAAAATGAACATTATTAGAAAACTTACTGTAGTGCTTTAACTCAGTGAGTAGTGTTAAAATAAACACTATTAAAAGACTAACTGTAATGCTTTAACTCAGTGAGTAGTATTAAAATAAACATTATTAGAAGACTTACTGCAATGCTTTAACTCAGTGAGTAGTGTTAAAATGAAAGTTATTAGAAGACTTACTGTAATGCTTTAACTCTGAGTAGTGTTAAAATTAATGTTAAGAGAAGACTTACTGTAATGCTTTAACTCAGTGAGTAGTGTTAAAATGAAAGTTGTTAAAAGACTTACTGTAATGCTTTAACTCAGTGAGTAGTGTTAAAATGAATATTGTTAGAAGACTTAATGTAATGCTTTAACTCAGTGAGTAGTGTTAAAATGAGCTTCATTAGAAGACTTACTGTAATGCTTTAACGCAGTGAGTAGTGTTAAAATGAATGTTAGAAGACTTACATGCACAATTTGAATCAGAGAAACTGACATCATCAACCCCAATGCCTCCTATTGGATTTGTTACATTTGAACCATAAAGGCCTTGAATTGTTACAAAGTAGTCATTAGAGTTGACTGGTATTGGTGCCCTGGCCATGTGCCATACTACTGGCGACTGTGGTACGAGATTTATTAGCTGCCACACAAATATGGTTTGTGAGAGACCTGAAATATTCACAGATGTTAATCATGGGTTAGAAAATTGTAAGGATCACATAGAAAATTACATACAAAAATATTTGTCAATGTTTTATTTACAACATTTTTAAAATAAGAGTATTTAGTATATTTTTCTAAACTTCTAATCTTTCTATGGTAGGTATGTTATACTTCATTTCTGTTTTCTATAAATAAGATAGCCGGCTTCGTGACTTAGAGGTTATGACTTTTCTCCGTAATCTCGTATACTCTCGTTGATAACGTGATGACGGTGAGAATCAGCAGTGTTTCGAATCGCACCGGTAACTTACGGGGTATGTGAGCCGGCCGCTCAGAAAGCAATGGCTAACTACTGAGCGTAATCTTGCCAAGAAATCAACATAAAGCTGAAAGATGCAGGTGTTGACAGCGATGTCTTGTAAAGGATATGCAACAACAACAAAATAAATAAATAAGATAAGTCTGAAAAGAATGAAATCAAAGTTTCCATTGATCATTACCCAGTGCAATAAAGTCAGTAAAAAAAGTAAAAGATCCTTCTTCAAATCTTCTGGCATAATGGCTTTTTGGTACTAGCCTCATATTTTAGAGAACAATCAAAGCTCCTTAGGTGATGTCAGTATCACACATTGGTGTCTATACTTTCCAAACATTTCAAATTCCTATCTTAGACTCAGCCAACCTGGCAGTACAGGTCAATTATTAACAATCAGTGCCTCGGTGGTGATTTGAACACATGACCACCAGGGTGGCAGGCTAGTATGCTAGCCACTGAGCAACCATGCTACCATGGAGACAGTCTTAAAGTCGTAAAAGTCTTAAAAGACTTCATTGCACCAGGTTTTATCCCATATGGCTCAGTCTTTTTCTGCAGGGTGGCCTGCTGAAAGCGTCGCACAAAGCACGAACTCCGTAGCTCCAGCAATGACTCCCAGAAGTCTCCAAGAAGAATGCACTTGTAAACTGAACGACATAGTTTGGGATCAAACCCACAACCTTCGGAACGCGAGGCAGATGACGTGACCACTTCACCCCGGAGACTCCCATCATGGAAACAGTAACTGAACCTAATCAACCAATCTATTTGGTGTGATAAGTTACCACAGATGGACCACATTGTAAAGGTAAATGTAAATACATAATAAACTGGAGTCCTTCACCCCTACCTGGAGTAGTGACAGCAATGTTAAGAGTTGACTGCACATTGCCTGACATGAAGTACCAGAAAGTCATACAGCGGCCTGTGTTGGATACAGGTTGGAAGGTTTCACTGGCTAGTTCTGCCTTGTCTCCAGCCATGAAGTTACGTTTGCTTGACAGAAATATGAAAGTGCCTAAAAGATATAAAGAAGATATTATTTATATTAATAGCTGTAAAGTTGTTACATCAGATGCTTTTAGTTTTGAAAATGAAAAGAATATACTATTGATATCAACAACTGTATATATATATATATATATATATATATATATATATATATATATATATATATATATATATATATATAGTAAATGATCTTACAAGTCAAACAAGAGAAACTTCATGACTGAAGAAATTGATTGAGAAATATGAAAGTACCTAAAAGATATAAAGAAGATATTATTTATATTAATAACTGTCAAGTTGTTACATCAGATGCTTTTAGTTTTGAAAATGAAAAGAAAATACTATTGATATCAACAACTGTATATATATATGTATATATATATATATATATATATATATATATATATATATATATATATATATATATATATATATATATATATATATATATATATATTCATTGGCACCTTTCCGTCTTGACAGACGATAGTTTGGTACATTGTGCTTTAAAAAGGCTTAATAACTACGATCCATGGCGGTGGCGAGTGTGGCTGGTAAGGCCAATTCTTGCTGCAAATGTTTGCCCACAGTAGGTGCATGTGAAAACATGGTCACTTCCACCATTTTGCATCATCTTACGTCTCTCACGCTCTGTGTGTGCTTTATCTGCTATCATTTTCTCCTGTGTCTTTATTCCGTTTCTGATAGTTGCCCTCCATGCAACACGTTCAGCGGCGACGTGCTCCCAATGTGCATTATCAATGCCTGTATCAATCATGTCCCGCTTACACACATCTTTGTATCGTAGTAGAGGCCGACCCTGAGATCTCCTACCCGTCTGTAATTCACCAAAAAAGATGTCCTTTGGTATTCTACCATCATCCATCCTCCTAACGTGTCCTATCCATCTAAGTCTACGAAGACTGAGCATGGAATACACCGTCACACAACCTGATCTTTCCAATACTTCAGTATTTGTGATTTTGTCTTGCCACTTAATACCAAGTATTCTTCGCAGACACCGCATATGAAAGCTGTTTAAACGTTTCTCTTGGCGTGAGTAAGTTGTCCAGGTTTCACTGCCATAAAGAAGAGTACTAAGGACACAGGCTTGGTAGACGAGGACTTTTGTTTTGGCAGTAAGCTTCCTGTTCTCCCAGACTCTTTTTGCTAACATGTTCATTGTTGTTGCTGCCTTGCCAATCCTGATGTTGATTTCCTGATCGAGGGATAATTTGCTATTTACCTCTGATCCTAGATATGTAAAATGGTCTACTATCTCCAGTTCGGCGTCGTCAATAAAGATTGATGGTACACCATGTGCACCTTGTGACATAATCTGTGTCTTCTTTTTGTTAATTGTTAAACCAAATTCAGAACAAGCATTGGAGAATGCAGATAGTAGATGTTGTAATTCTTCCTCAGAGTGGGTCGTAATCGCAGCATCATCCGCAAAAAGCAACTCTCTGATTAGTACCCTGCTAATTTTGGTCTTGGCCTTCAATCTCTGAGCATTATAGAGGCCACCATCTGAGCGTGAGTGAATGTATATACCATCATCCTGATCACGAAAGGCATATTTCAGTAGAAGTGAAAAGTATATCCCAAAGAGGGTGGGGGCTAGCACACAGCCTTGCTTAACTCCACTCTTGATTTCAAACTCTTCTGAAGTTGAGCCATCAAACTTGATTATACCCTTCATGCCTGTGTGGAACGATTCCACAATGGACAGAAGAGTTGGTGGGCAGCCAATCTTCTTTAGTGCTTTGAACAGACCCTCACGACTGACCAAATCGAATGCCTTTGTGAGGTCGATGAAGGCAATAAACAGTGGCTGATTTTGTTCCCGGCATTTTTCTTGCATCTGTCGCAATGAGAATATCATATCAATGGTAGACCGGTTCTGACGGAAGCCACACTGTGATTCGGGGTAGACTTGATCTCCCAGGACTTGAAGTCTGTGCAGGACAATTCTGGCAAATACTTTCCCAACAATACACAGAAGTGAGATACCCCTATAGTTGTTACAGTCGCTCCGATCTCCCTTGTTCTTGTACAGCGTTATGATGTTTGAATCTTTGAAATCCTGTGGGACTTGTCCTTCTCGCCAGCATAGCTCTATTAGCTGGTGGATCTGTAGAGCGAGTGTGTCTTGCCCACTCCTGATCACCTCTATTGGAATCCCATCCTTACCTGGAGCCTTGCCAGATGCAAGCTCATTTATAGCACACTTAACTTCTGTTATGGTGGGAAGTGTGTCCAGGTGGTCAAGAGTTGGCAGGGCCTCTATGGCGTTGAGGGCATCATCCGCTAGCTTGGTCTCACTTGAGTAAAGCTCTAAATAGTGCTCGACCCATCTATCCATCTGCTGTTTCTTATCAGTGATGATTTCTCCAGTCAAGGTTTTCAGCGGTGCACTTCTTTTGATCATTGGACCACAGGCTTTCTTTATCCCTTCATACATGCTTCTGATGTTTCCCTTATCACTTGCGATTTGAATGGACTCACATAACTTGATCCAATAGTCATTCGCACACTGCCTGGCAGCCTTTTGTACATCCTTCCTTGCTTGCTTCAGCTCACTCAGAGTGTTACGTGTTGGTCTTTCCTTGTTTCTTAAGAGAGCCATCTTCTTTTTATCAATCAAGGGCTGCAGTATCTGGCTGTTTGCCGCAAACCAGTCCTGCCTCTTATGATCCACAGTGCCGTAAACCCCTACCGCTGTTTTATAAATAGTTTCCTTAAGTTTACTCCATTTATCATTTACTATACAATTTTCTGATGTATCATTGAAAGCGTCTTCAAGTTGCTGTTGAAATTCAAAGCACTTTCCAGGATCGTGAGTGTTAGTAATATTAATCCTGGGGCTAGACTTGTGTTTAGCTGTGTAGATTCTCTTTGGTCTCAGTCTAACCCTTGCAACAACCAAAGAATGATCTGTATCACAGTCAGCACTGTGGTAACTTCGAGTTAATGATGTATGGTTCAGATGTTGTCTCCGTGTGATAATGAAGTCCAGCTGATGCCAATGGCCGGATCTTGGATGTTTCCATGTGACCTTATGCATCTCTTTTGTTTTAAAAAAGGAGTTTGTAATACATAGGTCATTTCTAGTGCAATGCTCCAGCAGCCTTTGCCCATTATCATTCATGCGACCGATGTTGTATTTTCCAAGGCACACTGGCCATGAACTCGAGTCCTTGCCCACACGAGCATTGAAATCACCGAGCATATAAATGTAGTCGGATTTTGGAACTGCCTTGATCGCAGAGTCTAGCTGCTCATAGAACGTATCCTTCACATCATCAGAGGAAGCGAGTGTCGGTGCATATGCAGTGAGAATGGTGGCAAATCCACAGGAGGTTGCCAAGCGCAGTGATAATAATCTTTCATTACCTCCAGCTGGGATATCAATCATTCCCAGTAGCGAATTCTTCACTGCAAAGCCCACACCATGTTGCCTTTTTTCTGCCTGCCCTCTTCCCTTCCAAAAAAAGGTGTAATTGTTTTCCCTGAGTGACCCTTCCTCAGCGAGGCGAGTCTCCTGCAGGCCAGCAATATATAATATATATGTAATAATATATATATATATAGATATAGTAAATGATCTTACAAGTCAAACACGAGAAACTTCATGATTCCTAATTGGATATATCAAAAAACTTCAGAAGAACTGCACGAGTCCTACAATGTATCCATCAATATATATTATATCATGCCATCATCTGACTTATCATGCAGACAGGATTAAGTGAAAAATAGGAAGGTGTTCACATATTTTCTAAATGTGTCATAATGTCAACATATTTAACTCTTTGAGAATTGAGTTTTCTATGACTGGTGATGGGTTTTCTCTTCCTGTGTGTGGTTTATTTTTTATCACTGCAATGTAAATTTCTAACATTTATAAAGATTTAAAGGGAATAATGGCTAGAAGATTGACTACAATGCGCCGGGGTTTATCACAAATGACTCAGTCTCTTTCCACAGAGTGGCCTGGTAAAAATGTCACTACAGCATTGATTACCTGGAGGTCTTAAAGCACCAAAACTACACCCATGAACCCACAATCTTTGGAGCACAAGGTAGGTGGTTTAACCACTTCACTAAAATGACCCCCTCTAACATTTATATTGATGGTACAAATGGCTATGAAGGAAACATCTAGAAATTAAAGTGTGAAAAAATATTAAACAAAACATGTGATAATTACCAGCCACACATACCGGACTGCTACCATTTAATATTTAATATTAAATGTCCCGCAACTACACATTCTTTTATCACTAATATTACCAGCTGCTGTTCCTTGTGTGTGATCACCAGAAGGAGTTCCAGCATTTGTATCTGCTCTGAATGAATTCCAATCAACTTTATTGCCTGCAATATTAGTCCAAGAGCAGAATCCATTCTCAAAGCCACAGCTGCCTGCAAAGTGAATATAATGAGCATTAAGACCACTTCATCAACAGGGCTGATGAGGGAAGCAAACAATAATGACACTGTAAATTATCATACATGTCGTAAGAGGTGACTAAGGAGGGTTAGCTATCCCATCCAATAGAAAACTAGATGTAAAATCCAAAAACCATGAACAAGTCTAAAGGATGAAAATTTAGAAGATTGACTTGATTGTACTGGGTTTGACCCAATTTGGCCTGGTCTCTCTCCAGCCAAGAGCATTGCATAAAGCACAAACTCAGGAATTCCAGCTATGACCTGGCTCTCTGAAAAAATGTGCGCTCGTGGTGTAAACAATGCAATCTGAAACCAGTCCCATGACCTTCAGTGCCTGAACCAAATGATTTGACAACAACACACCAGAGATCTCCTACAAGTATAAATAACAGAAGCAAGTCAGCGTGGTCGAATAGGTAAGAATTTGTGTTCTTAAACATCCATTGTGCTGATGCCGAGGTACGCGGTTCAACCCCTACATTAGACAGCTGGACTAAAATGTTGACCTGTCGTCCTTGACTTGGGTACATAAATTACAAGTACCTTTGAAGTCGGAGTGGGTTCGCCTGATGGCGAGGGACGCTGTTAATAGGGAAAGTTAAGTCACACGCAAAATTCAGTTCATCACTACTATAAATAGTGTGTATGGACTATGCTTGAGTTCAAAGCAAGCGAGCATAAAAAAAAAAAATTTTTAAACCAAAAAATTAATTAGCCAACCCAGATAAAGGATGCTCTTCTCCTAGAGGAATTATGACATGATGTGGGGAAAACTGTAAAGAGTCTAGGTTCGCAACTTACCTCCTTTACCTGGGGACATCTCCATAATTTTAGAAAGTTAGAACTTTGATTAAGGAACAATAACACAAGCGATAGAGGAAATAAAAGAGCATTTTGGGATTATGCGAAATAAGGTGGATTGGAGCAGACAAATAGCTTCTAAAAGCTGGCGAACTGATGCTGTTCTTATGCAAGACAAAAGAAAATGCCAAACACTTTGAAGTAATGGACCTAATCCTATCTAATAGATTTAGAAGCAGTAAGTTCTATATTAATGACAGCAACATACAGAACCACACAAAAAAAAGAAAGCAAGTAAACATGAAGAGGGTTGTATTTTGTACCAACCAATGATAAGGATGAATCTATTGTGAGGAATATCAATAATTATGGAGATATCATGAGAGAACACAGATTTAGTATTAATGAATGCAAATGGAGAATTATTCACCAATATTTGCACAGTCAATCAATATCTCATAGGATGAAGTGTTATTCCACATACAAGAGTACATAAAGCAACATGGGTATTACCAGACCACAATACTGATTATATCTGTACAAACAAGAATTTTAGATCATCTCAACATGAAGTAAACGTTTTTAGAAGTGCAGATGCAGATTCAGATCACCATCTCAAACACAGCAATGAGAAAATTCTAATGAACATTGAAGATCAAATGAACAGACCCCAAAAGGTTAAATCTATACGAAGGTCACATACTGATAAGCTATATAGGGAAGTGATTACCCTCCTCAAATGTCATGGGCCAGAATATGTGAAGGCCTAATATTTCACACCCTGACAGCAATATATGCCATGGGAATACCTTTACCTCTGTACCTCAAGTATACTTATTTTATTAGAAAGACACTGTCGTCAAATTTAGAGATAGCCAGTTTGAATTGCAGTGAATCTAATATCACTACCACCATGTACCTAGTGATTTCACTTGTCCGCGACAATATGCACTTGACACTAAATCAGGTCAAATCCATTGGCATAAGTTATAAAATAAAACTTGACCTTATGTTCAGTTAGGCAAAGATGAAATGCTCATCTCAACATTTTAAATTATAGACACACAAAGTTGAAAAATGTGACCATAAGTTAAATCTGCAACAATGTGTTTTAATCTGGTATTTAGGAGTTCAGTAAAGCTTGCTCTACCTCGACTAGGGCACACTCCTTCAGTAAAAGAAATGTCATCAACTGCAATATCTGCTCTGTAGTTGGTCCCTCTGATACCCTCAAACACAACCTGAAATCAAAGTGTCAGGCAGAAATAAAAAACACTTTACCAGTAACAATCCAAGCATTTTGTCTATTATTTCTATGCAAAACACACAACTTGGCACTTGCAGAAAAAGTAACAGAAGAGAAGTTTTAAACAGGAAAAAACTCGGAACCCAATGATAAAAACAATGACAATTTCTTAAACTGAGTTTTCATAGTGCCATTTCCAGTTACATCATATGCTGTGACATTCATCTTCTCAGTAAGTAATAGTTCTATATTTTAGCTTCATAGGGGATATTCAGACTGAAGACATGAGGAAATTATTGGATCTATTATCTATTTCCATTTTAATGACAACTTGTGGTACACATTTACCTTTATGGGGGAGTGAAAGTTTTCAATCTTCAGCTAAAGGTTTCAACTGCATTATACTTTAAAAGTGTGACATAATCTTCGTGTGATTCTCTGAGTTAATAGAATTCTAACCAAACTGTCTGTGGATGTAGACTCACAGAAGTAGGTGATCAGGCTTCATTCTCACAAGATGTCCAGACCATTTATTATATAACAACCCTAACTCTCTTTAGCGTTCTCTTTTGACCTTCTCTTGAATCACAACGGTTGCATAATGTGTAAATTTGGTCAAGAGCATACTAAAGAAATCTGGCTTCTACAGAGGCCACTAGCATTGTATAATTAACGTCTTTAAAAGTTAAGAGATGCAATTTTTCCTTTTGGTAATTACCCTATTGGACATGCTGCTAAACCATCTGGGACTAAAAGAATTAATAATCTTGTAATAACAAATTACTGATAGATACACATTTATTTAGTACCAATAGTGTTTGGCCTTCCCATGAATATCCAAGAGCCAATCCACTACCTACCCACTGAACATGACTGTATGTATGCCATTATACTGAACACAAACAACCTTAGTGTCATTATTTTCTTTACACTCCAAAGTAGATGGAAGGAAATAATAACAGAACATATTAAAACGGTCGTAAGTTTTAAAGCCCTCATAAAGTTAAAACATGCTTTGGGTATTTTGATTCACAAATGTACTGTTTTTAATAAACAAAACAGTTCGGTCAACCATGCACATTGTTCATATCACTAAAATGGTAACTGTTTTCCCACACAAACAATTTGACCTTGTAGATTGATCTAAAACTGCTGACCATGATCTTCACTTCTCCCACAATGCAATGCTGGTATTGATTACTTAACATGTGGTTTCTTTTTTAAATGTTGCATATCCCTTACAGGACGTTGCAGTCAACACCAGCATTTTTCAGCGGCTGTTGATGTACTAGGCAAGATTTTACATTCAGTAGCTTGCCATTGCTTTCTGAACGACCAGCTCACATACCCCAGTAAGTTACCAGCATGGCGCGAACCGCTGCCGATTCTCGCAGCTGCTGTTTTCTCCACGTGGATATACGGGATTACGAACAATGTCGTTAACCCCTTGGCCAGCGAGACCGGCGTGGTATTTGGGTCAAAATTTACATTTTAATTACAACAATTCTAATAACCACATGTTTTTCATGTTGATGGCATGCAACTGTTATCCACACACTGAACTTTACCTGATAGGCTGATCGTGTAGTGCTGGCCAGGATATTCACCTCAACTACAATCCAACGCTGACCTTGATTACCTGACATGTGCCACAAAGGCTGACTTAAATTTTGCTGGCTGGTTGGCTGAAAATAAAAATAGCATTTCCAATAAACTATCTTACTATTTGCATGTTTTTATAACTAAAACTGGTATCATTACTGTCATATGACAGATGTAACAACTAAACTATCTAGTCAATGACACTTCCTAATGCTATACTGATATAATTAATGTATATACATTTTATTACCATAATAAAACCATAACCACCCGTGTGTTACAGGGACCAATAAGGGAAGCAAAAACTAGTAACATTGTAACCATCTTGCATGTTAGTTAGTTAGTTAGTCGAGGTTCTAACTTCACAGAAACGGGTCATCCCAATTATGCTCCATTCCTGTGCCAGTGAATATCACACAAAATGCTCCCCACTGTCCAATGTGAAAAGTGGAATAGAGAGGAGTCTCGGCAATCCAACAGCCCACACAGGTACACTGTGCATAATGCCGCCGCCAAACTGCCAACACAAAATTCATCCATGAAAACCAGTTCTTTGTCGATGGACTCGGCAGTCACCAGAAAGACCTCAATGACCCGGGTTTTCTCACATGGCTCGGTCTTTTACTGCAGGGCTACCCGCCGAAAGCGTCACACAAAGCATGAACTCTGCAGCTTCTGCGCCGACTCCCAGGAGTCTCCTGAAAAATGCACTCGTGAACTGAAAAGGCAAATCAGTTAATTCAACAACAGCCGGTAGCCATTATTCCGAACATGCAGGTCACTGTACAGGACAGATGTAAAAGCATTCCACGCGAATTTCACAGCTCAGAGTGTCACCCACGCACTCACTCAGTAGCAGGGCGATGGAACTATGTACTACCAGTCCAACATGAAGAAAATTTGATTGCAAACCGTAGCTACAAGCATAAACACGCCACAGGCCTTAACGGTTCAACACCTAACCACCATGTTGTAAGAGGTGGCTAAGGAGGGTTATTGTAGACTGGCTGCCTCATCCCGCTGACAATTTTAGCTGCAAAATCCAACCAGTCATGAAGAAGTTTACAAAGGAATATGCTCCATTGAGAGATGAAAGGAGGATATATAATTTAAAAGGCACAAGTATCATTGTGTGTGTTTCTCTTCTCCCCCCACCCCCTTCTTTTCCCACTTCATCTGATAATATTAAGTAATGTTAGCAATGAACCTAGCCCATGTGATATCAGGTCTTAAGGTAAGTAAAGAATGGTAACACTATAACTTACCATGGATGTCTTAAGAGGCAACAAAAGAGGGTTGCCATGGGACTGGCTGACCCATTCCTCCAACAGAGAATAATGACAAATGATAGTGATGAACAATGATGCTGACATTTTAACATCCAGTTTCTTAATACAATGAAAGGAAATGATAAAGAGCATTTACTGTACCTTTATATACACATTCAAGGTTCCCACACCATCGCCGAACATGTAGACATAGAAATGCATGCACAGGGCCCCATAACGAGAATCATTATATGCTGGTGACAGCAGTCTGGCTTTAGCTCCGATACGTATGTTGGTGGCATCAATGAGGACGTAATGACCTTACATATTCATAACAGAAACAGTTTTAATATTAGTTCGCCTTCTGCTTCATACATCTGTTCTCTGTCCTCCATTTTCTGGAAGACTGAGTTATAAGGGGTTAAAGACAAGAGGATGACTTCATTGCACTGGGTTCTATCCCAAATTACTTGGTCTTCTCCCCCCCCCCCCCAGCCTCCACTAATTGGTGCTATCTTCTTTTCTATCTGTAACACAGTAGTTTATCCTTCGTGGTATTTTTTTTATTAAAGAGGTGTATTCTATCTAACCTGTAACAAAGTTCTTTTATTTGTAACATTCTTCACAGTTTCTACTTAATCTGTATAATCTATAACATGGTGGCATTACATATGTATAATCGATTACAAAGTTAATAGCCTAGACCAGGTGTGGGCAAACTACATCCCGCGGGCTGCGTGCGGCCCGGCAACTGATATTATGCGGCCCGCAAGGGCTTTTAGAAATAAAAATTTTTACTTCGTTATTAAATTAGTTTGTTGAATTTTACAGAGTTTCATGTACCGTTATAATTGTTTTAACATTTTTGATAAAATTTTCTTTCTAATTTTTTTATATTTGTAATCAGTCCTTGACCTTAGTAATGTAATGCTAAATGTGAATTTTTCGATTTAAATATAGAGAAATATTTATCAACAAGTAAAAAATTTAATACGGTTGATTTTATGAAAAACAAATAATTCTCCGGTGAATAAAATGATTTATGTTGCAAGAAAATATTAAATTTAAATGTTTTTTGCTGTTATAAATTATTTCCACATTTACAATGTTCGAAATGCAAGCAGTTACATACATCTCATTAGAAATCAACAATTTTAGTGACTATGTAGTCAGTTTGTGTCGAAGTTAAAGCCAATTATATATATATATATATATATATATATATATATATATATATATATATATATATATATATATATATATATATATATATATATTGTAAACTCTTGTTAACAAATTAGTAAAAGTTTTTGTCCATATTGTAAAATATAAGTATAAGTAAAATAAAATTGCAAATAATTAGTTATTTATACTGTTTAATAATTCATAATTACTTATTAAGATAGGTTGCTGTAAACAAAGTGGACATAATATATATGCGGCCCCCCCCCCCCCCCCCCCCCCCCCCAATAGCTTTACATTTGTCAATGTGGTCCTACGCACAAAACGTTTGCTCACCCCTGGCCTAGACACATGAAATTGATCCTGGAGGATATTATAATAGCTGCCATGATTAATTATCACTATCATCATCCAGTGGTTTGACCCCCATTACAGAACTTTGCCCTAAAACAGTCTCTTGAAATTCCTCTCTATCATAAGACAGATGTCCTGTCTCTGTTGCTATCCTATCACATCTTGATTCCATCTACAATGTTATCTTCCTCTTCGCTGCTTCTACAGTACATGTAACTCCATAATTATCTTTTCTAAATACACATGCCTCTTAACATAATAAGAAGTCCTGCAGGTGTGATTAAAACTTGGACCTGTCTAAACCACAAAGCAAACTATACTTTGCTCTCACCTTGAGAAGTATTACCAGTGTGATTAACCCTTTACAGGGCAGACGCTTGTCCGTTTTGTAGCCCTGAACGGGCAAGATTTTTTCAGGTTCTGTAAAAATTTCGGGTCGCGTTAGTAAAAACATCACAAATACGGTGTTAGTCAACCGATTTTAGTTAAATAAACAACACAATGAAGGGAATAGCATGCAGAATATGTTACTCACGTGATTGTTGCCGGTAATCCATATATGAACACAAATATTTACGAAATACGGCATGTTGTTTGTGATTTTCCGTCATCTATACGGCAATTTACAAACACATTTTCAGAATCATAATCACGTTCTTTAAAGTCTGACCCACGACTGCTAATGCAAAGTAACGCTTTGCACTGATATCTAGCTCCGATTAATAATCAACTTCGTGCCCTTTAATGTCATTTAAATTGAACAGAGCGAAATCTCGGCTATCACTTGAAGAATCGCCGAAATCCATTTTGAAAAACAGCGTAAAACTCCCGAAAACTATCAAAACAAGTCCGTAAAAGTCTGTTCAAAGTCATTGTAGCGCGTTTACAAATGGCGGCCACGTTGTCAAGCTATCGGCAAAAGTGAAAGTAGCGTCGGAAGTGTCGGAAAGCCGAGAGATCGCGTTTTTACAATGCATAATAGTATTGGCCGGAATCAGACGCTACGCTCATATTTAGAGATCGGCCGCTAACGGACGCTATGCCTTGTAAAGGGTTAAAACTTGAACCTGTCTAAACTACAAAGTAAACTATACTCTACTCTCACCTTGAGAAGTATGACAGGTGTGACTAAAACTTGAACCTGTCTAAACTACAAAGCAAACTATACTCTGATTTCACCTTGAGAAGTATGACCGGTGTGATTAAAACTTAAACCTGTCTAAACTACAAAGTAAACTATACTCTACTCTCACCTTGAGAAGTATGACAGGTGTGACTAAAACTTGAACCTGTCTAAACTACAAAGCAAACTATACTCTGATTTCACCTTGAGAAGTATGACCGACGTGATTAAAACTTAAACCTGTCTAAACTACAAAGTAAACTATACTCTGCTCTCACCTTGAGGAGTCTGATACGTGTGATCAGAACTTGGTCCTGTCTCTGTGTTTAAATTGTTTCGTGAGGTCAGTGCCCAATTGAAATCATCCGTATGGTCCTGGGTGTAACCACACATATTGTTGCCATCTTCAAAACCACAAGCTCTGACTGTTGCTCCTGCAGATGGCACAGTAGCCAGTGATGCCGTAGGTGTGACATCTGTGCTCAAACATTAGACAATCAAAAGATTAAATCAAAAATAAATGTTATATTATGTTATATATGGAATTTCTTTTCAATTAACCTGGGCTATCAGGTCAACCCAGCCTAAAATGGGTCATCATGATCAGGTGCCCTGCCAGCTGGGCCTAGGTGTTCATGTCTCTCCACAGACCTCAGTCTTTGGTGTTCAGGATCAGCTCTGCTTATGATATTCCTTCATGCCACTGTCCGAGTCCATTCAGCATCATTTCTCTTGGTCTGCCTCTGCCTCTCTTTCTATTGATCTTTCGTTGTCACAATGTTCTCCAATGCTTCTTTTCTCATCACATGACCAAAGAAAGCTGTTTGTCTCTTTCTTGTTGTTGCATATAATGTTCTAGTTTCATTAGCCTCTTTCAGGCAATCGTTGTTAGTTACTTTGGCAATCCAAGGAATTCGAAACATTCATCACAGGAACCACATCTCTGTTGCTTCCAAGTTCTTCCTAAATTGTTCATTTACATTCCAAGATTCACTGCCACACAGTAAAACAGGTCTAAATATGGGCAGCAAGAAATATTCTGGGAAATAAAGGCTTGGTACTGACACTTCAACCATTGCAAGTGCCAGCTGATCTTTACAAATATGGGGATAGCATGATCTACCCAATATTCTTCAAGGCCTGGAAAGGAAGTTTCCTGATAGTTAGTTGCATATCTGTCACAGGATGTCGCAGTCAACCCCAGCATTATTTGGCTGTTTGGGATTTCTTGGCAAGTTTATGTTCAGTAGTTTGCCATTGCTTTATGAACGACCGGCACTCATACAATTTTAATAACAAACCAACGCAAGGCCATCAGCTGCCAAATCGCCCGCAGCTGTGTTTTCAACATGGTATGCAGTATTATGAACTGCGACCATAACTCCTTCACCACGGAGCCGGTTCCCTGTATACACATAAAAATAAAGGTACAGGTAGTCCCATAATAGACACTGCCATTGGGTGTCACCTGTTAGGGCTTCACATATTCTAGGCCGCAGAACAATAGATGGGGTGGCAAGTACCCTTCCTTGCCACCTTTACTTCCCAGGAAATTCTGAAGTGTCAGGTAACCATTTCATGAGGCATGAGCTGGGTTGACCTCACAGCAGCACTGACCAGAAAAACATCCTGATACTGCTGGGGACTGAATTTGACGAACTGTCTTACAGGCAAGCACACAAATACCTTACCACTATGGCACTTTATCTTATATATAAAAGGCAATCTCCATCTTTATGTATGTATGTATGTATGTCCTTTATTTGTTCGCGAACGGCCCATCCGATTGAGATGAAATTTTCTACACGCCTTCCTTTCATTCCAGCGCTGCCAACTGTGATATTTTGTTAGTGTGAAATCGCCTGCTTACTCAGTATTATTTCATTTTTCATTATAATTTCATATATCTCAGGGGACCTAACTCTGTAAAAGTTATTTCAAGGGGCATAACTTTTCTGTATTACTTATAGTCATATTGTGGCATCGTTTTCAAAGATTTATAAACTCTTTGTCCATAGTTATGTACCGGCATATGAGTTGTAATAAATAATGATACAATCTGTAAGGCATTTTCAAAGTTTTCATAAAAATAATGCACAATGCATAACATTGTAACTCATCTTTTTTTGCTTAAGAAGTTACTGTAGTCATGCAGGTGATTAGAAAGAGTTTTCATTAAAAATAATGGATGGTGTGTGGAAGGACATTCTTTTAAGTTACTTTTTTTGTTGTATGAATTTAATGAGAACTTATATGACTACTTATATGAATTAAATGAGATGCTCCCCACCAGGGACTGGGCGAAGCCGGACAGGGTCAGGCAGACAGATAGACAGATAGACAGTCGGGAACAGGAACTTATATGACTACTTATATGAATTAAATGAGATGCTCCCCACCAGGGACTGGGCGAAGCCGGGCAGGGTCAGGCAGACAGACAGACAGATAGACAGACAGATAGACAGTCGGGAACGGGAACTTATATGACTACTTATATGAATTAAATGAGATGCTCCACACCAGGAGCTGGGCAATGCCGGGCCGGGTCAGACAGACAGACAGACAGACAGACAGACAGACAGACAGACAGACAGACAGACAGTCGGTAACGGGAACGAGAACTTATATGACTACTTATATGAATTAAATTAGATGCTCCCCACCAGGGTCTGGGCGAAGCTGGGCAGGGTCAGCTAGTGTATATATAAAGCATAGGAGAAAAGAACCTAAATATAGAAATACACTGTGCAGTTGGAGTTTCCTGTTGAAGCTTTCCACATACATGATTCAGTCTTCCTCTGCCTCTATTACCAAGTATTTTCCAACATAAGGCTAGTTTCTCTATTCCATATTTGATATGCCACATAAAATTCTTTGGTCTTGTCCTTATGGTTTTGGTGAGTGATTTATTAACACCTGAAGCTGCCAATGTCTGAATAATATTTTTCTCAAACACCACATTTCAGCTGCCTCCACATACTTCACCAAATGATTAATGACCGAACACATGTTTACATACACATAAACAACACACCTGCACAAAAGCCATCAATAAGCATGACATCATCCACAGCTACATCTCCATAGTTTGAGGTACCTTGAACAGCTTCAAGAACCACCTAGATGACAGTAATATGGTGAAAACATTATAATGATTCATATTTTAAACTGGAAACCAATAACAGAACATAACTTTCTTCTTCTTATAGTCCATACCATGTGACATTGGTAATTATATCTGTCTACTACCTTCTGTACTGCCAGTCATTTCTGATACTGACATACCATGAAGTCAAATTGTCCAAATTGTTACACTTTTCTGTAAACTGACATTTTTGAGGCCTCTAGAGATTTTTTGCTTGTTTACTAATTGTTCAGGAATGGCAGTATTTGTTAAAATTGGTTGTATGTAACATACAAGAATTCATAATCTAACTTCCAATAACAGAAACACATTACTTCTGAATAAATAATGTTATCAAAAATGGTGAAAACCAACTTTACCCCACAGAGTAGAATTCACTCAAAAGTAATGATAAATGTTTCTTAACTAGAATGCAACAAATGGCTGAAACAATTTAAAATGTAAAGCATAAGAGATTATATGACACTCTTCAAAATTGTTCTTACCGCATATGGAACATTTTCAGTAAAAGACACAGATCCTTTTAACCATTGAACTCCATGATCACCATTCCTACTCCAGCGAGGACTGCCTAGAGGCATATTGGCAAACTTCAAGTAAACATTCAAGGTGGTTGTAACGCTGCCTCGCATATGGTACCAGAAGGTAAAACACTGAAACAAAAATCAACATAAATTATCAGAATCAGCAAGGCTTGAGATTATATATCTTACCCTGCCTAGAACATTATATACAACAATAAGAAAGAGACAAACAGCTTTTTTTGGTCATGTGATGAGAAGAGAGGCGCTGGAGAACATCATGACAACTGGAAAGATCAAGGGGAAGAGAGGCAGAGGCAGACCACGAGAAATGATGCTGGATGGATTGTGATGGTGGCATGGAGGAATATCAACGGCAGTGATGATCCAGAAAACCAAAGACAGAGATCTGTGGAGAGTCATGAACGCCTACGCCATTTGGCACGGCACTTGATGATGACCCTGCCTTTTACAATAGCCTAGGAGATCACAAGAACACTACTCTCTGTGTTTTGTATGATCTTTTCCTCACGTGTTTCTGCCATATGCCAGTATTTCAGATTCTACCAAGGTTTTTCCTGTTTATTTATGAATATTATCTGTTAACTGAATTTTGTTCTTCAATTTTTAAGTGAATATAGTGTTGAACAGTCTAATATATCTGAACATTATGATTATACCCTTGGAGATTGTTCTCTCCAAATGTTCAGAAGTCTCTGTATGGCTCCACAGACTGAGAAATGTATATAATGGTAAATGTTAAAGCACCGCTTGTTACTGGGGTCCATCAAGGAAGCAAAGAATACCCAACCTCTGATGCATGTCGTAAGAGGCAACACAGGAGGACTGGCCTGAGATGGCTACCTCATCCTGTAGAAAACATTAGCTGCAAATTCTAACCAATCATGAACAAGTATACATAGGGCTTGGTGTGAGTTGGTTAAGAGTTTATGTTCCATTGTGAGATGAAAGGAGGAAAAATAAAAGAAGAAGAAATGTTCTGGATTCTTTTTCTAAGACAAAATCAATTAATTATGTAACAACAGCATGCTTTGTCTATGTAATTAATCATTGATTTCTAGTCCCAGATGATGATGCTTTTACTTCTCTAATCCATACATGTCTTTAAGAACAGTGGTCAGTAGAATAACAGGCAAAAATTATCCCATACATAGAATGTTATCAGGATGTCTAAGGCCACGCATACTTGGTCATTAAAAAATTAAGCTGTCACCATTTCCCTTTGTCATTGCCTTTTCTCTCCCAAAACTGATGAATTGTAACCAGTGTCTATTGTACAAGGCTGGGTTCACTACAAAGAAATACTGGTCGGAAAAAATCCATCTTGTCACTACTAGAGATTGAACCCAGACTGCCACGGTGATCAGATCAGTTGCCATCTTTAGTTTGATCATCAGATGCGATGCCAGAATTTTCTGACTCATGCCAGTGTTAACAAGCCAGCATATTAATAATCATGATGCTAAAAATAAAACCAGCAGTCATCACAAACAAGACAGGACCTGATTTCGTGACTGCAGATAGCTCCAACAGATCATGTTATCATTTGTGAATCCTCTTAAAAACTTAGTTTTAGCTCTGAATTGTGACTCTGGTTGCTTGAACCCCTAAAACAGTTTACATATCTATCAGAGCGAGGCCGGTGTAGACATTTTTCTACCAACCTGGTACCAAAGTACCATCTCTATGGGAGATGTATTGCAAAGGTCTCCTTCCTCTCTCCAAGCTGTGAAACTAGTGTGGTGTGCCAGCATTGGAATTTGACATCTGCACAGATTCACACGACGATGTCAGCAAGCAGGACATGATCCAGTGCAGTATATATGGACTAGGTAGGTCATCATGTTAGCTCCTCAGCTTTCAAGTCCTTCATTGTCAACAGACTTCTACCTCTCACTCTGTGGGAAATTGCTTGCTCTTGTATGGACTTTGCAATCAAGCCCAGTCCCTATTTGGTGTTAGTGATTGACTAAGCAACTGTATGTAGTTTCCAGTAGTTTGCTATTGGTTTCTGAACAAGAAGTCAACATCTAAGTCCAACTGACCAGTGTGTGGAATGAAGCGACTACTGTGCTATCAGCACACTGGCAGTTTAAACACGAATGCATTAAACAGAGGGAAATCCCCCGGGAAGGTTAACCCGGTCAACAAATGCCCGCAGAAGTCGGATGTGTCGGCCTAACGGCGCAAGAACGCAGCTCTGCTGTAAACAGGCACAATGCAATCACATCCAAAAAAAAAAAAAAAAAAAAAAACGGATGAACGAAAAAGAAGAAGAAGAAACAGAGGGAAATTACAGACATAAATAATTAATTCACTGAAAATGTTACCTGCTGTGGAGTGACAGGTGTGATGGTTTTACTTATAATTCGAGCCACGTTATTTGTTGAACCAGTTGATGTGTCCAGGTACACATAGTATCCAGCTGAAAATAAATGGATACTTTCAGAAAACCAATCCAAGATTATGTATAGAATATCATCATCATCATCATCATCCAGCAAGTCTTGTGCAGAATGTTGCTCTCATCACAACCCACTGGACAGATTACCAATCCTTTAACAGTTCTGCCCATGTTGTCTTCAATGCCCTGTGTCCACTGTCATACTGGTTGACTCCTTGTCTCTTCTTCCAGGAACTAAGCCTTCCATGGCCGTTCTTTCTAAACAACTGTGGCATTTAATATTTCCAAAGTGTTTCAGTTTCCAAAACATGATACCGTTTATTGACTAGTTTTATTTGATATTCAGGTTTTGCAGAATGTCTGTATTTTTCTGTTTATCTGTTCATTGTTTTCTAAGAATTTCTCTGTTTGAAATTTGAAAAACTAATTGAAAACTCAATGTTCATTTTAAGTGATTGTGAAATGGGGATCACATATGTATATTGCCACAGGAAAGATACAATTGTCCATGATTCACATCTGTATATTGCCACAGGAAAGATACAATTGTCCATGATTCACATTTGTATATTGCACAGGAAAAGTAGAGTTGTCCATGATTCACATCTGTATACTGCCACAGGAAATATACAATTATCCAAGATTCACATCTGTATATTGCCACAGGAAAGATACAATTGTCCGGGATTCACATCTGCAAAATGCCACAGGAAATGTACAGTTGTCCATGATTCACATCTACAAAATGCCACAGGAAGTATACAGTTGTCCATGATTCACATCTGTATATTGCCACAGGAAAGATACAATTGTCCATGATTCACATTTGTATATTGCCACAGGAAAAGTAGAGTTGTCCATGATTCACATCTGTATACTGCCACAGGAAATATACAATTATCCAAGATTCACATCTGTATATTGCCACAGGAAAGATACAATTGTCCGGAATTCACATCTGCAAAATGCCACAGGAAATGTACAGTTGTCCATGATTCACATCTGTATATTGCCACAGGAAAGATACAATTGTCCATAATTCACATTTGTATATTGCCACAGGAAAGATACAATTGTCCATGATTCACATTTGTATATTGCCACAGGAAAGATACAATTGTCCATGATTCACATCTGTATATTGCCACAGGAAAAGTAGAGTTGTCCATGATTCACATCTGTATATTGCCACAGGAAAGATACAATTGTCCGTGATTCACATCTGTATATTGCCACAAGAAAGATACAATTGTCCATGATTCACATTTGTATATTGCCACAGGAAAAGTAGAGTTGTCCATGATTCACATCTGTATACTGCCACAGGAAAGATACAATTATCCAAGATTCACAACTGTATATTGCCACAGGAAAGATACAATTGTCCGGAATTCACATCTGCAAAATGCCACAGGAAATGTACAGTTGTCCATGATTCACATCTGTATATTGCTATAGGAAAGATACAATTGGCCGTGATTCACATCTGTATATTGCCACAGGAAAGATACAGTTGTCCGTGATTCACATCTGTACACTGCTACAGGAAAGATACATGTTCAGAATATGCCTCAGAATTGTTTACTGTTGTGCTGTAGACTATTACTGTGGTTTACTCCCTGAGCATTTCTAGGGCCAGTCTCCTTCTGATTTCTTTTGAACAGTCCTTGGTGTTCTTCATTATGAAGCCAAAATATTCAGTTTGTGACGTTTTAATTGCGTCAGTGTTGATTGCTATTTTCTATTGACTTGTATTTTGTCTGGATATTAACTTTGTTTTGTACAGAATATAATAAACTCTATATAGTTAATTCTTCACAGTATTTCCATTAACGTTTCATTACATAACTCCACTCAAGTGTACTAGCCCCCACCATCTTTGGAATATTATTTTCACTTCTACTGAAATATGCCTTTCGTGATCAGGATGCCGGTATATACATTCACTCATGTTCAGATGGTGGCCTCTATAATACTCAGAGATCGTAGGCCAAGACCAAAATTAGGAGGGTACTAATCAGAGAGTTGCTGTTTGCGGATGATGCTGCAATAACGACCCACTCTGAGGAAGAATTACAATGTCTATTATCTGCATTCTCCAATGCTTGATCTAAATTTGGTTTAACAATTAACAAAAAGAAGACACAGATTATGTCACAGGGTACACATGGGGTACCATCAATCTTTATTGATGATGCCGAACTTGAGATAATAGATCATTTTACATATCTAGGATTATGGTAAATAAATTATCCCTAGATCAGGAAATCAACATCAGGATTGGTAAGGCAGCAACAACAATGAACATGTTAGCAAAATGATTCTGGGAGAATAGGAAGCTTACTGCCAAAACAAAAGTCCTAGTCTATCAAGCCTGTGTCCTTAGTACTCTTCTTTATAGCAGTGAAACCTGGTCAACTTACTCACACCAAGAGAAACGTTTAAACAATTTTCATCTGCGGTGTCTGCGAAGAATACTTGGTATTAAGTGGCAAGACAAAATCACAAATTATTGGAAAGATCAGGTTGTGTGACGGTGCGTTCCATGCTCAGTCTTCGTAGACTTAGATGGATAGGACATCTTAGGAGGATGGATGATGGTAGAATACCAAAGGACATCTTTTTTGGTGAATTACAGGTGGGTAGGAGATCTCAGGGTCAGCCTCTACTATGATACAAAGATGTGTGTAAGTGGGACATGATTAATACAGACATTGATTATGCACATTGGGAGCAAGTCGCCACTGATCGTGTTGCATGGAGGGCAACTATCAGAAATGGAATAAAGACAAAGGAGAAAATTACTGCAGATAAAGCACACACAGAGCGTGAGAGACGTAAGATGGTGCATGAGGGTGGAAATGACTATGTTTTCACATGCATACACTGTGGACAAACATTTACAGCACGAATTGGCCTTATCAGCCACACTCGCCACCGCCATGGGTTGTAGTTTTAGGCCTTTTTGAAGCACAATGTACCAAACTATCGTCTGTCAAGACGGAAAGGTGCCAATGTTATCATTACTTAAAATGGTGTACAAGTAAAAAAAAGTTTAACACATTATTCAAAACAATGTTTTCCCATAGTGAATTTGAATAAAGAAGACACAAACAATAGATTGCATGATTTATTGCCTGGCATATTTTGCTGCATCTTGTCAGGTACATACTGCAGAATTCACACAACGTAAAGTTAAATAACTAGATAAATCCTTCAAACTGAAATATACACATGTTCGCACAGTAACGTCAATTGTCTACCACAGTATTTTAAACTGACTAACATGTCTTTCTGTTTGCACAAAACTGGCTTGTGTAAATTAATCATTATTGCTTCTGCGAACTTTAACAAGCGAGTATTTTGTGTGTTAAACAGCACGCAAAAGGCCTTGTCTCTATCACATGCCCGCTTTCGAGCATTAGCAATTGATGAAGCGGGAAGCTTCTGGTGACATTACTGTGCAAACATACGTATATTTCAGCTTGAAGGATTTATCTAGTTATTTTACTTTACGTTGTGTGAATTCTGCAGTATGTACCTGACGAGATGCAGTGAAATATGCCAGGCAATAAATCGTGTAATCTATTGTTTGTGTCTTCGTTAACACATTATGTTTCTGTCACATTATTTGCTATGTGATTAATTTTACCTATCTCTGTTATAAAATTTTTATTTTAATCTATGTGCAATTTATTAGTTAATTTTATTAAGCAATACTCACTTCCAGTTGTGTGATCTGCTATAGGGCCAGCATTTGTTACAGCAGCATTTCCTTTATGTCTTATCCAGTTCTTCTGTTCATCTGTTTGTTGTGTCCAGGAACAAAGGCCTGCTTCAAAATTGCAGCTAACAGTGTCTTTGTAAGGAAAAGAAACAAATGAAGCAATTTATTTACATATAAAGACTATAATTTAACCTCCTGATTCCCCAAGGTAACAATAAATATACTTATTCATCAGTATGCCTACATCATTGTTGTTGTTCAATGTTTGTGAATTATTTGGAAGACTCTGAGTTTTAACTCTTACATCAAATACATTGGCAGTGAGGTCGCCTGAGCTCCAAAAAGGTTTTGCATTTATCAGTTTGCATCTATCAGAGTGATGTGTGCATAGAGACTTTCCTCTCAACCCAGTACCAAAGTACCATCTGTAAGAGGTCTGTATTTCAGAGCTCTTTTTTCCCTGTCCCACCTCAGTTATCAGTGGGGTTGTGCAAGACCACTGCTGGAACTTCACATCTGTAGAGAGGCATCCAAAGATGAAGCCCTGTCATGATTCAGCACAGCACATTCGAACTGGCTGGGATGAAGCCTAGGTTGCTGATATTTCATCCATTGTTTGAGGTATTTTATTGTCAACATACCCCAAACCCACTGCCCAGAATAAACATCACTGGATACATCCTGAAAGTAGCACTGTCACTTAGAGAGATGTTAATTATAGTATGTTCCCATTTGAATGCCTTCATTCACAATCAATTATTTTGAAAACTGTCTGTTGCATCGTTATGAAATTTTTCCAGCCGTCTTATATTTACCCCCACCCAAGGAATATGTCTTTGATAGGTCCAAAAACAACTTAAATCATTGAAAGCGGCAACATTCCTTTGATGTTTTGCTGAACAACTAGTGATTTCTCGTTAACAAAGTTATTTTTACGGTAATGGGAGACCTGTCATTTCTGATGACAAACAAAGGCGTATCCGGATTCGTATGGGAGTGGGTGCAATGAAAGAAGTAGCTTACAATCGACAGGGTCGGCTGCATTGCAACGGGTTTTTATCCCATATGGCTCAGTTTCTTTTTGCAGCGCGGAAAGCATCGTACAAAGCACGAACTCCGTAGCTCCAGCGATGACCCTCGGGAGTGTCCGAAAAAAATAGGCACTCTTGAAATGGACGCGGCCCGGAATCGAACATACAACCTTCAATCAATCCTTTCTCCAATAGTCCTTTTCCTCTTTCAACACATGGTCCTGACGTTTTTTCCAGTAACTTTTATCAATATTTAATAGCGCGGACAGACAGACAGACAGACAGAAAGGTAGGTAGGTAGGTAGGTAGGTAGGCAGAAAGGTAGGTAGGTGGGTGGGTGGATGGCTGGCTGGCTGGCTGGCTGGCTGACTATGGGCCGGCCAGCTGGCCGGCCGCAGGCAGATAGATTAGATTAGATTAGATTAGATAGATAGATAGATAGATAGATAGATACATAGATTAGATAGATAGATAGATAGATAGATAGATAGATAGATAGATAGATAGATAGATAGATAGATAGATAGATAGATAAGCAGGCAAGGCAGGCAGGCAGGCAGGTATACAGATAGATAGATAGATAGATAGATAGATAGATAGATAGATAGATAGATAGATAGATAGATAGATAGATAGATAGATAGATAAGCAGGCAGGCAGGCAGGCGGGCGGGCAGGCAGGCAGGCAGGTAGGCAGATAGATAGATAGACAGACAGACAGATAGATAGATAAGCAGGCAGGCAGGCAGGCAGGCAGGCAGATAGATAGATAGATAGACAGACAGACAGACAGATAGATAGATAAGCAGGCAGGCAGGCAGGTAGGGGGAGGCGGGCGGACGAGCGGGCGGGCAGACGGACGGACGGACGGACAGACAGACAGACAGACAGACAGACAGACAGACAGACAGACAGACAGACAGACAGACAGACAGATAGATAGATAGATAGATAGATCCCCGCCAGAAGCCGGGTCTTGTCAGCTAGTTTATTTATATAATCACGTTTCATGAAAGAACTCCCATTTGGAGACACCTCTGAATCTTTGCGCCGTTTGTTTCAAAACGGAAATCACGTGAAAATTTCAAAAAATGCCCGGACGTCTCTTGGTGAAGCTGTAATACTGTTAAAATCATGGACGTAATCTCTAAGTCGTAATTAATATACTGCATATAAACTAACTTTGAAATCTGCTGTAAAATCTCCAGAAAAAAATTTCTTTTGTTGGGTGGACATAATGATAAGGTTATATACTAAATCTCATCATTTTCCCTCAGTTGGTTAATGAGATATTGAATTTTATATTGAGGCAACAAACAAAAAACACACTATAGTCATTCAATAGAGGGAAAGATGGCCACCTATTACTTCATGCATTCAGACCCTCACAATGTGATGATCCTAACACTTCAGACTTACAGCAGGTTCCTATTATTGCACTTGCTTTTTTTTAAATATCAGGGAAGATTGGATGAGAGAAATTAGCCTTATGTGGGGAAATACTAGGCAAGAGAGGCAGTGAAAATAAGAGAAAGATTAAGTTGAAAGCTTCAACTGCTGGACAACAAAAAAACAACATTAACTTCATTACAATATCAGTTGAAAAGGCAACATCAATTTAATTAAAAAATCAGTTGAAAAAACATCAATTTCATTAAAATATCAGATGACAAAGATGATTGGAGAGTCATGGTCACTGATGTCTGTTCCAGATCTGGCACTTGAAGCAAAAGACAGAAAGATCTAGAACTTACTTGTGTTTACAGGGATTGAAGTGGGTAATGTTGCAGCTGCTGTTGAGCTTGCTGCTGTTGCTGCTCCTACTCCAGCCTTAGCAGGTGACACTACAAACCAGAAATATTGAGCACTCAATTTACAAAACTATTTACAGATGACACTGCAAACCAGAAATACTGAGCACTGAATTTACAAGCCTATTTACAGATGACACTACAAACCAGAAATACTGAGTGATGAATACTGTAATCATTATGTAACACATTTACATAAAAGGACCTATTTACATGCCTTACTGGGCATATGATACTAGACCTATATATTTTATAGACAAACCAGTACTCAGTGACTGATGTGGGTGGTATAATGCCAGTCAACTTTACTTCTCAGACATTTCCAGGTACAGTACCCATTTTAGGCTGGGTCGACCTGGAAGTACGGGTCAATTCTAAACATCTGCCTGATGTTAAGTCAAAGACATGACCACTGGGTCAGTTATATCGTTGAGTTAAAATGACTTTCATAACAGCTGAGAGGACCAACCAGTACTCAGTGGCTGATGCAGGTGGTATAATGCCAGTCAGTTTTACTTCCCAGACATTTACTGGTACCCATTTTAGGCTAGGTCGACCTGGAAGTACGGGCCAATTCTTAATATCTGCCTTCGCTGGGCTGTCAGTCAAAACACAGTTATATTATAAAGTTAAAATGACTTTCACAACAGCTGAGAAGACCCAATTCAGAACAAAATTGAGCTTTTTTTTGTCTATGTTCATAAGTAGTGCTCTGTGGTGAAGGGGTTACGAATGCAAAACACAGCTGCGGGTGATTTGGAAGCAGACTGGGTTGCATTGGTTTTCATTCATGTCTATATTCATAAGTAATAATTACCGATAATATGTTGTCAAGTATCTTTTTTCTTAACTTTGTTATATTTTTTTCCCATATATCTTTCCAGTTCTTACATTTAAGTTTTGTTCTTCTAATATGTGACAAAAAACACTGCTTCTCGTGAAATACCTTGCAAACTATGATACCTCACAAGCACACAAAATATTGTTTAAATCAGCATGCAGAATCATAAAAAAAATTCCAATAAACAGTGATGGTTTTGTATAAACAATGTATAAATTAAATAGAGTTCATGCATACATTAATTTTACAAATAAAATTAGGTGGACACATATGTATATATGCAAACAAACCAAATGAGGATTTCACATTACGTCTATGCCTGAAAAGTCTGTGTTGCAGACATTTGCAAGCAGATGCCTCGATATTATATTTTTGTCTGATGATCATGTGCAATAGAGCTCTATGAAATAGAACGACAATAAGCAATACAGCTATACCTGCAAGAAAGCATGTGGAAATATGCTAAGCATGCACTAAGAAAGCAGTAATTTGGTTCGCATAGACATGTTCTCAGTCTGTGTTGCCAGTAGTAAAGAACACAGTATTAGTGCCAGAAATTGACTGAATAAGATTGTGGAGTTAACAAATCAACTGGAGTCATTGTGACTTGAAATTAACAAAAATGACTTAATGTGAAAAATATATGGTAAGAAAATACATAGCTGTGGATAAGGACTATAGAGAACTATTGAAAAAACTAACTCCTAAATATGCATATGTGCTACAGAGAGCTAGAGGAAACAACTATACAGAGCTATGGAAAAGAACTAAGTAATAATTAATATATCTGGCAATAAAAAATCAAGAAGGGATGACTACAATATGCTTATAGGAAAGAACAACACAGCATTAATAAGAATTGCACTGTATTCACAATGAAGAAACAAGACAACAAAACCAAGGGACATTTGTGGAAGAATCACAAAAGTTAATTTATAGAAAATAGAATTACACAAGCAAAGACGAAGAAGAAAGCTCAGAACAGACATTCATGAGGAGTGAACGTTGCAGCCCTATCTCCAACAGTGATCATAAAACTGTTTTAAGTGTCCTAGCAAAGCAATAATTTTGATGACAACAATTACAATTATTTGATTATACCTATACAGGATATTGTACTGATCCGGAGATCATCAAGTGCAATATCTCCCCTGTAGCCTTTTCCAGTTACAGATTCAATAATGATCTGGAAAATAAATAACAGTTACAATTGTTCATGTTTTCAAGAAATCATATCTGATGTCAAGTGATGTCAGGTTATTCAGTTGCAAAATGAAATGAATCTTTCCAGCATGGTTTTCTTCTTCTAGTCTAGTTCATGCCATGTGGTGTTGGTGATCATGTCTGCCCACAGTCTTCTGTCTATCGTGCTGCTAATCATTTCTGATATTTATGTTTCTCCATGAAAGATGTAAAACTGTCAGCATCTTCTCTCTTGGAACCATCTGCCTCTCTACACTTCCAGCTGCCCCTTCTAATGATGTGTGCAAAGGATGTGAACTGTTTTCGACCGATGCAAGCAACCAGTTCTCTGTGCGAGCTATCTTTTTTCACAATATCTTCTTTAACCCTTTACCGGGTAAAACGTCCGGAAACGTTTCTACCCGGGAACGTTTTTACCACGGAACGGGCAATCCGACCGAAAGCGCCCATGACTATTATGCATTGTAAAAATGCGATCTCTCGGCTATTTGAGACTTCCGATTGTCTACTTTCGGTTTTGCCGATAGCTTGACAACTTGGCCACCATTCACAAGCGTGTACTTTGAATTTGAACGGATTTTAAAAAATAGTTTTTGTGGGTTTTACGCTTTGTATTTCGAAATGGATTTTGACGATTCTTCAAGTGATAGCGGAGATTTCGCTGGGTTCAATTTAAGTGACATTGAAAGGCATGTAAGTTGACTATTAATCGGAGCTAGATATCAGTGATCAGCATTACTTTGCGTTAGCAGTCGTGGGTCGGACTTTAAAGAAAGTGATTAGGATATGGAAAATGTGTTTGTAAATTGCCACATAGATTGTATTTTGTAAATATTTGTGTTCATGTGTGGATTAGCAGCATCATTCACGTGATTATAATATTGTGCATACTATTCCCTTCATTTTGCTCTTTATTTGACTAAAATCTCTTGACTAAAAACTTATATGTGATATTTTTACTAACGTAACCCAAAATTTTATGACACCTCAAAATTCTTCTTGCCCGTTCAGGGCTACAAAACAGACAAATGTCTACCCGGTAAAGGGTTAAGCATTTTATCAGCCCATGCTATCATCATCATTATTCTATAAAATCATATCTCTACTGTTTCCACATAATTCCTCATCAGTCTATTAAAATTATCCATGATTCACTTCTATACATCAGGATTGGCTTGAAATAGCTCTTAAGACCTTTTTTTCCACCCTGATATTGCAAAACATATTCTCCATCTTGTGAAAATCTACATTTAACTTTTTAAATACATCTTCCATCTGCTGTTATCAAAGACTTAAGTATGTTGGTTTTCTTCAGACTAGTTACATTTACTTAGAAGTTGAATAGTGAGGGATATTGATAATGTGGACAGCTATCCCTTATGCAAAAATCAGTCCACTTCACTGACAAGTAGTAACAATTATTACTAGTAGTAGCATGTCTGTGGACTATGCTTGGGTTCAAAGTGAGCAAATGCCAAACAAACAAAACACTGAGATGCTGAAAATGGGAAGACATTTTGTTTGTGCAATCACCATTACTTTTGTTTTTGTGACTGTTCTGACTTCCTAATGCAATTATATGTCAAAAGAAGAATTTTAATTTACCTGTGAATACTTTGACCATGATGATGTTGGTAGAGGAAAGCTTCCAGGTAGCCAAACAGTGCCTTGATCACCAGACAGGGTCCACACATGAATGGTAACTGAACCAACACGAACATAAAGGTTCAGAGTTCCAATATCTTGTCCACTCATACTGTACATAAAGTTGAAGCATGTTGCATGCTGAGGTGGTGGTATAAATGTACTGATGAGCCGAGCTGTATCTCCCTGCTGTCTGGGTGCTGATGCCTCAGCGTATAGATAGTGACCTTTGAATGTATAAGACATAAAAAGAAAATATCAAATACCCAACAATACTTCATGAAAGATTAGCTGTATATTTACAAGTACTCAACCGTCTCTCTCTCTCTCTCTCTCTCTCTCTCACACACACACACACACACGCGCGCGCGCGCGCGCACCCACCCACTGACGCACACACACAGGGTGTCTGTGGCAAAGTGGCAAGCCATCTGCCTCATGCTCTGAAAGTCGTGGGTTCATTTTCAGACTGTATAGTTAAGATCATAAGTGATCATTTTCTGGTGACCATTGGGATCTTTGCTGGAGCTACGGAATTCGTGCTTTGTGCAATGCTCTTGGCAAGCGGCTTGCCATTCTGTGGAGACAGTCAACTCTTGAAACAGCAAACACACCTGTGCATGCTTTTTTCTGTGGTATTATTATGTAATAATATATGGTGTTTGTAAACTCTGACTACGCTTTGTATGTAGAATAGCTGTTTGGTAAAGAGTATGTTTTCTGTCTTGCAAACAGAAAACATACTCTCCAAAGAACAGCTGCTCAGTATACAAAGTGTAGTGAGACTTTACAAACACCCTGTATATAATTCTAAATATCAATCTTTTTGTTCACTCAAAGCTTTTTGTTTTCATCAAGAAGTCTTCTTTAATTCTTTCTCAAATGCCTAATTCTAAATTGGCAATTCATCATCAGATGGCAAGTCTTTTTCAGAAGATCACTCTTTTTACAGTCAGTCAGAAAGACTCGATTTTTTTATCAGTTCCACTACGTCCTGCATACTTATGTCCTGGGTGTCTTAAAGGTCCTGTGTACACCATCATGTTGGACAACTCCTGCCTAATCATCCAAAAACCACGCCTTCCATTACTGTTCTGTGTAAACAACTGTGACCTTTGATGTGGCTGATGTATTTTAGTTTCCAAGGGCTACTGTTTATGAGCCTGTTGTTATATACAAATTTCAAAGGATGTCTGTATTTTTTTTCTTCTTGGTCCACAGTATTCTCATCATTTTTCTGTAACATTTAATTTCATGGTCATTAATTTCTACTTCAATGATTGTGAAGTGGTCCATGATTCACATCCATATGCTGTCACAGAAAAGATACATTTTTAAAAAATGTCACTTTAATTTGTTTGCTGGTGTTGCGCAGCGGGCTTTTAACACCATTTAACCACTGCAATTATATGGCCAGTCTCTGATTGGCTTCTTTTGAATAGTCTCCGCTATTGTGTACAACAGATGTTTTCTAAAATTCTATTTATCCCAGGCAGTTGCTAAGTAATCATTGTCTGGGTCAGAAAGAGTTTAAACAACGCCTGAAACAGAAGAAAGTTAAGAAGTTAGTTAGATACAGATCATCCTCACTGCAAATCAAATTATTAGTCCATAAGTGCTCAGATCCTCTCCTCATTATCTCACTCAGCGTGTTGTGACTGACGACACAGTTCTGTATTGTTTGACTATTTTTCTTTGGCTTCCCGCGTGGTGCTATAGTCTAGCTTGACCTGTTTGATTTGATGTTCTTGCAGTCTGGTGAAAGTTGCAGTATCACATCCATCCCTTAAAACATTAACTCGTCTTGCCTTACTGAGTGAGGGCATTAAAAATGTCAGACTGGTCCACTGCTCATCTGTTCTCCGACAGCAGCCAAAAACTCAAACCTATCTGCTCATTTATTTCCTCTTACACCTGCATACCCTGGCACAGAAATTAAACTAATTTTGGTAAGTTAAGTAAGAACAAAAAGGTTAAAGTAATAACTAGGACAAAATATTCACATAAAAACTATCTGCAACATAAAGCATTATTATATTGGTTTGAGATTTACCGGAACTATTTCCAAAAGTGAAATCATTTGTTGGTCCCGTATTGTTTGTCTCTGTGCCACCTTGCCATATGATCCAGTCAAATTCATCACCAACAACATCATTTAACCAAGTACAAGTGTCAGACTCCTCAAAATCACAAGTTGCTAAAAAAAACAAAGAGAATCTGGTTCATATACAATAAATCACTCTTAGAACAATCACATTCGTGTAGAGAATCGGGTTGATATACTACAAAATGCTGAGAGAGAGAAAGAGAGTGAGGAGGTGGGGGAGGAAGAGTGGGGTGGAGAGAGAGCATGTGATGTGCATGTATTCTTTTTTTTTTTTTTTGCAGTTATGAGGAGAAATAAACTGCAAAACTTAGTGACAACTGGAAAGATTAATGAGAAAAGAGCAAAAGGAAGGCACACAAAAAAATATTTGTATGGTTTGGTCACATGGCATAATAGAGACAAGAACACAGAGCTGATCCAAGACTGGTGATCGTATGATATGGCAAACCATAACCACCCAGGCTTATCAGCATGGCACATGATGATGATGGTAGTGCATCACTCTTTGATGAAAGGTTGTAAGAACAGCCCGGGAAGGTTAACCCGGTCAACAAATGCCCGCAGAAGTTGGATGTGTCGGCCTAACGGCGCAAGAACGCAGCTCTGCTGTAAACAGGCACAACGCAATCACGTCCGGAAAAAAACTCTGGATGAACACAGAAGAAGAAGAAGTAAGAACAATAACAATCATATATAGAATCTGGTTGATATACAATAAATCACTCTTTGACAACAGGTTGTAAGAACAATCACAATCATATAGAGAAGCTGGTTGATATACAATAAATCACTCTTGGACAACAGGTTGTAGGAACAATCACAATGATGACAGCCCATAAATCAAGTGTGGATTGTAGGGGTACAATGACAGTAGCATCACTATTCAGTGTAAGCCAATGATGATAGTGTGTGTGTCTTTGTCTTTTCTGGGTCAGGAAGTCCACTTGGCAGTGCCAATCTTCTCTCCATATAATATAAATATCCTGTTTGGGGTAGATTCTCTCATTTGTGACATTGAGACTGCACAGTGGCCTATTTATTTTTCTTTCATCTTTTGTCCTTGAGACTCCTACTGGAGTATAGGCCCACAACCAGCATGCCAAGCCCTGTGGGGGACAGTTCCTGGTCATTTGGATTTGGCTGACTTTTTCCAGTTTTGTGTTTGTTTGTTTGCACTCGCTCGCTTTGAACTCAAGTAGTCCATAAACACTACTTCCAGTAATGCTGGACTCAATTTTGCGTGTGGATTCGCTTTACCTATTAACAGTGTCTCTTGTCATCAGGCGAACCCACTCCAACTTCAGAGGTACTTGTAAGTAACATCCCCAAGTCAAGGACAATAGGTCAACATTTTTGTCCAACTGTCCGGTGTAGGGATTGAACCCCTTACCTCGGCACCAGCACAACGGATGTTTAAGAACATGTGTTCTTATCCTTCGGCCATGCTGACCTACTTTTTCTACAGTGTGAGACAGCCAGCCTCAGACCAGTCCTCTTTAATCAACATTTATGACATGCACAGGTCTACAGCTTTACTAATTCTTCACTTCCCCTTTGGCCTGGTAACACACAAGTGACAGTGACCTGTTTGTTGTCTGCAATTTTTACCTTTGTTGCAAAGAGAACACAAACAAAATACAAGTTCAATGTCTAACATTAGGCTGTGATTGTTCCCTACCTGGTGATCTACAATTTGCAGTAGAATATGAAATGTCATCCAAAGAGAATGTTCCTCCAGAGTTTTGAAGTCCTACACTTCCTACGAATACAACCTGACAAAATTTTCATAGAATAAATTACTATAACAATATGTAATCATAACAACAACATGTGTATACATTATCAAAGGAACAAAGTGATTGTTTACATTCCACTGTTCACGTGTTTGAGTGCAGAACAATGTTACATTAGTAACAGTAGACAAAATTCAGAACAGCATAACATTAGTAACAATAGACAAAGTGCAGAACCGTGTTATTTAAATCAGTGAAAACAGACAGAATGTAGAACAGTGCTACATCAGTAACAATAGACAAAATACTGAAGAATGTTACTTCAGTAATATAAAATGTAAAACAGTGCTACTTCTTTTATTAACAATAGACAGCGTGCAGAAAAGTGCTTCCTAGGCAGCAATAGAATGTAGAACAGTGCTGCATCAGTAACATTAAATGGTGTAGAACATGAGAAACATCAAAATGTAGAACAGTGCAACATCAGTAACAATAGATAAAGTGCAGAACAGTGCTATATTAGTGATAATAGTTTACAAAGTTAGTTGCATATCCTTTACAGGACGTCGCAGTCAACACCAGCATTTTTTGCTGTTGTGGTCTCTTGGCAAGGTTACGTTCAGTAGTTTGCCATTGCTTTCTGAACGACTTGCACCCATACTTTTTCATAAAAAACTAATGCATGGCAGTCTGCTGCTAAATCGCCCGCAGCTGTGTTTCAAGCGCGGGTATGTGAGCTTATGAAGTATGTCTGTAACCCCCATCTAATATGTATTAGATACTGGTCAGAATTGAAGAAGCAGCAAAAACTAGATAAAATCAATCAACAATGTGAAGCTTGACTGCTTGTGCCAAAATCAGTAAACAATGGCTGGAAAGGACACCAACCAATTTCCAAGTGGTGGTTACTGCAATGTGGCCAAAAGAATAAACATTAAAACAGATGAGAAATCTGGTCCTAAATATTACACTGCCGAAGTCAGATGTCTCCACTAAAATTCTGCCCATAATGTAAGAAGATACTGGAGGCAGGGTGTACAATCAACACACATGTAATATAACTCTGGCCAGGAGTATCAGAGGAATAGAAGAAGTGCCTCTCTTCTAACTCAGAGGTCAGTAGATCAGCTCCATGTGATTTAAAACTGCTGTGGGATTTTTGTGTGCACTGGGCCTTGTGCTTTTCAATCCTATCCAAAAAAGACTAGTTATCTAATCTCAGGGGGAAGTTTAATATCAATTCATTAGAAACCAGTGGTTATTGTAAAAATTACTAGCCCAATCCTTGAAGTGAACCTGGAAAATTCTAAACCACAAGCAGCCACCAAAACTTCCATCACAAGCAGACACCAAAACTTCTGTCACAAGCAGACACCAAAACTTCTGTCACAAGCAGACACCAAAACTTCCTTCACAAGCAGACACCAAAACTTCCATCACAAGCAGACACCAAAACTTCCATCACAAGCAGACACCAAAACTTCTGTCACAAGCAGACACCAAGACTTCTGTCACAAGCAGACATAAAGACTTCTGTCACAAGCAGACACCAAAACTTCTGAGACACAAACAGCCCCCAAAACTTCTGAGCCAAAGTAGGCACCAAAACTTCTGGCAAACGCAGACACCAAAGCTTCTGTCACACGCAGACACCAAAACTTGTCATTAGCAAACACCAAAACTTCTGTCACAAGCACGCACCAAAACTTCTGTCACAAACAGATACCAAAACTTCTGTCATATGCAGCCACCAAAACTTCTGTTACAAGCAGACACCATAAACTTCTGTCACAAGCAGACACCATAAACTTCTGTCACAAACAGCCACCAAAACTTCTGTCATATGCAGCCACCAAAACTTCTGTTACAAGCAGACACCATAAACTTCTGTCACAAGCAGACACCAAAACTTCTGAGCCACAAAAACTTCTGTCACAAGCAGACACCAAACCTTCTCTTGGCAAGTTTACATTCAGTAGTTTGCCATTGCTCTCTGAACGACTGGCACCCATACAATTTCGTAAAACAACCAACGCAAGGTGGTCTGTGCCACATAGTGGTCACGCTCACGCGCACCACCTAATTTCTGAAAAGAAGATCAAATCTGAATAAAAGGATTGTCTCAAATTGCACCAGTCTTTAAGGTGAGCGACTTTGTTACATTTATTCCAGTTGAGTTTTAACGCTTTGGCGGTTGAATGACATCGAGACAGTCTGCTGCCAAATAGCCTGCAGCTGTGTTTCAAACGCGGGTGTGCAAGATTACAAACTGCATCCATAACCCCATTATAACATTACTTTATTTAATACAAACGCTATAATTTCATAAAGCTACCTTATTTGTGCCACTTCCTGCAGACAGTTTGACCTCAGCAACAGACCAGCTAAGACTATAAGCATTAGATACAGACCACAGTGCTGAACCAAGACCACCGTTTCTGCTTCTGTAAACAGCTAGGCTCCCAGGGTTGGTTCCACGCAGGTCATAAAAGAAGCGAAGACATTTGTCAACATTAAGAGTCAGGTTTGTGGTTGTGAGAGTCGCTGACTGGGCTGATGTTGAATTGATTGCATCCAGGAAAGCAAAGTGGCCTGTCAAGTTCATAATATAAAATTAATGTGTGAGACATCTGTCAATAATTGGTATATTTTAAACTCCACATAATAATAGATAATGTATAAAAGAGAGGTATTAAAAAATAACAAGCCTCATAGCAGAAACCTGCTGTAGGTATATAAAGTATTATGATAATCACATTTTACAGGCTTGAGAGCACAGAGGAAGAGGCAGTCTTCCCTGCCCGTAGATGACATTAGAGCTGACATCAATCCCTCATTCAAACTCGCTCAGAATAATGTAGAGAAGTGTATGGTCAGATAAATAGGAATTAATAGAAGGACCTAATCTTCTTACCTATGAATGCAGAGAGTGAGGATCTCACTAGCTACTACACTATTGTAATGTGCCCATTGAGAAAGGTGGGTAGCTGAATGTTAAGCGTTAAAGATTTTGAAAAATAGCAATTTAACACAGCATTACTCTGAATAAATTACTTAGCACTATAAATGTGATTTATGCTAAAATGTGTTATACTTTTATAATATTATTATTATTAACTTCTACTGTTTTAGCTTTTTTCCTACTCAGAAATAGCAAGTGGAAATTGTTTCTCTGACTAACAATCGCTAAAACTTACCAAGGAAAATTACAAAAGAAATTTACAACCATGGCCAGACTGCGAGAACAGCAAATTAAAAGAGGTGTGGCCAAACAAGAACACTACGCAGGAAGCCAAAGAAGATTGATAAACCAACACAGAACTGGTGTCGTTAGCCGCTACACGCTGCGGGATTTGCTGAAGAAGGGATCCGAGCACTTATGGACTGAATGGTTCGATGTGCAATGAGGATGATCTTTCGACTAACTAACTAACTAACAAAAGAAATTATGAACACTTGAAAATAGATTTTAAACTGGTGACTGTTAAAGTTGCTTTCAGCATTTTTTCTCATATGTAAAAATTCATTAGTTTCCTCAATAGACTGAGAATAACAAGCTATTGTTAGTAAAATATTCTTAGCTGCTGAAACTGACCACTGTGTCCAAGTTCACAATAAAACACAAATAATTAATTATTATCCATTTATGGGTTAACTCTATTAAAGCATTTGGTTTAATGTTTACTTTCCTTCTGTACTAAATTTGGATAAACATGTAAACCTGGAATGAGAAATAACAATGAAACTAACCCAAATCTAATATTAAACTTTACAGCAGAGGAAAACAAAGCAGCAAATTTAATACTAGACTTTAATACAGAATCAATTCATTGTCTAAATTTGCCTTCAAAACGTCATAAAATCATTTTCCAACTAACTAATGTTTCTTCCATATTTTTCATGCTCTTCCTCTTCCCATGTCCTGCATTTGTCATTTAGAGTATAACGGTTCAACCTATTTCATTTAGAGTATACATGATAACTATTGCATGGTGAAGTTTTAAATTAACTTTTAGCACACATGCTCAAGAAAGATCTTTTACACTCTTGTTGTAAGAAACTAAAGGACATTAGAGACAATGAGTTTTGTGGCATAGTGGTTAAGCCAATTGCTTCATGCTTCGAAGATCGTGGGTGAATTTTCTGACTCAGTCATTCAGTTCATGGGTGCAAATAGGATAAAACCTGGTACAATGAAATCAAATGGTTAGTCTTTTATTTTTGGGAGAGTTTATTCCCAACCAAGTTGCGAATAGACACTTTGTTTATTCGCAACCAAGTTGTGAATAGACACTTCGTTTATTCGCAATCGAGTTGCGGAAGTTAACAAAGATGTCATTCATAGCGTCCGCTCACTAGTCAATTTTAGTTTGAGCCAGTAAGAAGGTGGGTAATTTGGGGTGATATTTCATTTGACATATAATATTCATGGTAAACAAGACATCTATTGGATCCATCGATTCTGACACTCGATCACTCCGTCGCTGCCCCCCGGCAGCTTCCACAGTTCATGTAGCACACTTTATTCACACGCTTCGAGTTTCTCAGTTCTATATTTTAGTTCGTAATGTTTAATATTTTTTTTATTAAAAAGTCGCTTTCACCTAATTAATTTCTGAAAAATGAAAAAAAAAATTTTCTCGCTGTCTAGGAATCGAACCTCAGTCTCCCGCGTGACAGGCTGACATACTTACCACTATGCTACTGAGGACATGATGAAATCTTAACAGATATGTATAATATAATCAAACACATGTCCCGATGACGCCATGTATGTCACGTGACCAGCCTTCGGTTGTGAATAGACACTTCGTTTATTCGCAACTTTGTTTATTTTTTTATAATATGAAAACTTAAACAATTGCATATAAAGCTGTTGGTTAGACTTATGTTTTAGAATATGGGAATTAAAACAATATGATATACAGCAGTTCGTTAGAATTATTTTTTTTAGAATGTGCTGTGATTACTTAATGTGGCTTTAATCTTATATATAAATTGCGATCTCCGTCTGTCTGTCTGTCTGTCTGTCTGTCTGTCTGTCTGTCTGTCTGTCTGTCTGTCTGTCTGTATGTATGTATGTATGTATGTCCTTTATTTGTTCGCGAACGGCCCATCCGATTGAGATGAAATTTTCTACACGCCTTCCTTTCATTCCAGCGCTGCCAACTGTCATAGTTTTTTTTTCTTCTTCCTCCTCCTCCCTCCTCCCCCTCCCAAAATACGTACGTAAATATATGATGATGATGATGAAAGAATCCCCGAACCAAAACGCTAGGGAAAGGGAAGAAAATGACGTGACTACACAGAATCGTCACACGGCAATCATCATCATCAAGTGCCGTGCCGGCTGGCGTAGGCGTTCATGGCTCTCCGTAGATCTCAGTCTTTGGTTTTCTGGATCAACTCTGCTGCTGATATTCCTCCATGCCACGGCAATATCAATAACAATTCATCTTTTTATGTGTAAGGAAGTTATCTACAGTCATGTAGAAGGGAAGAACTAGACGAGTATGAATTCGGAATGGCGAACTCTCTCCTCCTCTCTTCTCCTCCTCCCTCTAACTCCTCCCTCCACCTCTTCCTCCTCTTCCTCTCCCCTCCTCCTCCATCCTACTCCCTCCGCCTCCTCCCTCATCTTCCCACCTCCTCCCTCCGCCTCCTCCCTCATCTTCCCACCTCCTCCCTCTCCCTCCTCATCCCTCCTCCTCCTTCTCCCTCTTCATCCTCCCTCCTTCTCCCTCATCCCTCTTCCTCCTACCTCCTCCTCCCTCCTCCTCCTCTTCCTCCTCCCTTTCCTTCCTCCTCCTCCTCCCCCTACCTCTTTCCTCCTCCCTCCTCCTCCTCTTCCACCTCCCTTTCCTTCATCCCCTCCTCATTCTCCCTCCTTCCTCCTCCTCCTTCCTTCTTCTCCCTCTGTCTCCTCCCTCCTCCTCTCCCCTCCTCCTCCCTCCTCCTTCTCCTCCGCCCTCCTTCTCCCTTCTTCTTCTCCTCTCCCCTCCTCCTCCTACCCTCTTCCCTCTCCCTCCTCCCTCTTCCCTCTTCCTCCTCCTACCTCTTCCTCCTCCTCCCTCTTCCTCCTCCTCCTACTTCCTCCTCCTCTCTCCTCCCTCCTCTCCACTCTTTCTCCTACCCTCTTCCTCTTCCCCTCCCCCCTCTCCCTCCTCCTCCTCCCTCCCTCCTCCTCCTTCCTCTCCTCCTCCTTCTCCTCCTCCCTCCTCCTCCCTTCTCTTCCTCCCTCCTCCTCCTCCCTCTACCTCCTCCTACCTTCACATTCCTCTTCCTCCTCCTTCCTCTCCTCCTCCTCACTCCTCCTCCTCCCTCTTCCTCCTCCTCCCTTCACATTCCTCCTCCTCCCTCTTCCTCCTCCTCCCTCTTCCTCATCCCTCCTCCTCCTCCCTCTACCTCCTCCTCCTTCTTCCTCCCTCTTCCTCCTCCTCCCTCCTCCTCTCTCCGCCTCCCTCTACCTCCTCCCTCCTCCTCCCTTCACATTCCTCCTCCTCCTCCCCTTCCCTCCTCCTCCCTCTTCCTCCTCCCTCTTCTTCCCTCTTCCTTCTCCCTCCTCCTCCTCCCTCTCCCTCCTCCTCCCTCTCCTCCTCCTGCTCCCTTCTCCTCCTGCATTCTCCTCCTCCCTCCTCCTCCACCCTCCTATTCCTCCCTCCTCCACCTCCCTCTTCCTCCTCCCTCCTCCATTTACCCAAGACAGACAGACAGTCAGACAGATAGTCGGGAACGGGATCTTATATGACTACTTATATGATTTAAATGAGATGCTCTCCACCATGGGCTGGGCCGGGTCAGACAGACAGACAGATAGATAGACAGACAGACAGACAGACAGACAGACAGACAGACAGACAGACAGACAGACAGACAGACAGACAGTCGGGAACGGGAACTTATATGAATTAAATGAGATGCTCCCCACCAGGAGTTGGGCGATGCCGGGCCGGGTCAGACAGACAGACAGATAGATAGTCGGAACGGGAACTTATATGACTACTTATATGAATTAAATGAGATGCTCCCCATCAGGGTCTGGGCGAAGACGGGCCAGGTCAGACAGACAGACAGACAGATAGACAGACAGACAGACAGACAGATAGTCGGTAACGGGAACGAGAACTTATATGACTACTTATATGAATTAAATGAGATGCTCCCCACCAGGGTCTGGGCGAAGCCGGGCCGGGTCAGCTAGTCTTATATATAAAAGGCAATCTCCGTCTGTATGTATGTCCTTTATGCGTTCGCGAACGGTCCATCCGATTGAGATGAAATTTTCTACACGTCTTCCTCTCATTCCCGCGCTGCCAACTGTCATAGTTTTTTTTTCTTCTTCCTCCTCCCCCTCCCTAAATACGTATGTAAATAGAAGAGATCAAAGAATCCCTGAACCACAACGCTAGGAAAAGCGAAGAAAATGACGTGACTACACAGAATCGTCATACGGCAATGTCAATAACAATTCATCTTTTTATGTGTAAGGAAGTTATCTACAGTCATGTAGAAGGGAAGAACAATCAATGGAAGGACCGAAATCACAGAACCTAGACGAGTATGAATTCGGAATGGCGAACTCCCTCCTCCTCCCTTCTCCTCCCCCTTCTCATCCTCCCTCCTCCTCCTCCTTCTCCCTCTTCCTCCTCCCTCCACCTCCTCCTCTTTCTCCCTCTCCCTCCGTCTCCTCCCCCTCTCCCCTCCTCGCTCTTCCTCCTCCTCCCCTCTCCCCTCATTCCTCCCTCCTCCTTCTCCCTCCTGCTCCCTCCGCCGAATATGAATTAAATGATATGCTCCCCACCAGGGACTGGGCGAAGCCGGGCCGGGTCGTCTTTTTTGGGAACGGGAACGGGAGCAGGGGCCGAATATGAATTAAATAAGACGCTCCATTTACCCAAGTTAATTGTTGGGGGAAGATGTAAAGATCTTTCAAGTGCTCTTTCTAATAATAGACAGACAGACAGACAGACAGACAGACAGACAGACAGACAGACAGTAGATAGTCGGGAACGGGAACAGGAGCTTATATGACTAATTATATGAATTAAATGAAATGCTCCCCACCAGGGGCTGGGCGAAGCCGGGCCGGGTCAGACAGACAGACAGACAGACAGACATTGACAGACAGGAACTTATATGACTACTTATATGAATTAAATGAGATGCTCCCCATCAGGGTCTGGGCAAAGCCGGGCCAGGTCAGACAGACAGACAGACAGATAGTCGAGAACGGGAACGGGAGCTTATATGACTACTTATATGAATTAAATGAGATGCTCCCCACCAGAGTCTGGGCGAAGCCGGGCCGGGTCAGCTAGTATTTTATAAAATACAAATAACAAGAATGGATATAAATCTGGGTAAATGTAGGCACATTATTATTAAACGTAAGTAACTTAGAAATCAGAGAAATGTCTAGGAAACATGTATTCTTCATAATCATATGTGAAGTGGTATCTGGTACTGTTGCTTTGGTTGAGATGGTTTGTAGTAACTTATCATCATCAAGTGCCTTGCCGATCATGCTTCCCCACATCTTGTAATCTCCAACAGCATGTAAAAATGCATGCACTGACACACCTGTTCCATGAAAGAAGAAGGTCAAGAATTTTCTCTTGTTGTCTTCATCTAACTCTCTTTCCACAAATCTTTTCCGTTGTCATATTATATTACTGTCAGCCAAAAAACTATGGTTGCCTCTTTCTGACATTTGTGATAAGTTGTCTTGTGTCTTAGCCTTTTTCAAAACATTTAGATTATTCATTTTGGATGTCCAATGAATTTCTAGTATACCAGAAGTTAAAACTGTGCTGTCTTTGCCTTTAATGTCTTTCGATATACATCTAACACATCTAAGAAATGTATGTTCTCTGTATTTTCCTGTCTGAAATCACAGCTGTAGAGAGAAAATCAGAAATGATTAAATCGTGGTGGCTGTAGCAACGCTAGATTTCATTAGAAAACAGCAAGTTAAATGGTTCAGCCACATAACTAGATTACTGAAGAACAGTATACCATAACAAGCAATGATGTACAGTGATACAGACGTAGGTCAAGAATTTATACACGTACCTTGAACTGTGTTGGTGGTGTGGTCACGATCAGGTTTCCGGGTGGTGGATGTGGATCCCTGTGAGCTGACCCACTTGAATGTGCTACTTCCTGCGCTTGTGTAGCTGCATAAAACCCCATCCTCAAAACTACACTGTGTCGCTTTAAAACAAAAAATTCCATATTAATAGTGATTTTCTCACAGATACATGTATGTGTTATTTTAGAAAAAGTAACATCTACATTAACCCTTTCCTCCATTGGCCTTTCCTGCACAGAACTTTGACCTTATACAAGTTTTTCCAAATTTCTTTCTACCATAAGTTAGATGTCTTACCTCTGTTACTGTTATGTGTAAATAATCTATCACATCTTGAATCCATCTACACTGTAGTCTTCCTCTTTTCCCTCAACATTACTGTGTTATTTCTTGGATATATATAATATTTATTATTATTTTGATTAATGGATATTTTAATTTCTGTGTTAATTTCTTTTGAGTGATGTTAATTTTATATAGTGCTTCTTCACAGCATTGTCTAGTGCAACTCTTCTATTCCATATTGAGTAGGTGAATACTGTTGCTATTTCTTTGAATCTTCTTCTTCTGCCTTTCATTCCCCACTGGGGTATATTCTCTCAACAGACTCATCCAAAACCCTTTTATCCTTTGCTATCTCTGCAATTCAGTAAATCCCCCACCCCATAATTATTCATCTCAAACTCTCTACTTCAAAAGTTTTCAGGAGTCCTTTTGTTTCTCTTGCCTTGTGGATTCCAAAGAGCTTTCTATTTATACTATTAACAGGTTTTCTAAATGTCTTTTAACTTCACTGACTTAAATTTGTTAGTATTTTACTGTAAATGTATGGTCTTCCCTTCAGGAATTTTTTATTACTGTGACATATACATGTATATTATTCTGCTTTGTAGTTTTCTTGGGCAATATATCTTTATCATGTTTTCCAATGTTTTAGTATTGCTGCCATGGTTCATATATTTTATTAGTGGTATCCTTTGTTATTCAGATCTCTTTTGCTCCATTGCTAATAGTGTTTATTCTCCTCCTTCTGGCATTTAGCATAGCTAGACTGCTGGTTGAAGACATAATAAATGATAGCACGACATATTTAAGGATGCTTACATTTGGATTTAAGTGTTGTTCCAGCAAGGAGATAACTTCTTGTGTTGTGCATTATTTATGTTCTTATGTTTCATACATATGTGATGGTGACTTGGTGTGATGGGTATCGGTTAAATTTAATACATGAAATATGCTGTGGTGACTTAGTGTGATGTGCATTACTTATATTTCATACATGACATGTGCCTTGGTAACTTGTAATGTGTATTACTTACATTTCATACATGACATGTGCAACTGATGACTTTTATGATTGAGTTACATTAGTTAATATATAAAATGTGTAAATCGTGACTTTGAATGATGTGTGTTACTTATATTTCATATATGACATGTGTAAATCATGACTTTGTATGATGTGTGTTACTTATATTTCCTACACGACATGTGTAAATGGTAACTTTGTATGTTGTGTATTATTTATATTTCATACATGACATGTGTAAATGGTGGCTTTGTATATGCGTTACTTATATTTTGTACGTGACATGATGGTGACTTCTAGTGATGCACACTATGTACATTTTATATATGACATGTGTGATAGCAACAAGAATACAAACATAGTTGTCTAGTAGGTACTCAGAAATGTAATTACAAATGTGCATGGATAAAACTACATACCATCCAAAGATCACAATCAGCAATGAAACATTGAAAATGTCTTGAATTTTGAATAAAACTGATCTATAATCAGCAACAGTGTGGACTATTCTTCTTCTTCTTCATCGTTCATCCGGATTTTTTTTCCCGGATGTGACTGCGTTGTGCCTGTTTACAGCAGAGCTGCGTTCTTGCGCCGTTAGGCCGACACATCCGACTTCTGCGGGCATTTGTTGACCGGGTTAACCTTCCCGGGTAAGGACTATTCAAAACAAGTTGAACACAGGCTAACAACAGTAATGCAGAGATGAAACAGTATTCAGAACCTATAGCACAACACCAGCAGACAAGTTCAAGTCAAATTGTTACGAACATGACTTTTTCCTGTAGCAATATACGGATTTGAGACATGGACCATTTTGCAATCACTAAAGAAGGAAATTGTGACTTTTAAGCTCAAATGTTACTGAAACATTATTAAAATATTGTAAACCTTGAAGAAGAAAAATACTGAAATTCTACAAAACATCAGAGAAAACTGGCTCATAAATAGCATCAAGTGTTGTTGAAAACTAAAATACTTTGGCCACCATCCATCCATCATGTGCCATGCCGGTAAGCGTGGGCAGTCATGTTCTGCCATCTCACTCAATCACCAGAGTCGTGGATCAGCTCAGTGTTAATGTCTCAACCATGCCAAGAGGCCAAGCCATCCAGGTATTTGCTTCTAGGTCTTCCCCTTGGTCTGTTCCCTTCGATCTTACCAGTTGTTACCAAGTTCTCCAATTCATTTCTTCTCATAATGTGCCCAAAATGTTTTGACTGTCTACGTCTAATGTCTCTAATCAGTTTATGATCTTCATTTGTTTCTTGAAGGACTTGTTCATTGGTCACAGTGACTTTGGCCACAACGGCTTGGAAAGAACAGTCATGGAAGCATATTTCCTGAAAGAATAGGTAGAAGTTAACAAGAATGAAGATGGACACAAGACACTGCAGAGCTTTAAGCACGAGGTGGGATATATAGAAAGAGATTGATAGGCTATTCTGTGACCATGACAATAGCAATATTCTACAAAGGACCGACTATATCATGATGAACTGCTTACGTGTCACTGTGCAAGTTCCTGAGGTGAAAAAGCGGATGTCATCTATCGCAATATCACCTTTAAAGTCAGCTCCTCTCTTAGCCTGGATTACAATCTATAATATAAAAAAGATAAAATAGATTTTAAAAGAAATGCATCCGTTAGTAGGTTGACAACCAGGTCACAAGCACTTTTGTTTGCAGCTCATCTCACTGTTGGTGTGCTATGGCAGATGATTAACCCTATGGGATTACTGACTGGCTTCTACCATAATCTAGAAGCTTGTTACTGTGCCACCCTTGATGCTGCTGTGTTGACTTATGAGTAAATTCAAAACCTACAACAGATTAATTTTCTTCTGGCACCAAAATCCTTCTTGGCTCTTTGTTATAATTTTCATATAAACTCCTAAAGATCTGAGGTCTGTAAATGGGGTCAATTTTTTAAGCATTCATGATGGTTTCCTCTGGCTAGATGCTGTTAGCAGCCATTTGTTTTATTGTTTTATGGTTATGCTTTTGTATATACCTTTATAACTACTGATAAATTCTAAGTGATATATGCATGAAAATACTTGACTCTTACATTTTAATAGCATGCAAAAACTTATAATGCACCTAATATGGGAAAACCTTATGGCCTTTAAAAGTAAATACACCAACAAAAAAAGCTACAGGCTTGGTAAGCAAGTAAGCTAACCACTGTGCTATCATGGCATGACTGCAAAATTAATATATCATAAAATGTTGCATGTTCCTTGCAGGACATTGTGATCAGTCCCAGATTGAATTTCTAGTCAATTATAAGATCAGTAGTTTGCCACTGTTTCTGAAGATGAAGTCAATGTTTATGTCCAACTGAGCGGTGTGTTTAATGAACATGAAGTCAATATTTATGTCCAACTGAGCGGTGTGTTTAATGAACATGAAGTCAATATTTATGTCCAACTTAGCGGTGTGTTTAATGAACATGAAGTCAATGTTTATGTCCAACTGAGCGGTGTTGTGTATATTAACATGAGTCAATATTTATGTCCAACTGAGGCGGTGTGTTTAATGAACATGAAGTCAATATTTTATGTCCAACTGAGCGGTGTGTAATGAACATGAAATCATATTATGTCCCAACTTAGCGGTGTGTTTAATGATATGAAGTCAATGTGTATGTCCCTGAGCGGGTGTGTTATATGAACTGAAGTCACTGTTTATGTCCAACTTAGCGGTGTGTTTAATGAACATGAAGTCAATATTTATGTCCAACTTAGCAGTGTGTTTAATGAACATGAAGTCAATATTTATGTCCAACTGAGCGGTGTGTTTAATAAACATGAAGTCAATATTTATGTCCAACTTAGCAGTGTGTTTAATGAACATGAAGTCACTGTTTATGTCCAACTGAGCGGTGTGTTTAATGAACATGAAGTCAATATTTATGTCCAACTGAGCGGTGTGTTTAATGAACATGAAGTCAATATTTATGTCCAACTTAGCGGTGTGTTTAATAAACATGAAGTCAATGTTTATGTCCAGCTGAGTGGTGTGTTTAATGAACATGAAGTCAATATTTATGTCCAACTTAGCGGTGTGTTTAATGAACATGAAGTCAATGTTTATGTCCAACTTAGCGGTGTGTTTAATAACATGAAGTCAATGTTTATGTCCAGCTGAGTGGTGTGTTTAATGACATGAGTCATGTTTTATGTCCAACTTAGCGGTGTGTTAATGAAATGAAGTCATGTTTATGTCCAACTTAGCGGTGGTGTTTAATGAACATGAAGTCAATATGTATGTCCAACTTAGCATGTGTTTAATGACATGAAGATGAGCTTTTCTTACCCCACGAGAGCTCATACTCCTTGTTAATGAACATGAAGTCAAATTTATGTCCAACTGAAGCGGTGTGTTTAATGACATGAAGTCAATATTTATGTCCAACTTAGCGGTGTGTTTAATAAACATGAAGTCAATGTTTATGTCCAGCTGAGTGGTGTGTTTAATGAACATGAAGTCAATGTTTATGTCCAGCTGAGCGGTGTGTTTAATGAAACCCAATACCCCATCATCAGCGCACAGGAATTTTAAGCAAGAAAATGTTAAACCTAAATCAATCAGGCGACGTCTCCACAATGAAGGTTGGCTGTAATGAATCTCCAACACTGTTTGTCTCTCACCCTGACTGAACATTCTGTCAGATTGATGTTCGTCCATCTTTTGATGTTATCTTCCCATTTGTATCATTGTCTACCTATTGCCTCACCTTGCCCTGTAGTATGGTTTTTATAAGAGTATTATGTCTTTTAATGTGACCGAAATATTTCACTTGCCTCTTTTTTATTTCTTTCATCAATTCTCTTTTCATTCCCAGTTTTTCTAGAACCTCTGTATTTGATTGTTTCTGTTTCCATAAAATATGACATATTCTTCTGCGTATCCACATCTGCAGGACCTCTATTTGACTTTCTAGTTGCTTGTTCAATGTCCAGGTTTCCGCACAATACAGTGGTGTTAACATTTGACAATTCTCAATTTTAATGTGTTGTTAATCTCTCTAGATGTTAATACTGATTTCAAGCTGCTGATAGCATTTGTGGCCTATTCCTATTCTCTTTTTATTTGTATTTTACATTCTGCCATCATCTGTTAATACATGTCCAAGATAGAAGAAACTTGTTAAATCTCTCTGATGACCTCTAAAAATGAATATGATACACTCAATTATTAATAAAGTAAATATTCAGTGAATTTTAACAAATCGAGGTTAAAACAGAATGCTGGTTTGAATGCTTTGTTTTGACAAGATAGCTGAGTGTTAATTATCCCACAAGGATGGATTTCCTCTTCTTCTTACAAGCATTTATATCAATGCTGTCTTTATTTGTATTAGTGTCTCCTGGATGGACGGATATACGTTTATTCTGGTATGCTAAAATCCACGTCTTTATTTGCTCCAAACCAATGTGATGATACATCCACATTAGTAAAAACGACCAAAAGATATACTGACATCATAAAGCATTCTAAATTTCCTTCCCTTGTCCCATAAATGCTTTCATAAATGTAGAACAAATGTAGAATATAAACATACCGCAAAGTTAGTTCCAGTACTAATATGCACATTTGCAACAATCCATTTATCACCTTGGTTGCCATGCTTGGACCATATTGTGTTCCTTGAGCCAGTTCCATTGTTTTTAACACTGTCACAAAACCACAAATCAAATATTGTCAAAGTATGTAAGCATGTTTGTAGTAAGCAATACAAGTAATGTTTCAAAAGCAAAAAAAAAAAAAGTAATGTCAAATGCATTACAATAACTACATCCTCAGTCAGCAGTACTGGAAATGTAGTGAATGTAATGCAGCATTGAAAACAATGTAAACACACTGAAAACAATGTAACCACACAGAAAATAATGTAACTGCACAGAAATAAATGCAACCACACTGAAAACAATGTAACAACACTGAAAACAATGTAACAACACTGAAGACAATGTAATCTCACTGAAAACAATGCAACCACACTGAAAACAACATAATGAAGCACTCAAAATGTTGATACTCTGTATACAAATTAAATTAATAACATAACTAATTCAATCAACTTTACATTATCATTTCTATTAAAATATTGCTTTCTTGTAATTACTAGATCACATAATTACAGAGGTGAAGAATAACATGTTTGGTGTTGTTGGCCTGATATCAAATTACATGGTGACACTCTAGTGCCTTGGAAATTCCATGACACTTACTGTTTGGGTAACAAGAAGCAGAGATCTATAACTAGCAATTACAGTCCATGACCTGTCCCCAGGGAGATAATCGGTCCAAAGTTGTGATAGTGTCTGGGTGTCAAATACAATGGGAAGGACGTAAAACTGACCACTACAAACCCCTTAGTTTATAGGTACCTAAAGGGCTCATTTAATTTATTTATACGTGGTGGTCCATGCTTTCTCTTTTCAAATGTATCATTGCCATATAATGTCATTTTAATACTTGAGATATCGCCTTGGTTTAAAGGCTGCCACACACATACACACACACACACACTCATACACACGCGCATGCAAATACATGCACCCACACACATGCACTCACAAACAGACGCACACATATGTTACTGCCAACGATACAGACACACATTTTTTTAAACAGACTCAACAGTAATTCTAATTACAAGAGAAAATTAAATTAAGGAAAATTTACACATTTCAGTCAGGAAAAATAGTAGATAGTTTGTATTTGAACATTAGTAAAAATAAGTTTCTGTTGTATGTAAGTGAATTGAACCTTGCCTTGATTCTGCAAGTCCAAACTAATTTTCTGTATTATGCTAGTGTTTGAAGAAGTTTTGTGCGTGCGTGCGTGCGTGCATGTGTGTGTGTGTGTGTGTCTTTGAATGTTTTAGGAAGAGTGTTCAGAAATATTGCCTTGTAAATGTCTGTTTGTTTGCCTGTGTGTGTTTGTATTAGTTGTAGAGTTTCCACTGCATCTGTGACTGTTTGACATGTGTAGAATATGTGTTCTTCTGTCTCTTGTGTGTTGTTCCTGCATATTTAGCATTTTTCTATGTGTCTGGATGTTAATGCTACTTTGGGTATTATTGGAGTCATATTAAAAATTAATATGTAAGTGACTTCTTTTGCCTTAGGTATGATGTGTTTGTTGTGTAAGATTGGAAAAGGTGGTTGTGTAGTCTGACATGAAATATTTTTGTCCTCTTTTGATTCTCAGTTTAAGTGATGGTGCTTGTTTACTAATTGTTTGTATATTTCTCGTGTTGTTTCATGCATTAAATGTTCATGTCCTTGTATTGCCTGTATACAAGTGTGATAGAAAGTTGGTAGTATGCCCTGATAATGTGCTGCTGCATTGTTTAGCTTTGATGAGATGTTTTATTTTGTGTGCTATATAATATAAAGCTAATCTATGTTGTTCTGGATGTCTGATAATATTGCCTATGTGGCTGATTATAAGTGCTTGTATTTTTGTTTGTATGTCCTGAAGTGCTATTCCTCCTTGTTTCTTGTCCTGTATGAGAGTTTTATGCTGTATGCTGTGTATTGTCTTACTAAATATGAAATGTCTTATCTGTTTATTTAAGTCTGTAATCGTCCGTTTTGGAGGGTTTAACACTTTCACTAAGAATATTATTTTTGGTATGATGTATGTGTTACTATTATGCTTCTACCAAATATTGTTGCTGTTTTGTATTTATACCTGTGTAGCATGTCTGTTATCTGTTGTGTTAGTTGTAGCCATGTTTCTTTGTGTGTTCTGGGGTTACGTGGAAATGTGATCCCATACAGTTTCATATTGTTTGTATGTGTTAGGTCCGGAGGGAAATCAAACTTGTTTCCATTTTCCCAGGCCCATAATTTGTGATTTTTGTAAATTAATTTTGGCTCCACTGCCTTTCTCAAATAGGGGAGAAGGTGTGCAGTATGTTTCTGATGGATGTATTGCTTGTAGGGAAGAATTTAGTATCGTCTGCATAAGCAATGACCATTTGCTCTCCTATTCCCTGTATGAAAATGCCTTTAATGCTGGTATCTTGTCTGATCTTTTCTAATAATGGCTCTAGTGTCAGTATATACAGAAGTGGTGATAGTGGGCACCTTGTCTTACAGATCTTGTCAGCCTGATGCTTTCAGTCAGTGATTGATTGATTGATTTAGGAATCGACATCACAGCATTCGGGACATTCTCATAAGTGCTCCGTCCCCATCCTCAGCAGCCAGCGAAGAGTTCCAACACTAATAGTACCAGTAGCAACCTGATTATAAGTCTGTCTCGCCTTTCCTTTGAGCATTGAGCGTCGGCCAGATCCCTTCATCACGCCTCGTTGTCTCATTCTTGCCAAACCATGGTAATTCATTTGCTCCTCCGAGGTATGCACGTGCTCCCATAAAGCCGCAACCACGTCTGCCTTGTCATGTATCAATACTCCACCAAGTTCTGCAGAGCCAGCCAATCTGTCCGCCTGTTCATTTCCCAGCACACCGGCATGCCCCGTCAATGTGAATGGTTCACTAAGACTTTGCTTTCAGGGTTGTTATTAAAAATCTGTATCCACTTTCTGTAGTGCTGTCCTATAGTGGTGTTCTAGGGTTTTGTGCAAATAGGAGTGTGCGTTTCTGTCAAAAGCCTACTCTTGGTCCAAAGACAAGAGGGAGAATTGACAGTCTTTTTTGGTGTGTGTATGTTATAATTTATCTGAGGTGTGTGTGGTTTTGTAAATTCCTGTGCTGTACACCATATTGCTTGTTTAGGAGTACTAGTTTTGGTAGAAACTGTGATTTTGTGTGCTAGTTATTTGGCCAGAATTTTGTAATCTGTGTTAAGAAGTGAAATTGGACTATAATTTTTTCAGTTGTCTTGTCTGTCTTTGCTTTGTGTATAAGTGTTATATAAGACATGTTGCAACTATCAGGAAGTTCTTGTTTGTCAAAGATTTCTTGATAGACTTTTAGAAGAAGATTACCTGTGATAGGAAAGAATTGTTGATAGAATTCTACTATTCATCTGTCTGGTCCTGGTGTCTTGTCTTTGTTCATTTCACTAAGTGCATGTGTTATGTTTTCCAGTGCCAATTGTGTGTCCAATATCTCTTTGTATGTGTCTGACATCTTTTTTGTATATTGTAAGAAGCTATCTTGTATTTGTGTGTTTACTGTCTCTGCTGTAAATAAGTGTGTACAGTATTGCTGGAATGCTTCTGTTAAGTGTGTGGTTTCTGTTTGTATGATTTCTTGCATGTCTATTATTGTGTTTATCTGTTTGCTTCGCTGTATGTTTTGTTCTATTGTCATGTATTGTTTGCTGGGTGTCTCTTGTGTGATGGTGTTGAGTTTTAATTAATGCACCCAGGTATCTGTGTTGTTGGTGTTGTTCCAGTTGCATTTATAATGCATGAAAGTATGGGGAGGAACAGAAGTGGATAGGGAGGAACAGAAGTGGATAGGGAGGAACAGAAGTGGATGGAGAGGAACAGAAGTGGATGGAGAGGAACAGAAGATGGGGAGGAACAGAAGATGGGGAGGAACAGAAGATGGGGAGGAATAGAAGATGGGGAGTAGAAGATGGGGAGGAATAGAAGTTGGTGAGGGGTAGAAGATGGGGAGGGGTAGAAACTGGGGAGGAGTAGAAGATGGGGAGGAATACAAGATGGGGAGGAATACAAGATGAGGAGAAACAGAAACTGATGAGGAGGAACATAAGATGGAGAGGAAAAGAAGGAGTGGAACAGAATATGGTGAGGATACTGAGGAACAGAAGGGGATTGGGAGGAATAGAAGTGGATGGAGAGGAACAGATTTGGGTGGGGATGAAAAGAAGTGGATGAAGAGGAACAGAAGATGGGATGGGATAGAAAATGGGAAAGAATAGAAGTGGTTGGAGAACAGAAGTGAATGGCGAGGAATAGAGGTGGGTGGAGAGGAACAGGAGTGAATAGGGAGGAACATAAGTGAATGGAGAGGAACATAAGTGGGTGGGGAAGGAACAGAAGTGGATGGGGTAGGAACAAAAGTGGATGGGGAGAACAGAATGGAAATTAAGAGGGTAAGAAGTACGAAAAGATGCAAGAGGAAAGGGGCAGAAAATATTAACAAGATGGTGAATATAGAGGATACGCTGGGGGCCGTTTTTATAGTTCTAATTAGTAATGTAATAGTACGTGGTTTTGATGGATGGTTATGACAATATGAATGTAGAGAAGGTGGGAGTGGGAAAGACGTATGTTGAAAGTAGAATATGGAGAACAAAGATGATGGGGAATGACAAAAGACGATTAACAATAGCAAGATCTACCTGTAAACTGTAAGGTCAGCCACGTTTGGACCGTACATGTGGTAATACAGCTGAAGACATGCTTGATGTCCATGAATGTTTAGTGCTGGGCTCTGAAGCTCAGCAGTATCACCATTGGCACCGTTGGACGCTTCCAGGTATGCGTAAAAACCACCTGCAGAAACAATACTTCGGTATTTATTAAATAATTAAACCCCGGCTTCCCTCTCCTATAATTCTTCTTCTCCGTGTGCTTAGGCTGAAAGCTGACGTAGGCGAACACGACTCTTCCATCCGCTGTGTCATCTGCTATTTTGAAGAATTTCGTGTTACTTTTATATTATTATTTGCTGCCTATATATTTAAGAGTTGAAGATAATAGATATTCACATGCATCGTTCTCTCTTGCTCGCTTCTTATGCCTACCTCACATATGGCTAATTTCTTTATTTCACCTCATTTGTTAATATACCCCATACATTTTATTTGTCTTTACCCTAAGGTTTTCATTAGCGATCCTGTGACACCACTCATTATCTTAGTGTTTGTTTGCTTCTCTGTCATGATATTCTCAACTTCTCAAATATTCTTATTAACATTCTTCTCTAAAACCACATCTCTACATCCTTCAGTTTCCTCACCCTTTCATTACTTATTTATTGCTCAACATTCACATCCATACAAATTAACACTATTAACAGGGCACATACAACATCCAATAAGCAGATTTGTGCACTTGTAATATTATATTAACGTTTTTCACTGCTTTGCTCATTCGTGTATAAGAATCTTTAGATATCTCCAATAATTAATTACATTTTCCAAACTGGCCACCGGTATATATCTAACTTCTTATATCAAGGTGCTCACTGATTGCTGTCGGCGATGATTATAGTTTTCATTTATTCTCATCTCATCTCATCATGTTCCTCTTGTACCTTGCGGTGTCGAGGTGAAGTATAAACTTCGTGAGAGTGCCCGATTATGGGCTTCATATATCGATATTCCCATGGACTCTGCTATTCCCTCCGTCCAACGTTTACGTGGTCGGCCTCTTCCTCTGTTTCCACCTGGTCTGTACATCATTGCTTGCTGTGGTATGCTGTTGACTGGTAACCTACTTGTATGGCCAAACCATTTGACTTGCTGTTTTCTGATAAAATCTAGTGCTGCTTTAACCCCCACTTTAGTCCTGATTTCTTCATTTCTGATCTTATCTCTTCTGGATACGTTGAATAATCTTCTCAGGAACCTCATTTCTGTCGTTGTGATTTTTCTTTTCTCTTTTTCTGTCATTGTCCAGGTTTAGCATTGGTAGCATAGAGTTGGCAGGAAGATTGTGTATTATTATTATTATTATTATTATTATTATATTATTATTATTATTATAGGCAGCAATGACCACATCACATGCCAGATAAAATGCTTTATCAGAAGAGACATAAAGTAGCTTAAAAGTCGACAGGGTCGACTTCATTGCACCGGGTTTTATCCCATATGGCTCGGTCTCTTTCCGCAGCACGGAAAGCGTCGCACAAAGCACGAACTCCGTAGCTTTTAGCGACGACCCACAGGAGTCTCCGAAACATTTAACTCGTAAACCAAAGGACGCGGCCCGGAATTGAACCTACAACTTTCGGAACACGAGTCAAACGGCTTGACCACTTCGCCACAGATGGCAACATTTCATTTGTACCACTCCCACTCCCTGTATTGTCTTTGTTGTCATTATATGCGTATACCATCATGGTTCGCTATCTCATGTGATCACCATCGCCAGTTTTAGATTAGTTCTAAGTTCGTGTGTTGATTGTGCCACGTGGTCATGCCATCCAGGTATTTACCATACGCTTTTCCATTGCTCTTTTCCGATCAATTTTGCCAGATGCCATTACATTTTAAAGTTGATTTCTCCAACGAACACGCTGACAACACCCTTATTGTCTACATCTATTTTCTAGAGGACGAGATACAGACACTCACCGTGAATGTGTGTATGAGTGAATAAAAGTTAGTGTGTTTGTGAGTGGATATGTGTGTATATGAGGGAGTGTGTATTCGTGTGTTATTAAGTGGGTGTATGAACTGTGTATGACTGCGAATGTTTGTGAAAATGATATATATGAATGTGTGTATGTAGGTATGTATATAAATTATAATGGTTTATAAATGTATGCGTGCAAGTGTGTGTGTGTGTGTGTGTGTGTGTGTGCGCGCGCGCGACGCGCGCCTGTGCCTGCCTGTCTCATAACATTGTTCACAGTATTCATATTACACTGTCTTTTTTCTATGTGAATGTAACGTGCACAATAGATCATTGATGTGCGAGCGATTGAATGTCAGAAGAGGTCTTAAAAGTTGAGAAAGTACAGAAATGTTATAAAGAACGTGTTTTGTTGTATGGGAGTGAATCATGGAATGTGAATGGACAAATTAGGAAGAGCTTGGCAACAATGGAGATGTAGTTCATGAGACGAATGTTGCGAATACCTTGAACTGCCAGAGTAACTAACGATTGCCTGGAAGATGTTAAGTGGAATATTATATACAACCAGCAACGTTCTGTGGTCATATAATGAGAAGACTGGCACTAGAAAACATGGTGGTCACTGGAATGATCGGTTGAAGACGTGGCAAAGGCAGGCCAAGAGAAAATGAAGCTGGATGAACTGAGACACTGACATGGAGGACTATCAAAGAGAGAACAGCGAGGGCGGAGATTTGTGGAGACATGAGCGCCTACTCCAGCTGGCCGAGTACATGTTGTTTTTTGCATCATGCAAAACTTCTTCTTTGATAAAACATTTCTATTTTCTCAATTATAAGGCATCTCCCGTCAGATTATTATATGAACATCTTGTTGATGTTATATCCTCCTACCCTTTCCAGGCTAACTGAAAGAGTTTGGGAGAATAATAGACTAACAGAGCGTACAAAAGTTCAAGTATATAAAGCTTGCCTTGTTAGCACACAACTCTATGGGTCTGAATCCTGAACCTTGTACTCACGACAGGAAAAAAAATAGAATTCCTTCCATATGAGATGTCTGAGACGTATCCTGGGCATATCGTGGAAAGACCACATAACAAACAAACACGTATTTGAAAGAGCGGATATTACCACAGTGCACTCCCTCCTCAAGCAGAGACACCTCCGGTGGCGTGCATACATGTATCTCGATTGGAGGATGAATGTATTCCCAAAGATCTCCCATACGTAGAACAAGCCACAGGGGAAAGGCCAAGCGGAAAACCCCAAATGCGATATAGGGATGTGTGTAAAATATATATGAAACCCCTTGGCATAGATCCAAACACATGGGAAAGAGTTGCAACAGACAGATGCTCCTGGAGAAGAGATGTACGAAAGGGACTGGTGCTCTTTCAGCGCAATCTGATCCAACAAACGGATAGGCGGCACAGGCATAAAATGGAGTCACTTACTGAGGGACCTGCCTCGTCTTACAGATGCTGAAACTGTGACAGAGATTGTCACTCTTGCATGTATATATATATACACACACACACACACACACATATATATATATATATATATATATATAATATATATATATATATATATATATATATAAATATATATATATATATGTGTGTGTGTGTGTGTGTGTGTGTGTGTGTGTGTGTGTGTATACATGCAAGAGTGACAATCTCTTATATATATATATCCATTGGCACCCTGCCGTCTTGACAGACGATAGTTTGTGCTTTAAAAAGGCATAATAACTTTTAACTATGTATATATATATATATATATGTATATATCTAACTAGCGAGTGTGACTGATAAGGCCAATTTGCGCTGTAAATGTCCGTTCACAGTGGGTGCATGTGAACACATGGTCATTTCCACCATCATGCACCATCTTACGTCTCAAACGCTTGGTGTGTGACTTTTCTGCAATAATTTTCTCCTTTGACTTTATTCCATTTCTGATATTTGCCCTCCATGCAACACGTTCAGCGGCGACTTGCTCCCAATGTGCATTATCAATGCCTGTATCAATCATGTCCCGCTTACACACATCTTTGTATCGTAGAAGAGGCCGACCCTGAGATCTCTTACCCATCTGTAATTCACCAAAAAAGATATCCTTTGGTATTCTACCATCATCCATCCTCCTAAGATGTCCTATCCATCTAAGTCTACGAAGACTGAGCATGGAATAAACTGTCACACAACCTGATCTTTCCAATACTTCAGTATTTGTGATTTTGTCTTGCCACTTAATACCAAGAATTCTTCGCAGACACCCCATATGAAAGCTGTTTAAATTGTTCTCTTGGTGTGAGTAAGTTGTCCAGGTTTCACTGCATATATATATATACACACACACACACACACATACACACACACACACAGTCACCAGCGGTTCTGTCAAGTACCTCTCCAGCGTCCCAACTCTATAGTCCTTCAGGACTGAAAGAGACCTACTGCTACTACTATCCGCCAATGACGATTCCTCTCATATTTTCTAAATGAATAATGATATTTTCGCCATACAAGGAAAACAAGTCTCCATACAGTAACTATACCAGCTGCACATCCATCCTTATTAACCTGTACTGACCTACCTCATTATCAGTTCGTATGGCATAATGTATTTGTATAAACAAAAATTTAAAGAGTATGAATGAAATCCGATCATGTACCACTTTGTGCCTACAGCCGACGATGCTCCTTAGAGTTAGAGGAAAGCGAGAAACAATTTAATCAATGCTATCTGTCATTTAAACTGTCATTTACTGCCAATATAGTACCTTGTGGTGTATGACCGGGGGGGGGGGGGGGGGGGGTTGTCTTTGAGCCTGAGGAATTAAGGCCGCCTGGCTAGTGCAGTCGCCACGAACTGTGCAGGTTAGGATTTTCTTTTTGCCTTCGACAGAAAAAAAATCTCACACCTTACCAAGGATTCGAACCCGGGTCTCCCGAAGGAGAATCCGGCGTTTTAGCCACTCGTCCAGCCGCTCCTCAATCAATGGTACAATACACAAATGCAAACTCATCACAGTCCAGGATATACACATTTGGCTACAGATCGAAAACAAGCTTCCACTTGTTTCGTTAACTACAAATGTGTACAAAGAGCTATCATCTAAGTGGGGTTATAGACTAGAATAAAACACAGTGAGTAAAGTTCACTATACACGGTAATAATAAGTCCACGCTCTGTCATAGGGATTTAACCTGCTGGAAATAACACATGTACACGGTCTAAACACTATAGAGGTGATGGAAACATCATTATCATCGTGTGTCATGCCGGTGTAGCGGAGACGATCGTTTTCATCAACAACCATCTGTTTTCTGTGTCACTGATTAATAGTAAAATATTATTGACATTCTGCAAACCTATTGATTACTTACTTCTCTCTCGATTTCTGCCTCCAATACCTGAATCATCCCGGCTGTTCTCAGACCCCCTTTTCTATTTGACCAAAACATCAAGATTGTCTTCTCTGATGGGAATAAATATCTTTTGTGTGAAATTGACATATGTGGTGAATACTGGTTTTGTTAGTCATTGAAGGAATGCAATGAAGTAATTACATCATGTAATTACTTCGTTGCATTCCATCTCTATGGTCTCCAGTGACTAATCTTGATATTCATGGTTCATGACTAGCAATGCACGCAGAAGTACGGGCAGTATGTAACATCCTAAAATTGGTTATCTATGGAGTCGCCAGAAAAGAAACCTTAACCGCTAAACTCAGATGTTGGCTAAAGTGGCACAGGACTAGAAAGCGAACGTCTACGCACTGCATTGGGGGAAATGTACCATTCACTGGAATAGACGTATAGCAAACGATCGGAGAAGAAGAAGAAAACGTTCGACCCAGTGTGTTACAATAATTTATGTACACATTTATGAAATGTGCAACGGGTAATGTAATGTAACAATTTCCTGGAACCGAAAGAGTTCAAGCGTGAATCCTGATATTTTCACTTGCTTACCTCCCGAGGTGTGATCAGTAGACGGGCCTGTGCCTGGGCTTGATGTTGGTCCTTTCTCCCTTGACCAGTCAAGGCGATCTGTCTTTACTTGGTTCCATTGACAAAAATCTTTCTCGAAGTCGCAGTCTAGTACCTGTGTCGATGTCGCTGAGGAAAAAAAAAACATTCTTTGATACGATCATAACACAAAAGCATACTGAAAACTGAACCATTACTGCACTGAGACATTCCCACACATACCCAATCCCACCCTCACCCTCTCCACTTCTTCAAAAGCCACAGATGAGATCCAAGGCGGAATGCTCCAATAGCAATGTGATTAAAACTCCGTCGGACGTTTCCTCTACGCTTTGAGTATCGCCCAGACCCTCTGCTCACTTCCTTCTGATCGAGTCTTTCCAGATATGGACACTTCGCCTATTCAGCTGCATTATCCAGCCAACTCCAGGATCATTCAGCACATCACCTTTATCATCAAGAAGCTCTCGACTCAGAGCAGCAGCTAATCCACCAGCCTGTTCATTGCCCTCGCACACTTACATTACCAGGGTAGAACATCCATTCAAGACATAAATTGTCAGTCTATAAACATTGATGATAATAATGATGATAACATTAAATAAACACAGCTTCCAAGACTAATTAGATAATAATTTTGTCTTCTTCCTCGTGTGTTCTGAAATATTAGTTTCGCTGCACTGTGTAGGTTTGTAGTAAAAGTTCGATGGCTACGCCTTTCGGTTGACAAATATGACTTAAGACATTTTCAGAGACCGGGTTTGTCTTCCCACTTTGATACGTACTGTCTTGATCAGACTATAGGTATGAGACCTGTTTCCACGAACAACACTTAAAAGTGGAGTAGGGTCTTGCTCAGCCTTGCTTCGTTGTCCTTGTAGTGAGCAGTCTAGAACTGATTACTAGCCGCCTCTGTCATTGCGTCTAATGTGCCAAATAGTATGGTTGGTTAGTTTGTTAATGGGCGGGGCCTTTGTTAGACTGATTGATTTGTTGGTTAGTAGGCTGAATGATTGGTGGATTGGTTGTTTGGTTAGTGGGTTTGTGGGTTGGTTGGTGGGTGAGTGGTTTGTTGTTTGATGGGTGATTGGGCTGGTTGCTTGATGGTTCGGTTGGTAAATGAATGGAAGGGTGATTGATGGACGAGTGGGTTGGGTGATTGATGGGTTAATGAGTTTTTTAATGGTTGGCTGGCTGTGAACCCTCTTGAAGACGGTGGTGTTTACATGTTGAGTTGGATGCGCTGGCGTTCATGTTATCTAGACACCTGAAGTACAATCTCCACAGGTTCCGTGTTGTAGAGCACCCTTCCCGCTCTCCAAGCTCAGAAACTAATGAGCGTGTGAGACAGGTACTGGAACTTCACAACTCTTGAAATCCATGCCGATCCTTGGAATGTTGACCAGACTGGGAACACAATCTGTAGGTAGGCTGCACCACGTAGTTTTCCCAAAAACAATATAAATAAATGTGTCTGTGTATGCGTGCACGTGTGTGTGTGTGTGTGTGTGTGTGTGTGTGTGTGTGTGTGTGCGTGCACGTGTGTGTGTGTGTGCGCGCGTGCGTGCCTGCCTGCCTGCCTCCCTCATAACATTGTTCACAGTATTCATTTTACACTGTCTTTTATCTATGTGAATGTAACATGCACATTGACCAGTGTGCCACCTGCTCCTGGATTTGCGACTTCAGTAGAAAACCTCCAAAATAACGTAAGTACCTCCGGAGTTGGTGGCGTAAGGACAGTGAACGCGTTTATTAATCCCCAAAATCCGGTTTCAAATCAGCTGGAGGCAAATGGAAAGCAGATCACATTGAGTGGATTTTAAGCAATGGTCGTTCAAAAATCAATGGCGAACTATTGAACGTAAAATTGACTAGAAAAATCACAAATAGAATTTGAATTATCTATTGTTGTTGCCTCGACCATGCCTGGCATGGTCGAGGCAGGAACTCAGAGCTGATCCACGACTCTAGTGATCGAGTGAGATGACAGAACATGACCACCCACCGGCATGGCACATGATGGATGGATTTTTGTTGCAAGTAACAAGTTTTCGGTCAACAGGTCTCTGTGGCTAAGGGCTTGCGAACGCGGTTTGTGAGCCCGTATATCCGGGTTCGAAACACAGCGGTGCTGGCTTTTTCGAAAAAGGTATAGGAGCCGGTCGTTCAGAAAACAATGGCAAACTACTGAACGTAAAATTTGCCTAGGACATCAACAGCAGCTGAAAATGCTGGTGTTGACGGCAACGTTCCGTAAGGGATACGCAACACATTTATTATTATTATTATAACAAGTTTTCCGGATGAGTATATGTAATTTAAAATGCCTTCATTACGTTTTCTACTTGTTTAGTTTTGAGTGACTTCAGCTTTCTTTGCTAGATACACGTACACCTGCAGCCTCCATGCAATTCTCACTTATTTGCCGATTGTCCTTTGTTCGTCTCCACATTCTATTTAGCTTTACAAACTCTTTCATATCTTCATTAACACATATATTTTGTACTATGGCAGTTACCGTCTATAAATACCAAACTCATGTCTTTTAGGAGTTGATATCTTAATAATAAAACGAAAAATATACATCTACTCACTTGTGATGAACACTGTCAGAAGCACTCCAAGAAAACCTGTCCCTCCCATTGAAGGAGGCTTCATTTGTGGTGGTCGCAGTAAACCGATTGAAGTAAACTCTTACAGTAAGCAGTATATTGCTACCCAACAACCATTGCTTGTTAAAAGTTGTTAAAACCTCAGATGTTTTGTGGTCCTCAAAAGTGATATACGAGTTACCACTTATCACCGAGGATGCGACTCCTAAATTTTCGAAAGCTGCAAGGACTTATATAACGAGTGTTAGGGGTAGACTGTAACAAGTATCTGGCACGCGAGGTGTAAAAACTACGATAAACATTCCGGTATCTATAGCCAATACTTGGGTAGATGCGGTGATTGTGGAGAGGTCGCCATACAGCACGGATATCATAGATGACAGCGGCGATGGAAAGGAAAGTTGAATTTTGTTATCTTTTGTTTTGTATTTGTTGTGGTGGTTTGTTGGTTTGTGTGGTTGCTTATCAAGACAGTGACTAAGCTTGAATTCTCTGTAATGGCAGGTTGACCACCTCAATGTGGAGGCCGTATATTTCATGAATGTTTCAGCAAAGGATTACTTTTCCTTTCATAAGGAATCTTCTGTCACTCAGTCTGTATTAACACCTCTCATAAGGATAAGGAATGGTCACTTTTCTGTAACCCAGTCTTTATTAATTAATACCTTTCACAAGGAATCGTCACTTTTCTGTCAGTCAGTCTGTACTAAAATCTTTCACAAGAAATCGTCATACTTCTGTCACTCAATCTTCATTATCGACAACTTTTGTAAGGAATTGTCAACTTCTGTCACTCGATCTGCATTTCCGACAACTTACGTAAGGAATCGTCACACATTAACGAAATTTTTACAGGAAATCGTCACAATTCTGTCGCTCGGTCTGCAATAACTACATCTTATACAACTGTAAGGTCATGTCATTCAATGGCAGATACGACATGCATCCCTTATCACATAATGCCATAGGGGTGTGAAATATTAGGCTTTGACACATTCTAGGCCACGACATACGAGGTGCAATCGTCAGTTCCCTTCCTCGTCTCATTTCCTTCCCAGACAATACACAAAACATTCTGAAAATTGTCTGGCATTCATTTTTATGAGGCTGGGTGGAACCCAGAGCGGGGCTGGTCCGAGAAAGTAATCCTGCCTCTTCTGGAGATTGAACGCGAGCCACTGTCTTGGCAGGCAAGTGCACTAACAACTAAGCCTACAAAGTCCCTTAAGGTAACGCTTCGCTTTCGCATATACTATGTTACGAGGATGATAAAAAAAAATAAACCCTTCCCTTCTAGACAACTTCCAAAAAATTCTGAAAATTGTATGGTACCCGTGTTGCGATATGCATCGGCCCCACAGCAGGAAATGGTAGACATAAATAATGGCGCTGTTCAGATTTGAATTCTGACCACAATTTTGATAAGTGAGCGAACTAACCACTATGCCACAACGGCAAATATCATCATCCAGTGGCTTGTTCTGTGCAAAACTTCACCCCAGAAAAATCTTACGAAATTTCACTTCTCTCATATTCTGGGTGACCTACCTCCTGCTGTCGTGTTTAAATTGCCTGTCACATCTTGAATCCGCCGCCCTCTATTCAGCCTCCCTCGATAACTATTTTTCTAGACTTTTATATGCCCAAAATATTTCATTTTCCTCATGTTTGTTTGACTTATTAACCAGTCTTCTTCATTACCGAGTTCTTGTTGGATAGCCTGTTTGTTCTACTTTTGGTTATATTAATTTGTAATACTCTTTAGTAAAGTGTATATTTAAAAGGCGAATGTGTGCGTTTCCGCTATGTTTTTACACGCCCAAATTTAAGACCCATATGGCGCTACAGGTTGAGTATTTTTTTGCATCTATTTACGCAGACAATGGTTACAGACAATGACAAAAGAAGGAAAGAAATGGTGAACTACCTTTATTACAGATGCTTAGAAAAATATTGCAGTCAAATGTATGTTGTTGTTTTTTTTCATATCCTTTTACAGGACATCGCTGTCAACACCAGCATTTTACTGTTGTTGTTGATGTCTTGGCAGGTTTACGTTCAGTAGTTTGCCATTGCTTTCTGAAAGACCGGTTCCCATACCAGTTCGTTAAAACCCAGCGCGGCGCGGTCTGCTGCCAAATCGCGCAAAGATGTGTTTCGAACGCAGGTAAGCGAAATTACGAACCGCATCCATAACGCCTTCGCCACGGAGACAGGCCAAATGTATGTAGACTTCATTATATACTCAGTGTATACAGAGAACACATAATATGACATTATATGTCCTGCTTTATTTACTGATATTTGCCTAAGTGATTGTTAAAAGTTGCTGTATTCCACACATATATGTATAGGCTTTTCCAGCTGGGCATTGGATTAGAGTCTGTTAACAAAGAAATAGCAAAACCTTCGGAGAAAACATTACCATCCGATACCTATCCCCAGCCTGTCTGTTTGTGACATGTTGAATCATAACCTGGCAACACGCCAAAATGCCTCTCCGGGCATGTAAAGATCCAGGACCAGTCTTACACACACCACAGGTTCGTGAGCTTGGAAGGGGAGGGCGGGGGGGGGGGGGGGGGGTGTGTGTGAAAGCAGATCTCTGCAGCAGTCTCCGTGGATGTGATAATTGGAAGGAAAGTTACTATAACAACCTCATTCCGATATATGTAAACTCTTTCCGGAGGTCACTCGACCTGACTGCCAATACATCGGATTTCATAGTTAGAACTCAATCTTTCTGAATATTCACCACAAACCATCAATATTCGTTGTTATTCCCATATCTTTGCCGCTAATGTTTATTAGCTCTCGTCTTTTTTTATTTTGAGTGGCCTGGGGTGCATGACGTGGTAATGTCACCTTGCTGTCTACACCCACATGATTGTGAACTACGTCTACAGCCTTTAGCAACTGGTTAAGTTGTCAGTGTAAATGAGTACCCTGCGCTGTGGTACTCTCGCTAACAGCAAAGAGCACCCAGAAGTGTTCACTTATCCCGGTGGATACTCCGTCCCCAGCGCTGCGTTTCCACACCGTAGTGTGCTTCCCGTTCTCTTCTACGCACAGGTGCACTAGGGTCCCCCCCCCCCTTTATTGAGTTTGGGGTCATGGAGGAAGCCCATAAGAAGGCACTCTCCCGCTGTTTATACTTCACCTCGACACCGCAAGGTACAAGAGGAACATGATGAGATGAGATGAGATGGTCATGGAGGAATTGCTCAAACTCCCTAGTACTTTTAGAGGACCACACCATGATGAGAGCGACGTTTACAACACCGCATACCGGTTTATAAATCAACTGTAGACGATTTGGAAGCAGCCGCCTTGCGTTAAGTCTTAGAAGGCAATAGCAAAATTCTTTAGAAGAAAATAGTAATATTATAAGAAGAAGAGTGTGATACCTGTAAAAGGACAAGTAACTAACTATAATCACAATGATAATTCAAACGTTATTCGATCATTTCTTGGAAACAATCTCATTGCTAAAATTGCTAGCTTCTTGCCAAAATCGTTCTGCAATGGTCACCTTATCGGTTTAGTCTGTGCTATTGTTCATATGTATAACATTTTCAGAATCTATAATAATAGTTATATGTTTAGTTTTCGCCAGTTACATGGCGAAGGGCTTTCGGACGCAATTCATAACCCCACATACTGGGTTAGAAAGATAGCTGCGGACGGATTGGCAGCAGACCGCCTTGCATTGGGTTGTTTTTATAAAATGGTTTTGGTTGCCGGCCGTTCAGAAAGCAATGGCAAACTACTGAACGTAAGCTTGCCAAAGGATCACAAACAGCCAAAAAATGCTGGGATTGACTACGACGTCCTGTAAGGGATATGCAACAAGCTTTTGTGTGTGTTAGTTTTCACTTAAAGTATGGAATACCTCCAAACGATGATGTCCCTGGGCTGCAACCGTTGAAACTCACCCACTTTTAGTTTTGTTACAAAGTTATTTTCATTTTATTTGCTTTCATTTTCAGTTTCCTGTAATAAATTGAAAGCAACCACGAACAATCCAGAAAAAGACAGTCGTCTAAGTAACTAGTACATTCTGGTATATCAACTAGGTCATCAGTTCAGTCTTGATAAGTGTATATGCGTCTTTATCGTGACTACCTCATGATAGATGCTCACTTCTTGACTCTACCATGTTGATAAACTACCTATACAATGACACAGATAACTATATTTTGAAATGTTTTAGTTGTTGTCCAGTACCAATCTTGTACACCTCGATCTCGTTGATGTCCATATTTAACAACGCGCGTTGTTTATAACAAAGAATGGATTATTTGAATGACTCTTTACATTGACACGGAAATCAATCAGAGATTAGGAATGGCCAAAAATGCTTTCAACAGCATGAAATTAGCATTAACATCTAATGAGATTAACAATGCATTAAAAATGAGAATTGTGAAATGTTACGTATATTCAACACTACTATATGGTGCGGAAACCTGGATGTTAAACAAGCAAATAGAAAGTCGAATAGAGGCTCTGGAGATGTGGATAAGAATGTGTGTATTTCATGGAAACAAAAACAATCAACTTCAGTATTTCTAGAAAAACTGGGAATAAAAAGAGAGTTGGTGAAAGAAATAGAAAAGAGGCAAGTGAAATAATTCGGCCATGTTAAAAGGCATAATACTCTTATTAAAACCACACAGGAGGGTAAGGTTGAAGGCAAACGAGCAAGAGGTAGACAGCGTTACGAGTGGGAAGATAACACCAAGAGATGGACGAACAGCAACAATCTGACAGAATGTACAGTCATGGCGAGAGACAGACAGTGTTGGATATCCATTGCAGCCAACCTTTACTGTGGAGACGACACCTGATTGATTGATGATTAAATGGACATCTATAATATCTTTGTAAGTAATGCTACGGACCTTCTTAACGTCTTAGGATGCATTGGGCGTTTGGTGCTAGACCCATATTTGTATAGACCAATCGGCACTCAGTGAATGATCTGGGCAGTATCATGTCCATCGCCTTTACTTCTCAAGACATGTCCTATCACCCATTTTAGGTTGGGACGATTAGGGAGCCTGCTGATGAGAAGTCAATTTTACGCATTCGAATTCCGCTCACAAAGGGATCAAACTTACGACCCTAGGACAGGCAGTCGAGCGTCTAGCCACTAAGCTACCCCGGCTACCAATATCTCTGTACTTTTCCATAATTCTGTATTGTTCATAATGTCGGGTTATTTAGTTCGAAAACTACGAGTAGTAAACCTCTATTTTGTTTCACCCGAAGGTAACTGCGGGGAACTAAATTGAGTATTTCTGAGCACAACCAAATTAATTGTATGAAGCCTGTAAAAAAAAAAAAAAAAAAAAAGCAGGGACAGTAATAACAAGCAAAAAACTAACTGCCAGAAATGAAATTCAATGGTCTTCTCTGACAAAGCAGATTGATGATGTGGACCTCGCTGCTGTCATTGCCATTCTGCTTCACACACGAAATCAGATTCAGGATAAAGTAACAAAATTGGATGTGAGGTCAAAACAATTAGGTTTTTAAATTCATACGATAAAGACAAAGATAATAATAGCAAATGTTAACCTTAGTAAAAGTTAACTTCAGGAGATGGAATCTTACACCTATTTAGGTAGAAATGCAGACAAAGATGGGAGAACAGATAAAGAGAGAATAAGAAGGCAAAGGGAGTTCTGATAGCACAATTAAATCTGTGGAAGTCAACATAAATTAAAATAAGCGTCAAACTTTGAATAATCGATTCTAACGTTAAATGAGTGCTTCTTGTGGATCAGAAAGATGGAGAATGATTAAAATGATTACAAAAAAACTACAATATTCATTAAATGGTGCCTGCGCATAATAGAAGGACGAAAATGGTATGACAGAATCACCAATGTGGAGTCACTTGACCAATACCAGTAAACCAAGAAGTGAAGATAAGATGCTGTCGCTGGATAAGACATACATTGAGAAAACGTGAAAAAAAAGTATAACTAAAAAAACATTTGTCGGGAATCTGCAAGCCAAAAAAAAAAAAAAAATGCAGACTTCTTCAAGGAAATCAGAACCGACGAATTCAAACCATCGAAACATGCAATAAATGACAGGAATGCAACACTTTAACAGAAAGATGGAAGGAGTACTGTGCGGAAATGTACGCTGATATGACAGAGCCCAGATAATTTAATTTAAACGAAAGTGAAGAGATAGAACTAGAACCTTTAAAGGGAAGTGCAAGCAGGAATATAAAGTCTGGAGAAACGGAAGTCACCAGGCTGTAACGACATACTAGCAGAACTAATCCAGGCAGGGAGAGAAGGCGTGCTGATGCCGAGGTAGCGGGTTCACCCCTACATCGGTCAGTTGGACTTAAATGTTGACTTCTCGTTTTTGCCCTGGGATGTAAGTTACAAGAACCTCAGAAGTCGGAATGGGTTCGCTAATTTACATTTTTGTCTGAATGTCTGCTGGTGCTTCATTATTAATTCACCGCAAACAAACCGCGTAGTTACCGTATTGTTAGCACTGACCTAGATCTGGTGGAATCGTCGATTTTCAGAATAGGGATATCGGGATTCACTTCGTCGTCGGTCATCAAGTGTGTTTGCTGCAAGATGTACTCACAACTGTATGTCATTGTCGTGGCAAATTGTCCCCCAGATACATCAAAGATGAGCTCAGACAGATGGGACATTCAGAAGATAAGGTGAGTAGTACAAGATATGGATATACACTCCGACGACAGTGAGGGCCCTCCGGGCCTAGAAACAGTTATTGCATCCATAGATCGGTCTAGCAGTCCACCACACACTCAACTGGAAGTATATCAACACACCCCTACACCCACTATGGAACCACAGTGATGCCACGTGATGTCCCGGGAACTCCCGGGATTCCTTTGTTTGAGGTGAATTAAAAATGAAGTACCTGGCTGCCTGTCTGGTATAAGTAAGAACAGTTCAGGACCCTTTCACACGCCTTAAGGCATGGAGCTAGACCCCATTTTGATAGACCAATCGGCACTCTGTGAATGATGTGGACAATAGCCTCCTGTCGCCTTTACTTCCCAAAACATTTCCTGATACCGATTTTAAGATGGGTCGACCTATTAACCCAAGTCACTTATAAAAATCCTCTATCTCTCGTTGAGGGTTCGAACCCATGGCCACCGGGCTGTCAGACGAACCTCTAGTGACTATGCCACTGCGGCCCTCCTGTTTGGTTAGTTAGTTGTATATCCTTTACAGGACATAGCAGTCAACTCCAGCATTTTTTTGTTGTGTGTGGGCAGTTTGTGATTTCTGAGCAAGTTTACGTTCAGTAGTTTGCCATTACTTTCTGAACCACCGGCACTCATACCATTGTATGGAAACCAACGCAATGCGGTCTGCTGCCAAATCGCCTGCAGCTTTGTTTCGAACACTGTATGCGGGTTTACGAAATGCATTCGTAACATCTTCGCCACAGAGACGACTAGGTATCCTAATTTAAATGCCCTGAACTTTTCAGCTTTTAACTTCCTCTGAAAGTTTCGTGACTGCTGCTGTTGTTTGATGCATTTGTTATCACTTAAACATTCATGTGAAAAATGGTACTAGTTTACTTAAACTACACATTCGTCTTCTAATATCGAGTAAATGATGTGAAAATGTATAATTATCAGTCCTGCTTTGAAGCAGGCAATAAAAAGATATCTCAGTGTGTCTGGTTAAAGAAGATTACAGGAAGTAGAGGTGATACAGATAACACTGAGGTTTTGTTATCTCTTGATACGCCCATATATGAAGGCAAGCCCTGTACTTTACCTGGTTATAAGAACTACTAAACTAGAGGTGACATTAATTTCTGAATCATAGTTTCATTTGTAAAAACATGGTTTTCTTTTACTGTGCCATAGTCTGCATTCATGTGTCCCAAAATAGCTTCCTCTATGGATATATGATATGATAGCACCATCACATTTTGTAAGACTGACTGCACGAAGGAATAGATAGCCACTACCGGCACTCACAGCATTGTTTGAAAACCTACACAAGGCGGTCGGCTGCCAAATCACCCGCAGCTGAGTTTCGAACACGGTATGTGGGATTACGAATTGCGTCGGTAAACCTTCTCCTCGTGTCGTCGTCGTCTTTTGTGGTGTTTTCGCAACTGCGAGCGTTAACAAGACAAGTCGCCTGAACAAGTCAAGAAACCTGATACGGGGGAAAATAGCACGTTGCAAGAACACCAAAAGACACGCGGTATCCAAGATGTGCAGCGTGGGAACCGACAAAAAGAAGAACGTGGAGAGCCTGCCTGCGAACTGTAACAAAGAACCTGAAACTACAGCTACTACTGAAGCCACCACTAGGGAGACAGGCGACAGTCCACCACAGACAAGAGCCAAACCTACTGAGAAGCAGAGGGAGGAGAAAGACACCAGAGTCGGAAACACCGAATCACCGACAAGCAAGTGGGTTGTCAAACGTATCCAAGTGGAGCTATCAGACGAAGAAATCCTGAAACAGCTTCGAGAAGAGAATCTCCACATCCGATTCTTGAAGGCGGAGCGACTCCTCACCTACTCCAAGATTCCTACAACCTTGGCGGTGGTGACGACAGAGGGCAGCGAGATGCCGACCACAGTAGCAATCAACAAGAAAACACAACAGCCAGAGAGATTCATCCCAAGAGTCAATCAATGTTCCAGATGCCAGAGAGCCGGCCACAGCAGAGCATCATGTCGCAGTAAGACGGAAATATGCCGGTACTGCGCCGATTACCACGCCTTCAAGGAGTGTCCGCCGGCCAAGCTGGACACGGACTTTCGAGCACCCAACAACAAAAGAAAGTGCGCCAACTCCCTGGGCAAGCATGGAGCAAGATACTTGGGCTGTCCGTACCTCCAAAGATACAGAGACGTCTTAAAGTTCGCCATCAACACAAAGACACCATATAAGGACGCAGTGCGGAGGTGCGAGTCAGCCACGGGCAGCTCACAAGCGGAAAAAGCTCAATTGCAAGACCAGATAGATGAGCTAAAGAAGCAAATCAAGCTGCTTCAAACACCGGCACCAACCAGCGACAATGAAAAGCTGCTTGCTGAAATAAAGGAGATCCAGTAAAACATCAAGAAAGAATTGGAACGTATGGCCAAAATGAAGAAGGAAAACGAAGAAATGCTACGCACCATTAAAGCGGAGAAGAGCTGCTGAAAGCTGAAATGGAAGTATTCCAAAACAAACCAACAGAAGCTATGCAAGAGAACGCAAACAAGCCGAAAGATGAAACCCTGCAAAAGACCGAGCTAGAATCGCAAGCAGAATACCCACCCGGATTCTCCCTGGAAGAGTGCCTAGAATCGATAAAATTGGAGAAACGCAGGCACTAGGAATTCAAAAGACGCTGAGATGAAAGAGAAAAGAAGAAGCCCAAGAAACTCAGGAGACCGGTAGTATACCCAGATAGAATTACTGACTTTGAGGATGGACCCGGCTACACGTACTATATAGAAGACGGAGAGATGAACTATACAGAAGACGGAGAGATGAACTATATAGAAGACGGAGAGATGATCCCATGGCTGACCGCGGAGGAAGAAATCGAAAGGCAACCGCAACTCAAACTCGACAGTGAAAACAGGCACAAGGAAGAAAATGAAAACATCGAAAAGCTGCCACAGAAAATACTCAAAAAAGGAGGCAAAAAGACCAAATAAAAAGTCCTTATAAGGACCGCAACCAGTCAAGCCTGGAGCCGTCACTAACCAAATATACCACCAGAGGAGACGGGAACAAAGGACAGCCGCCGACCGATCCCCCAGCTGACGGCACAGACACAGACCAACATAACCAGTCCGAGATAGTACTCACTCATAAGAGCGCACAAGACAAGAAGAATTAGGGTGAATTAACCCACAAAAACCACGGACCTCAACAATAACAACAGCTGAAGAGGCAGGTTGAACGAGGCCGAATTTGGAATTTTTGTTTTGAAAATTGGAATTGGAATTGGAACTTCTCCTCGTTACCGGTCTTTTAACCAAAGCAGCAGGCTGACCATGTCAGCCCAGTTCTTCTTTGGGTACCTGCCAATGTTGTCTCTAGTGTAAGCTTCGCTGTATTGTATACATAACTAGGAACACTGAACAGTTTTGTATTATAAATGCCTGCTCGGTGAAGAAACAAACTCATGAATGTCGGGTGTTGTTAATAACTGAATGCTGATTTCCTGCTAAAATGGCGTAAAACTCCTTTGTACAATTGTTCACGTTGAACTAATTGTCTAGTAATCTGTAATAGATTCACAATTATTGTTTGGCGCTCATAGAAGTTGAAGAGAGAAGTGGAGATTAGAGTACGAATTAGAGACAAAAAATATTGAATTACAATTACCCTACTGGAATTCGAACCTGTAACCTCCAATTCACTGTAGAAATAAGTGTATTCCGACGCAGGGCCAACTAAAGAATCCACAAACACTTGTCATTGTTAGCCAGGTCTATCATCTCCCTGAACCCACAACTTTGGTATATAGAAAGAATTCGTATTTAACCATTGAAATTGCACCATGGGTCCAAGAACTGTATATTAACCTCATCATCATCATCATGCACCATGCCGATAAGCGTGGGCGGTCATGTTTCGCAATCTCACTCGATCACCAGAGTCGTGGATCAGCTCAGTGTTCCTGTCTCGACCTTGTCACGTGGCCAAACCATCTAGGTATTTACTTCTCGTTCCTTCCCTTGGTTTCTTCCCTTCGATCTTGCCAGTTGTCAAGTTCTCCAATTCATTTATTCTCATAACATGCCCAAAAAATTTTGACTGTCTACTTCTAATGTCTCTAATCAGTTTATGATCTTCATAAGTTTCTTGAAGGACTTGTTCATTGGTTTTTCTGTCTGTCCATGGTATTCTTTGCATTTTCCTTAGAAACCACATTTCCACTGCCATCAGATGTTTTTCAGCTTGTCTGTTCATTGTCCTCGCTTCAATATTCATTTGTCCAAAAGTCTTGACACTCGCGTATATCATCTTTTTTGCCCTGTTGTTGTTGTTGTTGTTGTTGTTGTTGTTGTTGTTGTTGTTGTTGTTGATGATGGTGGTGGTGGTAAGTCAGTTTAACGGCACCAAATTACTTAATTGATTCAGTGCCAAACAAACAGTAGGTATTGACTAGACATAGTTACACAATCGAATGAACAAGTACTATAAAGAAAATTTCAGTTCACCGAGCATTGAAATGCGGAAGATATACAAAACAAAGCAAATAACACGATGACTCTAGTATGGCGATACATGTTCCTTCTTTCCAAATGGGAGGTCACAGATGGCGATAAATTATCCGTTGGCACTGAATCAGTTAACTAGCAACTTTTTTTTCTACGTCAACATACTGTACGGGGATGAGTATGCGACAGCCGAGATATCTATAGAGTTGGTGGTCTGGATGGTAGGGGTGGTTGACAGAGAGTGGATGAATATGATTGAAATAGAACTTCATATTCAGGCGAGTCGACGGAGTCATTTGAATATGTTTAGTTCGAATTCATTGTAAGAAGAGTTTTCAATCCTATTGTTGTCCTCTGTTATCTACATCCGTTGCTTTATCTTTGTTGATCTGTAAAATAATTTATCTCAGCCACTCCCTGCGTAAACTAAGTTCGAACATCAGTCACCGTGACAAGGCATGCTTGTCACCAAACTTTGAGATGTTATCATCAACACTGTTATCTCTATCTGCCTGTCGGCTTTCTCATTTATTTATCAGTCGTAATTTCATTTTAGTGAACTCGAAAACCCGATAAATCCAACAGACTTGTGAATGGTAGTCGGAATGTACTTAATTCTTACAGACTGGGATTTGTTTCGTTTCACTAAAATGGTCTTTCAGATATACCCAGCTGTAAATGGGTACCAGGAAATGTACTGGGTAGCAAAGGCTGATATTGAACACATCAAATACCGAGTGCCGATCGGTCTAAAGGTATTGAGCTGGCAAAATATGCCTAATCTGCCTCATGAAGTGAAAAGGGGCAGTTACTTTATTTACAAAAAATTACACAGGCCCAAGTCCCGGGCACACAATTATAGAGATAAAAGGTACAAACTGCACTTACGTATCAATCAAAGAGGCGCCGTGAAAGTTGGCTGCACCCTACCTCTAATAGTGTCTAACACAATCCTGGTCTTTTTCTGTTGGTTGATACTTTCGGATATACTGCCGTTCGTCCATCTATCGGAAACTTGTATGTACAGAATATTCATACCCCCATGCTCCCATGGTAATCGGTTAATGTTGCATGGGTCTTCATCACAAATGGCCCAATGAGACTGTTTTACTTTTTGTTCCTGGATAACTTTGCTGTTTGGCTCTGGAGACGATCACCATGCATGGGGATAAAACAGAGATGCATTCAGTATTAGTTAGAGGTGCTCGTGCTGCTGTCCACGTGTCTTACTTCTGTAACTGAACATTCGGTCTGGCCGTTTCACATTATGCGTTGTGTGGCTTCGCGATTTCCCCATCATCTTGGTTCTCCAATTCACAACAAATATTATGATAATCGCCTAATATCCATCGTGTATAGGTAGTTTCAATATTTAAAAAAAAAAAGTCGCTTAAAAGTCGACAGGGTCGACTTCATTGCACCGAGTTTTATCTCACATGGCTCAGTCTCTTTCCGAAGAACGGAAAGCGTCGCACAAAGCAAGAACTCAGTAGCTCCAGCGTTGGCCCCCAGGAGTCTCAGAAAATGCACTCAGGAACCGAAAGATGCTGCCCGGAATCGAATCCACAACCTTCGGAGCCCGAGGCAGATGGTTTGACTACTTCTCCACGGAGACTCCCTTCACCATGAATGAAAGTGAAATGTAAAGAACTCTTGTACACGCCACGAGACGTATTCGGCATGTGTTAGCTGAATATGTTATAGTTGGGACCAATCGGCACTCGGTGGCTGATGAGGTCAGTATTGCACCTTTCTTTCTCAGGACATTCCCTGGTACCAGTTTTAGGCTGGATCGACCAGGAACCCAGGTCCAGTTTTTAAATCCGCCCCGACGGGAATACCGCCTTATGAGCATCGGGTCGGCAGGTGCTAGTGTGCTAGCCACATTGCTATCGCGGCTCCCTTTCACCAAGAGTCCTTTTGTCAACAGCTGAACAAGTCCTGACAGTAAGTGAATTCGAGTCACAGAATGTTCTTGCTGAAAACAGGATACCTGGTATAACTTGATCCCTCACCTGTTTGAAGGCAGTCCTAAATACGTCATTTTTTTTTTTTTAGCATATCCTTTTACAGGACTTAGCTGTCAACAGCAGCATCTTTCAGCCGTCTGTTGATCTCTTGTCAAGATTACGCTCAGTAGTTTGCCATTGCTTTCTGAGCGGCCGGCTCAGTATCCCGCAAGTCACGAGCGGGGGTCGAACCGCCTCAGCTCTCGCTAGGCTACGAGACTCTGCGTGATAAACGGGATTACAGAGAGAAAGTGTTGTAACCCCACAGCCAGAGAGACCCGCAAATACGTCATAGTCTTTTAGATTCTTTCAACATAGGGAGGACTCGACACAATAAAAGGCGTTTCAATGACATTATCCAAATGGAATCGCCATTCACGTTGTGCTATCTCTGCAACTGGAAAACTGGACATGACCAGGAACACTCAAAGCTTTGGGAAGAAGAATAGTGCCATAACGTGCACTGCAGTTTCTAGGTCACCCTCAAAATTAGTGGACCCTCAGAAATCAAGAAGTAGTTAAACCGCACTCATCATCCCACTCCCAAATAATGAGTGGAAACTATCGGTGATGACCTGATAAGAAAATGATAAGTTGTTGCTAATTGTCTTTTGAACACATGTCCTACTAAATATGACTTGCTGTTGGCGTAAAACCGGTTACTTCTGTTGAGTGTCTTCAAATTAGAGAAAAGACAGGCTCCAGTATATCGAATGCTATCAGAAGCCTGTTTCCATAACATCCCATATTAGGGGCATTTTCGTAGGTTCATTCACGTCTGTTAGCTTCTATCTTCTTTTGCTCTCCGTCCATTTGTGTTTTTCCCCATCATCTGTTCCTCTCCATCCACGTCTGTTCTTCTCCATCCACTTGTGTTCCTCTCCATCCACTTGTGTTCCTCTTATTCTTCCTCATTCCTTTCCCTCCTGTTGTTTTTCTTCTTCTTTCATTGCTGAGATCCCTCTCCACCCCTTCTTCCTCCTTCCCCTTTTTTCATATTCTTCTTCCTTTTTCTTCCTGCTCTCCTCCTTCCTTTACTTCTCCCATCATCATCTCCTCTGCTGCTCATCCTTCATCATCTTCTTCTTCCCGTTTATCCCTTGCCCCCAGCATCACATCCTCCTTCTTCATCAACTTGAAAACCATTGACTTGGTTTGTATCAATAGTGGCTGTGTCACCAGGACAGCAAGCCGCTCAGGTGATGAGGACAGTGCTATCGATCTGGCGCTGGTTTCTCCTTCACTCACTACAGTGTGTAGATGGGGTGTCCTAGGGTACCACGGCAGCGACTACCACCCTTGCAGCATATTGGTGGAGAAAGGCAGAACTGGGCAGCACAAGTAAACGGTCAAGAATTTCCAGTATGACAGTACAGGGCAAGATGTGGTGAGTAAAATAAGGCGCGACAAGCGCAGAAAGTTTCAGGGCAGAAAAAACAGCTGGGAGCAACCACCTTGGAATTTTGAGGTGGAGAAGGCCTGGATGGATAAGCGTAGTGCTGTAAGGAAATGGCAAAACGCCGAGAAGAACAGAGTTGCCCATTCTGGTCCCTGCATGCATTTAGAAAGAGAGATGCACACAAAAACAAAAAGATGGTTAAGGTGGTTAAAAGTGAAAAATGAACAGAGGTATGTCAAAGGGTAAGCACAGACAAGTCACTGAAATTGTTCTGGCGACTACATAAAAGCATGAGTGGGGTAGTCAAGAATAAGAGAATTTCTGACTTCTTAGGTGCCGACCTCATCTGGCAGAGGACTGACAAGAACAAGGGCAAAGCCCTCTTCGAACGCTATCTAGAGCAGAGCAACTAGACAGACATGAGAGGCCGAAATCTTGCCAAGGAGGTCACCTCAGACAGGTGCAAGGCCCAGAACATTTCGGATGAAGACACAGTGACAGTGAAAGTAATCAAGGCTGTGCTTCGACGATCAAAAAACAGCGCTCCAAGGCCAGATGGCATAAGATATGACGACATCAATAGGTGTGTCGACAACGAGTTAGAGAAACTATGAGACTTGTACAACAACAGTATAGGGAGTGCTATCATCAAGGAGGAGTGGTTACACAGCTATCTGAATCCCTTGCCGAAGCCTGGCGAAAACCACACAAAAATTCAGGGATATCAAGTAATAACTATGCAGAATACAATAGGCAAGCTGCTGGAGAAGTTAATTGCCAGAAAAATATCAAGCCAGCTAGAGAAGCAAGTTGTTTTCCCACCTACCCTGGGAGGGTACCGTCCCAAAATAGAAACCTGGACCAATGCAGCAGTTTTTGCCCATGATGTTTATGAAGGTTTCGACTCAGGCATTGAAATCTTTGCTGTAGCGATTGATCTTGAGGACGCGTACAACAGAGTACCATTGGATTTTCTAATGCTTCAGCTTCTTGAACTCAAGATAAGTCCGTTCCTCCTTAGTTGGATCGCTGCAGCCCTCTTCCAACGGAAAGTAGTTTCTAGATGTGGCAGTTGGACTTCAGAACCAACTACAATATATCCTGGCCTACCACAGGGATCACCATTATCTCCGGTGCTGTTAAACGCCTACGCTGTGAGAATCACCAGCGAGCAGATTACTGGACCCGGGAGGACATTGTCATATGCCGACGATGTTTTAGTGTCTCGTCAGGGTGAGGATAGAGATCAGGTTGCTGTGGAACTGCAAACCGAACTCAATCGCATAAGTACTTGGTGTGCTGAAGCTGGGGCAATGGTCAACCCAACGAAGGCAACAGTGACATGGTTTGTACGATATCAACCATTACGAGGCTAGCTATTTTGTGACTCCCGAGTTCATCCCACCACGCAGTGTTGTGAATGTAAAGAATGAGGACAACCGCTGCTTTGAATGGGCCATACTTACAGCCCTCTACCAAATAGCGCACGGAGAGCACCCTGATAGGCCCAACAGTTATAGAAACCACAAGGGCGAGCTAAACTTTGAAGCAATCGATTTCCCAGTGCAGCTGACCAGCATCGATAAGTTTGAAAACCAAAATCCCGCCATAGCCATCAGGGTCTATGGGTGGGACACAGGACCAGCGATGCTCCGGGCAACCACTCTCAAGCGCAACCAAATCAACCTCTTGATCTTGAGTAAGGATGAGAATAGGCACTATGTCTGGGTCAAGGATGTGGGGCGTTTTCTATATAGAAACAGCTAATACCATGGTAAAAAGCATCCATGTCTCAACTGCTTCCACGTACACTCTTCTCAGGAAGCCTTAGATTGGCACCAGCCACTCTGCCAAGGCATCAACACAGCCTGTCAAGTGAATGTTATGCTTGAGGAAGGAAACAACGCCATGAAATTTAAGTCCCACCAGAGACAGTTGAGAGCGCCATACATCATATACGCAGACTTTGAGGCGTTGAACACTCCAGTATAGGGAGCGGCAATGGACCCAAGCCAGAGCAACATACGTCAACTCGCCGACCAACCACCGTGTGGCTTCGGCTACACCACTGTACGCTCTGATGGTCTCGTCACAGACCCAGTCATATATCGGGGGGAGGACGCCGCCGATGAATTCCTCCGACGCAAGAGGCGAGAGCTGGCCACCATCCGCTATAAGTTACAGCAGCCGGCCCTAATGAATCAGGGCGAAAGAGACCACGAAGACTTCGCCACAGCCACGACCTGCCATATTTGTGAAGAGCCACTGGTGGGGGATAAGGTGAGAGACCATTGTTACATTATAGGTAAATAGAGGTAAATACAAAATGCCTGTAATCTAGCATAAAATTTGGTGGAACTGCGGTAAAGCTGTGAAAGTTTAAACAATATAAAATGACACAAAGTAGTGCAGCTTTACATAACAGAGTTACGACACATACAGAACGTTGCGGCGGTTAGCCTTCATCAGCAAACAAACACATTCACAAACACAACATACAGTCAAGGAGAACTCCTGTGACTACATTAGAAGGTGATGACAGGACGAGAGGAACAAATGCATGGAAAAATGGAAGCAATGAAGAGAAAATGAGAATTGACAAAATGTTAATTGAAAAGAATGTTAGTCGAAGAAAATGTTTAATAGAAAAACTGTTTATAGAGAAAAAAAAACAAAAAACTGTATACTCACCTCACGTACGGACCTGTGAATGACTACGGAACTCTCGGGTGTATTTGTATAACGGTGCTGGATGTTACGGTACAGTGAGCACATAGAAAGAAGGGGCGGGGTAGGAGGCGTGTAAAATTGACCACGACCCCATTGTGTTGTTGGTCTAGGTGGACTGGTGTGCAGGAACACGCGTACTTACATAGACACACTTCAACAGACAAAATGCTAGTGTATGTGGACATGCAAGAAGAGAGAGAGGGAGAGAGAGAGAGGAGAGCGAGAGAGAGAGACAGACAGAGAGAGACAGAGAGAGACAGAGAGAGGAAAAGTGCCTGCGACCTACCACATGGGGTATATTGTAACCTACGAAATAGTCAGTATGGTTGCTAGTCATACAACGCGCTTCAGGAGCCCCTCGCCCAGTCCTAGAGTTGTCGGGGTTGTGTAAGATCCAACCACTGGCAATGCACGTGAAGAAGGTATGCACAGAGAAGCCAGATGTAAGAGGAGAGAGAGAGGGAGAGAGAGAGAGTGAGAGAGAGAGCGCGAAAGGGGGGAGAGAGGGGGAGAGAGAGGGAGAGAGAGGGAGAAGATAGAGGGGGAGAGGGAGGGAGAGAGAGGGAGATTGCCGGTGGTCTGATTTTAACACAACCACTGAGTGATTTGATCCTCAAATACGTTGTATAACAATCAACCTTACTGCCCCGAATTCATAGGGAACAGTATGAGTGAAGCCTCGTATTTGTAGACCGACCCCGCATACATCAGGGGCGTGTCGTAGGCACTTTTCCTCTCTCTCTCTCTCTCTCTCTCTCTCTCTCTCTCTCTCTCTCTCTCTCTCTCTCTCTCTCTCTCTCTTCCATCTTTCTTCTCTGTGCCTACATATTCCAACTATATTGCCAGGGATCTGATTTTAAAACTACCACTGGATGATTTGATCCTCAAATACGTTGCATAACAATCAACCTTACTGCCCCGAATTCATAGGGAAAAGTATGAGTGAAGCCTCGTATTTGTAGACCGACCGACCCCACATACATCAGGGGCGTGTCGTAGGCACTTTTCCTCTCTCTCTCTCTCTCTCTCTCTCTCTCTCTCTCTCTCTCTCTCTCTCTCTCTCTCTCTCTCTCTCTCCATCAGGCTTCTCTGTACCCACATATTCCAACTATATTGCCGGTGGTCTGATTTTAACACAACCACTGGAAGATTTGATCCTTAAATTCGTGGTATAGCAATTAACCTTACTGCCTCTATTCCATAGAGAACAGTAGGAGTGAAGCCTCGCATTTGTAGACCTACCCACTCCGCATTCCTCATGCGGTATATCGCATGCAGTTTTCCTCTCTCTCTCTCTCTCTCTCTCTCTCTCTCTCTCTCTCTCTCTCTCTCTCTCTCTCTCTCTCTCTCCTTACATCTTGCTTCTCTGTGCCTACCTACTTCACTTGTATTACCAGTGGTTGGATCTCACACAGCCCCATCAACTCGTACACTGGACGAGTGGCTCCTGAAGTGTGCTTTGTAACAATCAACCATACTGACTATTTCATAGGGTACAGTACGAGGGAAACGTCGTACGTGTAGACTGACGCGCCCCACATGCCTCATGTGGTATATCACAGGCACTTCTCCTCTCTCTCTCTCTCTCTCTCTCTCTCTCTCTCTCTCTCTCTCTCTCTCTCTCTCTCTCTCTCTCTCTCTCCTTACATCTTGCTTCTCTGTGCCCACCCACTTCACTTGTATTACCAGTGGTTGTATCTCACACAGCCCTAACAACTCAAACACTGGGCGAGAGGCTCCTGAAGTGTGCTGTGTAATAATCAACCATACTGACTATTTCATAGGGTACAGTACGAGGGAAACGTCGTAAACGTAGACCGACGCGCCCCACACACCTCATGTGGTATATCACAGGCACTTTTCCTCTCTCTCTCTCTCTCTCTTTCTCTCTCTCTCTCGCTCTCTCTCTCTCTCTTTCTCTCTCTTTCTCTCTCTCTCGCTCTCTCCCTCTCTCTCTTTCACCCTCTCGCTCTCTCCCTCTCTCTCTCGCTCTCCCCTCTCTCGCTCTCTCTCCTCCTCTCTCACTCCCTCTCTCTCGCTCTCTCTCCCTCTCTCACTCCCTCTCGCGCTCTCTCTCCCTCCCTTGATCTCTCTCTTGCCCTCCCCCTCTCTCGCTCTCACCCTCCCTCACTCTCTCCCTCTCTCTCCCTCTCTCTCCTCCCTCTCTCTCTCCCTCTCTCCCTCCCTCTCTCTCTCCCTCTCTCTCTCTTCCTCTCCCCCCTCTCTCTCCCTTTCTCTCTATCTCTCTCCCTCTCCTCTCTCTCCCTCCCTCTCCCCCTCTCTCTTCTCCCTCTCTCTCCCTCTCTCTCCCCCTCTCTCCCCCCTTTCGCGCTCTCTCTCTCACTCTCTCTCTCTCTCTCCTCTTACATCTGGCTTCTCTGTGCATACCTTCTTCACGTGCATTGCCAGTGGTTGGATCTTACACAACCCCAACAACTCTAGGACTGGGCGAGGGGCTCCTGAAGCGCGTTGTATGACTAGCAACCATACTGACTATTTCGTAGGTTACAATATACCCCATGTGGTAGGTCGCAGGCACTTTTCCTCTCTCTGTCTCTCTCTCTGTCTCTCTCTGTCTGTCTCTCTCTCGCTCTCCTCTCTCTCTCTCTCCCTCTCTCTCTCTCTTCTTGCATGTCCACATACACTAGCATTTTGTCTGTTGAAGTGTGTCTATGTAAGTACGCGTGTTCATGCACACCAGTCCACCCAGACCAACAACACAATGGGGTCGTGGTCAATTTTACACGCCTCCTACCCCGCCCCCTTCTTTCTATGTGCTCACTGTACCGTAACATCCAGCACCGTTATACAAATACACCCGAGATTTCCGTAGTCATTCACAGGTCCGTACGTGAGGTGAGTATACAGTTTTTTTTTCTCTATAAACAGTTTTTCTATTAAACATTTTCTTCGACTAACATTCTTTTCAATTAACATTTTGTCAATTCTCATTTTCTCTTCATTGCTTCCATTTTTCCATGCATTTGTTCCTCTCGTCCTGTCATCACCTTCTAATGTAGTCACAGGAGTTCTCCTTGACTGTATGTTGTGTTTGTGAATGTGTTTGTTTGCTGATGAAGGCTAACCGCCGCAACGTTCTGTATGTGTCGTAACTCTGTTATGTAAAGCTGCACTACTTTGTGTCATTTTATATTGTGTAATCTAGCATAGCGCATCAACAAAGACAAACTGAGGGTGCCAGTAGTCTTCCACATTTTAAGAGGATACGACTCCCACCTCATTATGCAAGCAGCCGGCCAGCTATACTGGGGCAAAAGAACCAGCCAAACCAGCGAAACATGGGGAATGGGGATTTATTTTAGATAACAACATACTCACCAGGCAATACAGGAAGGGGACAACACTGCTCTTCCAAACAGTGCTACCTAGTAAGTATCACAGCGAGTCACTGAAACTTGCACCCGACTCCCCTTTTGCAGGTCACATGGGGGTAGCCAGAACTACACAAAGAATTTTGGCACAATTCTACTAGCCTGGCTATTCGAAGGACATTGGTAGACATGTCCGATCATGCGAGCTATGCCAAAGGACTACACCGAAAGTTAAACATCCTAAGGCACCGGTTCAACAAACTGATCTGGCATCTCGACCGTTCCAGAAAATAGCGGTCGACATCGTGGGACCTCTTAACACTACAACAGATCGAGGCAATAGATTTATCCGGACAATGATAGATCTATGCACCAGATGGCCAGAAGCTTTTCCGTTAAGGTCCATCACGTCTAGATCCATCGTAGACTCATTTCTTCTAATTTTTAGCAGGATAGGTGTTCCATTGTGTATACTATCCGACAGAGGTAGCCAACTTATTTCTGACGCCTACCAAGCCGGCATGAAGATGCTGGGCATACCTCAGGTCTTCAGTTCTCCGTACCACCTAATGACCAATGGGGTCAATGAAAACTTCAAAGGAGTCCTGAAACGAACCTTATCAAAAGTTGCGGCTGAACGGCCCAAAGATTGGCATATTCTGTTACCAGCAGTATTATTTGCATACCGCGAAATGCCACAGGCGAGCACAGGTTTCTCCCCGTTCGAACTGGTATGCGGAGCAAATCCACGTTATACAATGACTTGCTCACAAATAAGGTGCATGACCACCCGAAACGGGAGGCATACGAGATGGTAACACATCTAAGGGACAAAATAATGACAGCATGTCAATTTGCTAAATCAGCACTGCAGAAAGCAGGTGAAAAATACAGACAGTATGACAACAGAAAGGCCAAGACAATCGTCTTGAAAGAAGAAGAAGAAGAAGAAGAAGAAGAAGAAGAAGAAGAAGAAGAAGAAGAAGAAGAAGAAGAAGAAGAAGAAGAAGAGGTATTTCTTTTATTACCGGACCCTAGAGATTATCTCATCATTTCATGGCAGGGTCCATTTAAAGTTGTCAAGAAAATCAGTGATGTTGATTACTTAATTAACGTCAAAGGTAAAAACAAAATATTTCACATTAACATGCTGAAACCATACATTGATCGCAATACAGACAATACACAAACAGGACAACAATTACCACACAGAATAGCTGCAGCATGCTGGGTCATTAAAGAACAACAAGATGATGCAGTTACACAACAGATACCGACACCAACTATCAACGGTACTAATAGTTGGAAAGCTGTTCAAGTTAACAAAAACTTAGCAACGCAAGATAAAAACAAGTTAACAGCAGCAATACACAATTTGATAATATCTTCTCGGATAAACCGGGAAAAACATCATTAATACAACATAAGATCACTTTGCTATCGAACATACCTGTCAAAGTAAAACCTTATCCAATTCCAGTAAAATACTTAGAAAGAGTGATAGCTGAAATATCGGAACTGGATCAGTGTGGCATTATTAGAAAGTCCACATCTAATTATTGTTCACCATTAGTTATAGTGAAAAGAAAGACAATTCTTTACGGATTTGTGTTGATTATAGAAAAGTCAACGCACTAACATTATTGGATGCTGAATCCATGCCAACGTCGACGATTTAATCGACGGCATGGCGAAATCTAAAATATTTTCTAAGATAGACCTTACTAAGGGATATTGGCAAATCCCTATGGATAAAGAATCCATGCACATCACTGCCTTCGCCACTCCTTTAGGTCTTTATGAGTAGGCGTACATGCCTTTCGGACTACAGAACGCACCGAGTACCTTTATGCGGATGATGCGCAGGTTACTAGAAGGTATTACCAATGTAGCAACTTACATGGATGATATATGCATCCACACTACAGATATCGATACACACACTAAGATCCTAAAACAGGTATTTCAAAGAATACAACAATATGGACTAAAAGCTAAACCTAGTAAAGTTGAAATAGGTTTCAAGGAGGTTCAATTTCTCGGGCATAGAATTTCTGATGGATTTCGGAAAACAGACCCACATGTAGTCACCAAAATTCTAAACATTAAACCTCCCACCACTAAGAAAAAGATTAGAAGTGTGTTAAGACTCATAAATTACTACCAAAAGTTTATTCCTAATTTCTCGGACATGACAGCAACTTTTTCAGAACTATTGAAGAAAGGTCAACCCGTTAAAATTAAGTGGACTGAGAAACATGATGAACTTCAACAACAAATTAAGATTTGTTTCAGTAATTGACCAATTTTGAAACTACCAGACATCTCAAAAGACTTCATTGTTCAGACTGATGCTAGCTTCTATGCAATTTCTGCGATTCTGTTGCAAATTCATGATGGTAAATTACATCATGCTCTATACATTAGCAGGAAACTATCATAAACGCAAAAGAAATATGCTATCACTGAACTTGAAGCGTTGGCTCTGATAGAAAGTGTCAATAAGTTTTCTAAATATTTGCTGGGGAAGAAATTCCTTGTTCTTTCTGACAATAAGCCATTACAAGTCTTTAAAGATGGTCATCCTAAAAACTCCAGAATACACATATGGTCTCTTCTTTTACAGGATTATGATTTTGACATATGTCACATTCCGGCTAGAGATAATAACCTGGCTGATCTTCTTAGTAGACTATAGGAATCTATTCTGATATATCGTTTTATGTTACAGTCTGCGTGCATATATTTTAAAATGGAGTAGTCTAGTAATTCGAATAATCGTCTTCTTTTCGTTCATCCAGAGTGTTTTTTCAGATGTGATTGCGGTGTGCGTTAGGCACCCTTGGGTTGAAACCCTTAGGTCAACAGATCCGGCTTTTGCGTGCATTTTTGACCAGGTTAGCATTCCTGGGAGACTCTCACTTTTGTGGTACCGTCCACATCCCAGCTGGTCAAGTTGGAACAGTCGAGGACTTCGGTCATCCCTCAAGAGAAGGAAGGGACAGTCCATAGCATTTTCCGCCATCCAAGGTTGCTTCCATAGTTGCAGGGCCGACACATAGCGCCCTGGTACTGGGCTCACCGATGGAATCGTCACATCCTGCTCATGGCTGCTTTAATTCCTCACTTCAATATATTGGGCATTTCGTTCGCCCCGGGCCGTTCCCGCACGAACCAGACAGGTCTGCAGACGGTATCCACTCAGCGAGTTTTCGGACATGTGCTTGTCGTTGCGCCCGTCAGAGTTGTTCCAGGCACGACAGACATTCGGAAAACTACCTAGTCCGAGCTGTTCCGAACAAGAGCTGCATTCGGAAACTAGGTATTCAGAGCTGTTCCTAGCACGAGAGACATTCGGACGAGACATTTCACTCGGACGTAAATGCGTAGTGCCAATTTTTAGTTTGCCACCCGTAGGACGGCACTTCCAACTTCAGCAGGCATTTTAAATGAGGTTAGCCTTCCTCGGGTTTCGAGGCACGTTAGACTTTTTGTTGTGATGTCACCCACATCTCAGCTGGTCAAGATAGAACGATCATCGACATCATGGTTAACCCTAAAGGGAAGGCAGGGGCAGACCATGAGCCTATCCAAGGAGGTTTCCATAATTGCAGAGCCGGCACATATTGCTCTGAGACTGGGCTCACCCGAGGAGTTGCCATGTCCTGCTCATGGCTGCTTCAATTCCTCACTTCCATGTGTTGGGCATCTCGCTTGCCACTGGTCGCTCAAGCACACACCAGGAACGGTCAGACTGCAGGTGACAACCACTCGGTAAGCTTTTGCTTTTGACTTCGAACCACGCAATAGGTTCGCTAGCCGTGCGTTCCATTTCGTGTTATTGAGACGTTTTTCCACTTTTGTCTAGACTCTCTATGAATTAGGTACAGACAGTTTTCGTAACCATTCCATTCGACTGGGGCACTTTTCTGACTTTTTGTACTCGCTCACGAGGTAGGCTACATGTGCTGCAGGCTCAGCACCTTACCTTCGTGCAGCAGTGAACGAGAAACGGCCAGGCCCTCTCATCCGGAAATCCCTCATATCCCCCAGCTGAGAGCCTTCGATCATGTATCAAACCTCTGAGCATGTAGCTTGCTCAGTATCTCACCTCTATTTTTCGGTAGGTGTATATCGTCCCGGCTCTCAGGTCCGAGGGTTTGTGGCTTAGGGGCGTTCAGCCACAGCCCTCGACAGAGAGCCTTAGAGTATTGTCCGGACCAAGGTCTTCTGCCTTCGTGTACCTGATTTAATCTTTTTACTGCTATCCTCAGTCTACCTGCAGAGCAGCAGGTTGTGTCTCTTTTAGTCTGGCCCCTATCCCATAAGCTGTCCGATATGTAGTTTTCATCCATCGGCAAGCAGATGGGGTCAATGGGACACGCAAGCTCCCCCACCACGGTAAGGTGGAGACACATCGGGGGAGATTCGAATAATAATTTCACTTCTGAACTGCCGTATAGAACATTCCAAATAAACAACAAACAGTTTATCATATATAATGTAATTAATTTATTGATAGTCAGATAGACTCTAATTTTTTTCCGCTTTGTTGATTACTAGATTGTGTAGAGGTCGGTTGCGAGTGCATTTGGGACTTGTCAGCAGGACACTACACCGAGTATTGTGATTTAGTGACGTTGTGCTTTTGTCGAGGGATCGTAATCTGCACCGTTGCGATAGTGTTGACGACACCAATGAGCATCTGCACTTCAAGATAGTGAACTCTACTATAGTGCTTGTAAATATTAGTTACATTCATAGTTACTTTCATGTCATATACCATACAGATCATGATCACACCACCATTTCAGTTACACATGGATGCGAGCTGTACGTCATGATTCCCTCATCACACCGTCGATGAGAGGGTCATGTCATTCGAACATGGAACATATAATTCATTTGCGATTTGTACGTCATGGTTCACTCATCACACTGTCGATGAGCGGGCCATGCCTTTCAAACAGTTAGTATATCATTCATTTATCATTCATGCATCATGGAATGAACGATAATACTATAATCAGATATAAGCTTTTACAATTGTCCATGACAGAGTGTTTGTTTGGTTGCGAGGCACAGTCACACATAACATACACGATTTCATTCCAGAACACCAGACACACAGAACATTACAGACTAAACATACCTGCAGATGTACAAATAGGCTGAATAGCATGACTGGATGAGAGTATTCTAAATTTGCGTATAATATTATTTTCTTGGTGATTTCAGGTTGAATTATTATTACAATATTTATTAAATTGTTATATTACATTATGCTTGAAGTTGTAATGTTTCAAGTTATATGATTAATTACCCTGGTACTCGGATAAGGGTGAACTCAGTGCGAATACTTAACCTCCTCAATATTATCGAAGAGGCAAACTGAGTATAAATACTTCGTAGCAGGAATCAAGATGACATATAAGTCAAAACCACCCACAATCATAATGCCAAAGAAGAATATGAAGCTATATTTATTAGTTTCATTGTTTCTTATTACATGTCTCATTACTGAATGTCAATATGATACTTTGTTATTATTATGCCTAGGTTTATAGACAGTAGTTAGGATGAGCTATAGGAATTAATCTATACAGTAGTAATGAGGACGGATAAGAACCGCACGTCACATAGAGAATTAGAAGAAACTACAATCGCATATAAAAAGACAGCTACGAAGGCAGAAAACCCCACCTATCGAATTGTTTAAGAGAGTAAAGGTCAAACGGTAACTGATCATGAAAAAATAGCAAGTATGATGGGGAAATAAGAGTCATTTATATATAGTTGTACATTCTTGTGTCAACCTCCTATTCTGATACAGAGGGAATGGTACCATTTAATCACACACGTCCCCTCAATCTGGTTGAATAGCTTGGTTGGGGATGCTTGTCTTTAAGGGCAAATGAGGGGCTTACTCGGGGGAGGCTGCGGGACCTTTTGAAACCTTTAGTTAAAGCTAGCACAGCCCTCCCATAGGCTGGTGCTACACGACGTCTACAGGGAGTGTCGATTGAAGTGCATGCCTGAATATAATGTATAATAATACTAATTTTTTAAATTGAGATTTTGTGTGTGATTAATAGGAGACCATGCCATCATATTAGCCAAAGTATAGGTATATTGGTCTATGTCTATATGATATGACTCAATATGTTTCTAACCCGCTACGTGTCATAAGTGAAAACCGATCAGACTACAAAAATGGTGACACCATTTAAAAAAAAAAGGGGGGGGGGGTGCATACTGCCACGTAGCGATTCAGCAATCCAGCGATTCAGAAATATAGAGAATTGACGACAGACAGTCAAAGATTTAATCCCCGTGACAGATAAACACACACGTTACTAAATGACGTAGCAGGGCACTACGTCAGAGGACAACAGGGAGTTTGTAGACGGCAGACGCGAAGATATGAACCGGCGGATTGGAAAGAAAACATCGAGCGAGAAGAGACGTTTGGCCGCATTATACGTTCTGAAAGGAAGATATCTTATGGCGACATGTTCTGGCATTACGAAGAATAAGCGGCGATGAGAACTGGTGCCATACTGGCTGTAAATAACAACGGACCTGCAACCTGTGAGTTGAGAATGGCGTAGAGGTCATGGGGGTACTAGCCACATAGCGGACTATAAGTAGTGTACGTCGATAGAATAGACAGGCAGATATATGTTACGTCAGGTGAGAGCAAGGGGCCTTGTAACTATATAGAAAATAGAAGGGGGATTTGTTGTAACGAAAATATATGATTTAAATATGATATAGGAAATGTGCATCGGCCATCTCAGCTATCTGAGAACGATGCAGAAGGAAATCGCCTCCTATTAAATATATGTGCTTTAACAAGGACCTTGTGTTCGTGCTTGAATCAAGTCAGTTGACTATTGACGTTATCTTCTGTTAGCACTGTTGGGTTGCTTTGTACTAGACCGGAGCCACACAACACCCACAATAGCAACACATCACAAACTCTATCACAACCTTGGTATAGAGGTCACCAAGAGCCGCCGGGCCATCAAGTTCAATCAGGCCCAATGGATGAAGCCCTAGATAGAGATGAACACACCTCTAAGAACCCAAGCCAAGTCAGAATTTGAGAAGGACTTCTTCAAGCTGATGAACAACGCCGTCTTCGGGAAGAGTATGGAGAATGTTCGTAAACGCATCAGAGTTAACCTTGTCAGAGGCACCGAGGTCGACCGGCTCCGATAATTAATTGCCAGTCCCAACTATGTATCGTGTAGAATCTTCAATGGTGGACTGATTGCGGTGCACAGCATCAAGGCCAGAGTCCAGCTGAACAAACCGGTCTATTGCGGGCAGGCCATCCTGGACCTATCCAAGCACCTCATGTACAGCTTCTGGTACAACAAGCTTAAACCACAATATGACAATAGAGTACAGCTCTGCTACACCGACACCGACTCTCTTCTATTCCAGGTGGAGACCAACGATGTGTACGCCGACATGAAAGCCCACCCCGACTGGTACGTTCTCGGATTACCCGCGAAACCACCCCTAAACATTCGACAGCGAACAAAAAGGTGGTTGGCAAATTCAAAGATGAATGCAGCAGCAGTTTTCATCAAGGACGAGGGCTATGGGGATGTCGTACAAGTAGAAGACATAAAGTATGTATTGAAAACAGCGAAGGAAGGACACTGCGCCAGTACCTAATGGAGTCAGATACTCCCATATCAAAGATATGCATAAAATTTGGTGGAACTGCGGTAAAGCTGTGAAAGTTTAAACAATATAAAATGACACAAAGTAGTGCAGCTTTACATAACAGAGTTACGACACATACAGAACGTTGCGGCGGTTAGCCTTCATCAGCAAACAAACACATTCACAAACACAACATACAGTCAAGGAGAACTCCTGTGACTACATTAGAAGGTGATGACAGGACGAGAGGAACAAATGCATGGAAAAATGGAAGCAATGAAGAGAAAATGAGAATTGACAAAATGTTAATTGAAAAGAATGTTAGTCGAAGAAAATGTTTAATAGAAAAACTGTTTATAGAGAAAAAAAACTGTATACTCACCTCACGTACGGACCTGTAAATGACTACGGAAATCTCGGGTGTATTTGTATAACGGTGCTGGATGTTACGGTTCAGTGAGCACATAGAAAGAAGGGGGCGGGGTAGGAGGCGTGTAAAATTGACCACGACCCCATTGTGTTGTTGGTCTGGGTGGACTGGTGTGCATGAACACGCGTACATACATAGACACACTTCAACAGACAAAATGCTAGTGTATGTGGACATATGTACAGTCCATGCAAGAAGAGAGAGAGAGAGAGAGAGAGAGAGAGAGAGAGAGAGAGAGAGAGAGAGAGAGAGAGGAGAGCGAGAGAGAGAGACAGACAGAGAGAGACAGAGAGAGACAGAGAGAGGAAAAGTGCCTGCGACCTACCACATGGGGTATATTGTAACCTACGAAATAGTCAGTATGGTTGCTAGTCATACAACGCGCTTCAGGAGCCCCTCGCCCAGTCCTAGAGTTGTTGGGGTTGTGTAAGATCCAACCACTGGCAATGCACGTGAAGAAGGTATGCACAGAGAAGCCAGATGTAAGAGGAGAGAGAGAGAGAGGGAGAGAGAGAGAGAGTGAGAGAGAGAGCGCGAAAGGGGGAGAGAGGGGGAAAGAGAGGGAGAGAGAGGGAGAAGAGAGAGGGGAGAGAGAGAGGGAGAGGGAGGGAGAGAGAGAGAGGGAGAGAGATAGAGAGAAAGGGAGAGAGAGAGGGGGAGAGGAAGAGAGAGAGGGAGAGAGAGGGGGAGAGAGAGGGAGGGAGAGAGGGGGAGAGAGAGGGAGAGAGAGAGAGTGAGGGAGGGTGAGAGCGAGAGAGGGGGAGGGCAAGAGAGAGATCAAGAGAGGGAGAGAGAGCGCGAGAGGGAGTGAGAGAGGGAGAGAGAGCGAGAGAGAGGGAGTGAGAGAGGAGGAGAGAGAGCGAGAGAGGGGAGAGCGAGAGAGAGAGGGAGAGAGCGAGAGGGTGAAAGAGAGAGAGGGTGAGAGAGAGGGAGAGAGCGAGAGAGAGAGAGAAGAGAGAGAGAGAGAGAGAGAGAGAGAGAGAGAGAGAGGAAAAGTGCCTGTGATATACCACATGAGGCATGTGGGGCGCGTCAGTCTACGCGTACGACGTTTCCCTCGTACTGTACCCTATGAAATAGTCAGTATGGTTGATTATTACACAGCACACTTCAGGAGCCTCTCGCCCAGTGTTTGAGTTGTTAGGGCTGTGTGAGATACAACCACTGGTAATACAAGTGAAGTGGGTGGGCACAGAGAAGCAAGATGTAAGGAGAGAGAGAGAGAGAGAGAGAGAGAGAGAGAGAGAGAGGAGAAGTGCCTGTGATATACCACATGAGGCATGTGGGGCGCGTCAGTCTACACGTACGACGTTTCCCTCGTACTGTACCCTATGAAATAGTCAGTATGGTTGATTGTTACAAAGCACACTTCAGGAGCCACTCGTCCAGTGTACGAGTTGATGGGGCTGTGTGAGATCCAACCACTGGTAATACAAGTGAAGTAGGTAGGCACAGAGAAGCAAGATGTAAGGAGAGAGAGAGAGAGAGAGAGAGAGAGAGAGAGAGAGAGAGAGAGGAAAACTGCATGCGATATACCGCATGAGGAATGCGGAGTGGGTAGGTCTACAAATGCGAGGCTTCACTCCTACTGTTCTCTATGGAATAGAGGCAGTAAGGTTAATTGCTATACCACGAATTTGAGGATCAAATCTCCCAGTGGTTGTGTTAAAATCAGACCACCGGCAATATAGTTGGAATATGTGGGTACAGAGAAGCCTGATGGAGAGAGAGAGAGAGAGAGAGAGAGAGAGAGAGAGAGAGAGAGAGAGGAAAAGTGCCTACGACACGCCCCTGATGTATGCGGGGTCGGTCGGTCTACAAATACGAGGCTTCACTCATACTGTTCCCTATGAATTCGGGGCAGTAAGGTTGATTGTTATACAACGTATTTGAGGATCAAATCATCCAGTGGTAGTTTTAAAATCAGATCCCTGGCAATATAGTTGGAATATGTAGGCACAGAGAAGAAAGATGGAAGAGAGAGAGAGAGAGAGAGAGAGAGAGAGAGAGAGAGAGAGAGAGAGAGAGAGAGAGAGAGAGAGAGAGAGAGAGAGAGAGAGAGAGAGAGAGAGAGAGAGAGAGAGAGAGGAAAAGTGCCTACGACACGCCCCTGATGTATGTGGGGTCGGTCGGTCTACAAATACGAGGCTTCACTCATACTGTTCCCTATGAATTCGGGGCAGTAAGGTTGATTGTTATACAACGTATTTGAGGATCAAATCACTCAGTGGTTGTGTTAAATTCAGACCACCGGCAATATAGTTGGAACATGTAGGCACAGAGAAGCAAGATGGAGAGAGAGAGAGAGAGAGAGAGAGAGAGAGAGAGAGAGAGAGAGAGAGAGACGAGACGAGAGAAGGAGAGGACATTTGAACAAGGTGCCTACGACACGCCCCTGATGTATGCGGGGTTGGTCGGTTCTAGCAAATTACGAGGCTTCATCCATACTGTCCCCTATGGAATAGAGGCAGTAAGGTTGATTGTTATACAACGTATTTGAGGATCAAATCACCCCAGTGGTTGTGTTGAAATCAGACCACCGCAATATGGTTGGAATATGTAGGCACAGAGAAGTGAGATGGAAGAGAGAGAGAGGAGAGAGAGAGAGAGAGAGAGAGAGAGAGAGAGGAAAAGAAATAGAGATTGGAGAAGTGCCTACGGCACGCCACTGGATGTGTATACATATACGAGGCTTCACTCATACTGTACCCTATGAAATAGAGCCAGCAAGGTTGATTTTTATACAACGTATATGAGGATCAACCCCCCCCCCCCCCCCAGTGGTTGTGTTATTGAGGCTGTGTAACATCAGCCCACCAGCAATATAGTTGGAATCAGGTAGACACGAGAAGCAAGATGGAAGAGAGAGAGAGAGAGAGAAAGAGAGAAGAGAGAGAGAGAGAGAGAGAGAGTTTGGAAAAGAGCCCTACGACACGCCACACATGGCATAGGTAGGCACAGAGAAGCATTATTGTTGAGAGAGAATGAGCGAGAGAGAGAGAGAGAGAGATTGAGAGAGATCGAGAGAGAGAGAGAGAGATCGAGAGAGAGAGAGAGAGAGAGATCGGAAAAGAGCCTACGACTCGCCACACATGACTATATGTAGGCACAGAGAAGCACGATTGTTGAGAGAGAATGAGAGAGAGAGAGATTGAGAGAGACGGAGATTGGAAAAGAGCTTACAACATGGCATAGGTAGCGCAGAGAAGCACGATCGTTGAGATTGAATGAGAGAGAGATTGCGAGAGAGAAAGAGAGAGAGAGGGGGCAGAGAGAGATTGGAAAAGAGCCTATGACACGCCACACATGGCATAGGTGGGCACAGAGAAGCACGATTGTTGAGAGAGAATGAGAGAGAGAGAGAGATGAGAGAGATAGAGAGAGAGAGAGAGAGAGAGAGGAGAGATTGAGACCGAGAAAGAGAGAAAGAGAGAGTGAAGATTGGAACAGAGCCTACGACCCGTCACACATGGCATGGGTAGGCACAGAGAAGCACGATTGTTGAGGAGAATGAGAGAGAGAGATGAGAGAGAGACAGAGAGAGAGAGAATTGAAAAGAGCCTACGACACGCCACACATGGCATAGGGGCGACACGCCACACTTGGCATAGGTATTCGCAGGAAGCACAATCGTTGAGATTGAATGAGAGAGAGAGATTGAGAGAGAGAACGAGAGAGAGAGGGGGAGAGAGAGATTAGAAGAGAGCCTACGACACGCCACACATGGCATAGGTAGGCACAGAGGAGCCCGATTGTTGAGAGAGAATGAGAGAGATAGAGAGAGAGAGAGAGAGAGAGAGAGAGAGAGAGAGAGATGAGACCGAGAAAGAGAGAAAGAGAGAGAGAAGATTGGCAAAGATATGAACGATGGAGATTTGGGGAAGATGCCTACTTGTTTTAATGGGTTCACAGCAATGTAATTCCACTAACCAAGCCAGGCAATGGCCATTCAAGACTTAATGGCTATAGGATTATCATCTTGCAGAATACACTTGGCAAGGTATTGGAAAAGATTGTTGCTGTTAAGCTGCAGACATTCTTGGAAAAGGAAAAGCTCCTTCCAAGCGGGCTTGTGGGTCGGAGAATAGCCGGCCAAGGAAAGAAACACGTTAAAACGCAGCGACATTCGCTTTGAAACTTCCGGTGTGCTGATGTCGAGGTAGCGGGCTCAACCCCTAAACTGGTCAATTAGACTAATATGTTGACTTCTCGTCCTTGACCTGGATACGTAAATTATAAATACCTCAGAAGTCGGAGTGAGTTCGCCTGATAGCGCGAAACACTAGTAATAGGGAAAGCTAGCCCACACCCAAAAATAAGTCCAATGCACTAGAGCAGTGGTTCTCAACCTTTTTTTACCCGTGCCCCTCTTCACCATATTTTCAGAACGTCATCCCCCCTTTCGTATTTCCTACCTAAAAATTTGGCCCGTGCCCCCTTCATCATATTTTCACAACGTCATCCCCCCCCCCCCCCCCTATCTCATATTTCCTACCTAAAATCCCACTCCCGCTCCTGCCCCTACACAGTATACGTAATAATGGAAGCACATACCAAAAACAAGTCTAGACGTCCACATAAAACGTGATGTGTGGGTCTACTTACTTTATAAAATGAATTTTAGAAGGGGTAAGACGTACAGAACCGTTCAAAGTATGAAGGGAAAAACAATATCAAGTAATCGGTTCTTGTATTAATGCGATCTTGAAATAATCCTCATTCCTCCCTGGAAACCCTAAAATTTCCCCCGAGGAATTCCCCACCACCAGTTGAGAACCACTGCACTAGAAGTATAAGGTGTATGTTTAATGACTGTGCAGTGTTTGAAAATATTGCCGGTCCAAGTTTTGTATTAACCCTCTGAAAAGTTCATGAAACATAATAGGTAAATACAAAACTTGGACAGGCAATATTTTTCAACACTGCACAGTCATTAAATATACACCCTGTAGTAGCATGTGTATGGACCACGCTTGAGTTCAAAGCGAGCGAACGCACACAAAATAAAAAGGTAGATAACAGAGAAGAAGAATTCCTTTCAATGCAGCAACAACTTGTTCAGTTTTGAAACTCCTACCAGCGTTACATGACAGCTTCTGTAGTAACATGGCTAGTGTGTCCATCCGGTGGTTATAGGTTCAAATGCCTATAGAGGGTCGAGGCGGGATTTATTTTAAGTCAGAGTGGCTCAGGGTCAGCCCATCTTGTGTCCCAGAAAATGTTTCAGGAAGATAAGACTGGGGCTGTTGTATTTTCGACATCACATGCCATGGCCATTTGGTTAGAAAAATATAAAAGTAAACTACCTTTTCTACGACTTGAGGTTATTGGGAATATGGTGCTAGCCCCATATTTGTATAAACCAACCGGCACTGGATGAATCATGTGATCACTATCACGCTGAATGCTTTTACTTCCCGGAACATTTCAAGCACCAATTTTAGGCTGGGTTGACCTGGGATTCCAGGTCACTGTTGTAATATATCCTTGCCTTGAAGCTGATTCAAACACAAGACCACCAGGTCAGTGGGCGAGCCTGCTAACCTCTGAGCTACCACAGCTGCCCTAAGAAAACGCGGGCACAGCAAAAAGTCCCTATTTCATGGAAGCAGGCTTCTGATAGATGTCTTTCTGAGATAACTTTCCGTTCAGTGAAACATTCCAAGCTTTTAAGTGATTCGGGAGCACCTAATGCATAAAAAAAAAAGTCGCCTATAAGTTGACATCGTCAATTTCATTACACCGGGTTTGCACATGCACTTAATGCATATGTTGCGGCCAGTTTGTTCTCTTATGTGGAGTAACTCACTGAAGTAGCCAGTTTTCCATCAACAGCGAGCATTTTTATTTAGTAGGACATGTGTTCAAAGGGCGGTTAGCAACAACTCATCATTCGCTTAGAAAGCCATCACCAGTACCATCTTCCACTCATGATTTAGGAGTGGGCTGATGAAGTCTGTGTTGGCTAAACACGGTGTATGTGATGACAAATATATAGCGGGACGAGCCGACAGTCAGCACTGCCAGGAAAGGCCAGAGGGACTCATGAACTGGCACCATTAATATAGGGACTCTGTTATTGAAGATGACGAGCTATGATGTCGGTTGATTCAGCTCATGGTCCTTGTCTCCAATGTTGGGCAATGAGTATATGGCGATTGCCCGTGTGTTAACAATGTCCAGAGGTGAAGTAGAAAGTAGTAACTCTGTAAACTAACATGAATAAGGACTGGCTACCTCATCAGTTAGAAAACTTTAGCTGCAATTCCCAACTAATCATGAACTAATTAATCTTCAGAGTTTCAATAGAAGGCGAAAGAAGGATCATCATCATCAAGTGCCATGCCCACTGGCTAGGCGTTCATGACTCTCCACAGATCTCGGTCTTTGGTTTTCTGGATCAACTCTGCTGTTGATATTCCTCCATGCCACCGTCGCAATCCATCCAGCATTATTTCTTATGGTCTGCCTCGCTTCCCCTCAATTTTTCCAGGTGTCATGTTCTCCAATGCCTCTCTTCTTATTACATGACCCAAAAAAAGCTGTTTACCTCTTTCCTATTGTTATATATAATGTTCTAGTTTCATTAGCCTCTTACAGACAGTCGTTGTTAATTGCTTGGGCAGCCCAAGGAATTCGCAACATTCATGTTGAGAAGAATATATGAAGATAATCTTACCGTAGATACCATTGTTTGCATGTGAAGTTACAATATGTTTATTTACAATATGTTAATTAAATAGCAATCTTTCACAAATGGAGATGAAAAGTTAACTGATTTCTCGATCATAAAATGATATTTCACATACAAAAGTTCCTTTCTCATACTTGTCACATGCACAAACACACAATGAGAAAACCAAAAGCCACCAATTTTCTCTAACACATATTGATTTATTGTCACAGATAAATATGCCATGCATAAGTTATTTTCATGAAAGGACATACAAATTTCATGCAAACATTAACTAAGAGTGCTTCTCAAGAGGCGATGTTCTCAATTAACAGAAGATTTTAAATCTGGAACTGTGATAATGTACTTAAGGCAGTATCAGTAATTTAGTGTCATCTCAACATTACTGTGACAGATATCTTTTCTTTTTTGCGCTCGCTCGCTTTGAACTCAAGCGTAGTCCATACACACTATTTACATAGTGATGGACTGAATTTTGTGTGTGGATTAGCTTTCCCTATTAACAGTGTCCCTCGCCATCAGATGAACCCACTCCGACTTCAGAGGTACTTGTAATTTACGTCCCCAAGTCAAGGACGACAGATCAACATTTTAGTCCAGCTGTCCGGTGTAGGGATGCTATCTTTGTTTAAATACCAACACTTTATTCATCATCATCAAGTGCTATGCCAGCTGGCGTAGGCATTCATGGCTCTCCACAGATCTCGGTCTTTGGTGTTTTGGATCAACTCTGCTGATGGCATTCCTCCATGCCACCGCCTCAATCCATCCAGCATAATTTCTCTTGGTCTGCCTCTGCCTATCTGCCTATCTTTCCAGTTGTCACGATGTTCTCCAATGCCTCTCTTCTCATCACATGACCGAAAAAAGCTGTTTGTCTCCTTCTTATTGTTGTATAGAGTGTTCTTGTTTCATTAGCCTGTTTCAGGCAGTTGTCATTAGTTACTCTGGCAGTCCAAGGAATTCACAACATTCGTCTCTGGAACCACATTTCTGTTGCTTCTAATTTCTTTTTAATTTGTTCATTTACATTCCAAGATTCACTGCCATACAGCAAAACTGGTTCTATTCAGCATTTCAACACTCTCTTTCTTACATTCAGTGATAGTGACTTATTGCATAAGATACTCTTCATTTTCTGAAATGCGGCTTTTGCTTTCCCTATTCTGCTCTTAATCTCTATTGTACATCTTCCATCTGATGTTATAAATGCCCCTAGGTATTTAAAATTATCCACTTGGTTAAGAACTTTCCTTTCTATTTCTAAGTCACATTTTGGTGTCACCATTTTCTTTGATATACCATTGTTACTGTTTTCTTGATATTCAAGGAGAGTCCTCTCTTTGCACTCTCTGTTACTACAATGTCCAACAATTGTTGTAGGTCTGATGCATTATCCGCCACCAATTCTGCGTTATCTGCATAGCGCATATTATTTATATTATAACCTCCAATTTGTATTCCTGGCGTCACTTTCCTGGTGAACACAAAATGTATATGACAAATACAGAAACAAGTCTTGTAAGCAAATTAAAACAGCATCCCAAATAATCATACACCTTCAAGTGAGCACAAAAACAAGATCCCTGAAGACACTTGAAGAAGGCTGATGTTTATCAAACTATTTTACAATCTAAACAGCACATTGCACGTTACCTCATCATTACTTTGGCTGTGTACTTTATTTAATTGCCCATAATTTCTTAGTACAACACAATGAACAACATAAACACAGAAAAAGTTATTGAAATATATCTGAACAAAACAAAATTACATAAAAAATAATACCATAACAATAAAAATGTATCGAAATATAGAAAATACACAATGGAGGATTAAACTGGTAGCAATTTGGACAAAGATGGGAAACAGAGACTTTAGAGTAATTCAAAACGCAAGACAAGCTTCCATAGCACTTGTAAATGTTTGGAGGTGAAAAGATATTAAACCCAGTACCACATTTAGAATATTTACCTCTAACATTAAATAAATCAGTCTTGCCGTATGGAGCAGAAATATGGAGGCTACAATTACAAATAAACTACAAACATTCAGTAACTGTGCAGAATAGAAGGACTACAATGGTTAGACACAATCACTAATGCAAAACTTGTGGAGAGAACTAAACAGATTGCAATGAGTCCAGAAGTGAGAAACTGACACTAGCACAGGAGAGTTCACACACTAAGAAAACTTGTTAATAGTATCACTAGAAAGTCCTGTCTCTGGAACTCACAGGGCAACAGAAATAGCGGGAGATCTACAACACACGGAGACGTGAACTAGAGACAGATGAACAATACCGGGAGGACATGGGGACAGCTGCAGGAGAAAGCAACAGATAGAAGGGCTTGGTGTCAGACTGCTGTGAGCTTATGCTCCAATGGAGCAGAAAAAGTAAAGACAATGAAGCAGAAAAAGTAGACAATGAAGAATGGGAAAACTGACATGATTTAACACAAAGTTCCTTCAAAAACTACGCACACAAAATGTTATAATTATGCCATAAATACTTGTTTTGTTTTGTCACATTGTTAATCATAAACCCTTTAAAAATGGTGAACCAAAAATCCATATAAGCAAAGTAAACCACAGTGGCTGTGGTAAGAACATGCTTTCAAAAAGAAGCATGTACAAAGTAAAGAAGAGATTCAATATAATTTAAGTTTCACATGAAAAACTAAAATTAATATAACAATTGTTCACAAAAATATTGTCCGTGCTATTAATGGAACAAAATAACCAAAATAACACATTATACTGAAATATCCCAACAAAAAATAAAAGTAGCACATGTCACAAACAATACAACTGACAACTAATATCTCTGAAATGGCAGAAGGAGATTACTGACATTGGAAAATATGTCTGATGATATGGAACAAAATGTTACTGGTGTCACAAATGTTGGTAACAGTAAAAAAAACTGATTTAGCTGCATTATTTCATAACATGACAATCTTACATCAGCATTGTTAATTGGTGACTGCACTTGCACAAACCATCAACTGAAAACAAATGTCGCATTATTGTGGAACGGTAGGTCAGTTGGAAGACTGGGCAAATTCTCTAAATATAAACCTGCCCTATTATGCATGATGCCATTTCCCCCTTTCTTAAATATATTTCTTTCACAATGGTCTGTATTCACAATGTATTTACAGATCCTGGGGCCTTAAGACAAAATAATGTTCACAGACAACTACATGTCAACCAAAAATCTCAATCAATAATGAAAAACTGAAAATGTGACAAACTGAATATTTTGGCTTCATAATCAATAATGGGACAGTTTATAAAAACATTAGCCTTACAATGGCCCCAGAACCGCAGAGATTAGACAGGATTAAGAGCCTATGGCATAAGGGCAGCAATAACATTGTGATAACAATCATCTTTCCTTAGGAAACATATGAATGTCAACCATGGATCTTTTGCAATTAATAAATAAAATCAAGGTCTGTGAACAGAAATGTTACAGAAAAATTATTAGAATACCATGGACCAAGAAGAAAAATGCAGATATTCTACAAGATCTAACCATCAAAGTAAGCTGCCTCATAAAGACCATCAAGCCTCTGAACTGAAATACTTTGGTCATATTACATGGCAGAGTGGTTGGGACAGAACGGTGATGGAAGGCTGGAAGAAGAGGCAAGGCTGACCAGCAAGAAAGTGAACACAGGGCATGGCAGACATCTTGGGCATGAACCTGCATGAGGCAGGGGAATTGTACAGGACTGAGAATCTCTATAGTGCTCCCGCCATGAGATTCTGCAAAGGACCTGCTGCATGACAACAATAGCCCTTGGGTTTTACTCTGCAGGTAACTTGATGGTGATGAACTGCCAATGTGACATCATTAAAATAAATGACACCCACGTAAAAATTACAAACATGTTTAATTATGTTAAATATGTGATTCTATATGAAGTCACATATAGATTTCACTCCAGTCATTATGAAATTATAGTTCTCTTACAATGGACTATGGGTAATTGTCTGCACACAACAAGAAAACATGCACAACTGTTAATGATATGTGCCCAACATACTAGTCGAGGAAGGACAGTGGTGAACTGTGGATTGCTGATGCGGGTCCCATGCCTGGGTTCATTGCTTGCCAAAGTGAGGGAAAGATTGAGCACTATTCGTCCTTGCTCTTTGGACTATAAAAATGTGATAGCGTTTTCACAGCACAGAGCCACAGGAGGAAACTGCTTCGACCCATTTATTTTTAAAATAAAGACAACTATCTTAAGATGCCAGGCCTTATATAATAAAGAGTTGCAGAGAAATTAAGCATGCTCTGCTAAATCATAGTACAGAACGTAGAGCATAACCAAGCTAACAAGGTGAACAATACACAGGTACACCTAAATGATAAGGGAAAACAAATGTAAACAAACAACAAGAATAGAGTACCATCCAAACAGATTGTGCATGCAGATAATAGTTGTTTTGTTCACAAGGCTAGGATCACATCCCTGTAGAATAACAGAAGTTGTACCTTGGGATTCACTAGAATTCTCTCTCCAAGAGCTCAACACAGGTGAGTTTGCCATACCATTTTAGCTCCACTATTTTGCACAGGCACTAATTAATGAATATTTGATATTAATTATGAATTCTTTTAGTCATTTCCATGTTTTTGATCCAAATAGCATAAGTGATTTAACATTGGAGTTAAATATTCTAAGTTTAATGGTAAGTTTAATTTCTTTTGACAACAAATGTCCTAGTGTTATGAAAGTTCCTCTTGTCTATTGTACTTTTATTGTAATATCTCGATATGTTCCCTTATATCTGTCTACACTGCTACCTAAATGGGCATCTTATTCGGTCTCTTGAAATTAGTTTAGCAAAAGGAGACTGGGTTGTTATTTTCCTGGTTTAATCTAATTTTCTGTGTCTCTCCCCTATGAATGTGTAGGCTTAATTGTTCTTTCTCCCATAAATCTTTTGAAATGAGTTACACCAAAGGAGACTGTGCTATTATATGCTAAATTTAATCTAATTTTATTTGTCTTTCCCCTATGAATTTGTGGGCTGAATTGTCGTTACCTCTCATCTAGTGTGTTTAATTTATCTTGCATCTGATTTTGTGAGTGTCACAAAAGGGCAATGTCAGCAAAATAAAATCAAGTTGCTTTGTCAGAGTCCATTGAACTCCCATTTCAGATGGCTGTTACTGTAGTCTTAAAAATGCAGTCTATGGTAAGCAAGAATAATAATGATGGCAAAAAGTATCCTTGTCACACTCCTGCTTTTATTTCAAATTTTTAAACAATCCAAAATTCCCAAAAGGT